>CM033731.1:36691716-37291716 GCA_019671005.1 Hibiscus mutabilis | reverse complement strand
GATTGGTCTTCGTCAGATGTTTTACATTTAAAGTTACGTTATGGTATGAGGCACATGGTAGTATATCAGCATATTTATAAAAAAAAAAGTTACGTTACGGTAAACTCAGCCTATGACCTTGAGGAAACCAATTGGTGACCACTGTGCAAGGACCATTCCAGGTGTAACCTGAGGTTGTCGTGCAAATCACCAGCGCTATATGCGATGAACTTAGATTAGATTTAGTCAATGCTATATAATGAAATAGTTAGGATATATATATGAACTTGGATTATATATATACGTAGGCAGTGAAAACTTTTAGTTTCTATAAGCGCCTCAATTTTAGGGTTTAGGGACCCAATTTAGGGTGTAAAGTTTTTGGGTTTAAGTTTGGTAGTTTAGAATTTAGGGATTGTTAATCGAATTTAGAGTTTATAGGTTAAAACATAAATCTTCAATATATTACCCTAAAACCTAACTATAACCCCTAAATTCTAAACTCCCACCCCTAAACTCCTAAACCATGCTCCCTAAACTAATTCCCTAAACCCTAAAACTAAGGTGCTTATGGAAAGTGAATTTTTTCACCGCCAGTGTATTGGACACACACACACATATATATGGGTTATGATTCACTTACACACAATGTAGAACTATGAGTTTTACACGTTTTTGGGATTGTTGGATGAGCGAAATGGATGAATGAGGTTAACTACATACTTTTTTTCCAAGTGATAATCTTCACATATCCTACTATTAATCCCAGCCATTCATTTCACCCATCCAACAATCAAAAAAATATGTAAAACTTAAAATTCTTATACTGTGTAAACTGATCATATCATATATATATATATATATTGTAATGACTCGGATTTCAAAATTCGAGGATCGATTTAACCCGAAACATGGGCTTCGCGTTTGGGCCTTTGAGAGCCTTAGTAGGCTTGTTTTTGGTTGTTGGGCTTTAATTTTTGGTTTGGGAATGTGTTAGGAAGATTGGGGGTAAAGAGGTAATTGTCAAATTGCTTGAAGAGGGAAAGGGAAACCTCTTTAATTCCCCTACATAAAGCAAAGGAATGAGATCACCCTTGTTCCCCTTTGTCTCCTTTCAAACCATTCTCGTCTTATAGCCTTCCCCCCTCCCCACTTGAAAGGTTGAATCTTTATCATCCAAAGTGTGCTTTTTTTTCAGAATTCTTCTTAAGGGAAGTTTAATCAACTAGCAAGGATCTACGTTTTGAGGTAGGGATCATTGAGTTTGGTGGTGGATGAGAAATATGGGTTTAGTGGGGGTTTTGAGGAAAATGGGTTGGAGAAGAGTCAATTCTGTTTTTCTAGCTTAAGAGTAAGTTTTAGTTGCTATTTCATCTCTTACAAGTAACTGATAAAAATATATTTCCTTATAAAAGGAATATTTCCATTTGGAACATAAATCCAGTTAATAATTAATGATTAAATTAAATCCAATTTGTTATTCTCAAAATATCAATATGCCACGTGACATTAAATGGACCGATATCGGGCATTTGTGGGGTGCTAATCTTTCCCCACACGTAACTGACTCCCGAACCCAATATTTAAAAGAACAAATCTCTAGTTGGTTTTTGGTGTCTGATCTACCAAAGTGACCGGTGGCGACTCCAAACATTTTCAAAATCAAATTAAATGAAAACCTCTAATTTTCAAAATTAATCGTCAAGCTATTTTTACCTTTTTTTAAAATTGGTTTCGAAAGCTTGGCGACTTCTCTGGGGATCATGACTTGTGTGTAAATGAACTATTTTGTATACTCTTTTACTTTCTTTTATGCGTTTTCAAGCTCATATAGTTGCATTTAGGATTAGATTGTATATAGTTTGCATGTGGATAGAGAGTTACACCACTTGTGCTTAATTGTTATATATATATTGGTGATTTTTATGGGAAAGGTGGTGTTTTATGTTGTATGTGCAGGATGCTGAAGGAACGCTGGAGCAGATGAGTAGCTGATCTCACGGCTACAGCTGTCGAGGCATAAAAAGTTGGAGATGAATAGACTTTTACCCACATGGACTTTCTCCTAGATACGAAACATTAAAGATATAGCGGGAAAACAATGATCTTCTTTAATGAAGCCGCGCGCGCTTTAGGATTATCAAAACCCTAGTTTCACCGCCTATATAAGAGAGACTTGGACGTCAATACAAGGGAGCATAATTTAGACAACAGTCCTAGTTTAAAGCTTTTGGAGAACCACCTGGGTCGAAGCTAGAGAATTCTCCTCATGACAGACGTCATCAAGAGAAGCTGGCAGAACGGGAGACCTACAATAACAGTTAGACAGCACGAAGAAAGATCATCGAGGACACTTGGCTCTGTTCTATCCCTTACTTGATGAACTATTGTAATTTAATATTGTTATTATGGATGTTTTAGGTTCAGACATGAGCTGAATACTTTAGTTGGGTTTATTGCTTTCCAAGATTTTATGTTTTGTTTATTTTATTTTAATGTTATAGTTGTTTTCCCTATATCTATTATGTTCATCGTCCTTCATGTGTAGTTATTGTAAGAGTTGGGAGAGGCCTTTTAACTATTGATATGTGGCTTAATATCGAGAGAGTTAGGTTATACAAACGTGAATAGTGGGACTAAGCTATTAACTTAGTCTTAATCTGTCTTAGACATAAGTTTAGGGTTTTAATGACTAAAAAAGAGTTCTGTAACCCCTCGACCCGGCTTAGACGCCCGACCGAACCAAGAGAACTACATTAGGTTTGCCGAAGCAAATTGGAGAAAGATTATGAAAAAAACCGGTCCATTTTTTTCTTTTATCTCGTCTAGATGCATATTATTAATCCTAAGTGTACATACTTGCAGTGGGTGGTTTTTTTAGGAAAACGGACCACGGAAAGGCATCCAATTGCATAACATACATTTTAGGGACTAAAATGCAATTTCCATAAAAATAGGGACCAAAACTAAAATTAATATCACCAATCCTCATTTAGTCCAATTACATGCTTACTTGCCAAACTTCAGGTCAAAATAATCATCCAAACTCATACAATTGCATTCACAAACCTCAGGGACCAAAAAGAAAGAAACTGGAACTTCCAAATATTCCAAAATAACCGAATTAATTGCAGCCATACCGGTACGCTTGGAGGTGTTTCGGTACGCCTTAGTAATTTCCCAAAACCCAGATTCCAGTAGCTAAAACTCATTCCGGTATACCCTCGAGTATCGAAACGCCCTTCATAAAATACCTATGTCGTATCGAAACACCCTCTCGAGTACTAAAATGCTGACCAAAATTGCCTAGGCTCGTACCGAAACGTTTGACCGCGTACCGGTACGCTAAGCTTGAAATGGCTTACTCGTACCGAAACAGGGTCACCTGTACCAGTATGCCTAGACCTAAAATGTCCCCAAATGCTATCCAAACACACTTTGACGATAACCAAAACGTTCTAACATGCCTCGAACACTTATACAACTTTACTAGGATACACTCCTAATTAAGACAACACAGAACCAACAGTATTACATGGCATTCATACTCCCCAAGATGTTCTATAGGCATGCCTCCTAATATCATTATACCAAACAACCAAAACTCACGTTAGGCACCTTTAAGGCATACTCATCATGCTTGCACATCTAAAGCATCAAAACAACCTTGCTTGAGTAATCAAAACATGGCAACCATTCCAAAATAACTAGATGCATTCCTAAGCACTCATCTAGCATCATTATAAGCAAGGACCCCCACAAGCTAATCAACATCAAACCAACATAAAATCCAGCACTTCACAAGCTTAAAAACCATGGGAAAACAAAATTACAAATCCCCAAAATGTGGCGAACACATTGCCTTATTAACCGGAAACATAAACCAAGTTCATACTCAATATAGTCCTTGTCTTGGATCGCTTTAAACCTTGCCTTTGCTGCCCCAAACCTTAATGCTCTGCATCATTAGGAAAAAGAGAGCGTAAGCACACATGCTTAGTGAGGATGCTCTTATAACAATGATGCATTTAAAATTCATTGAAAACCAAACACTTGTTTTCAAACCATGCTTACAACCAAAACATTTCCATTGATTCCAAATCAAACATGCATATCGACCATATGCAAAACATTTATATACCTCGTGCTTAAATCCCAAAGCATTTAAAATAAGTTCAACACATAAACTTTCATATATTGGCAATTATAGTGACCCCAGATAGTTGACCGCTGCCCTTGATTAGCCGACCACCAATCATTGGTTAACCGGCCGTTAACCTTACAATTCAGATATACAGACCTCTCACGATAGTCGACCACTACCATAACCCATACCATACTGACCGCATGATATAACAAACTTGCCAACCGCAAGATCAACATCAACAAGGGGAATCGACCACTCAACCCAAGTGATAACATCATAGTCCGAGTAGCCGACCGCTTACCTCAAGGACCTTTACCCACTATCGACTTTAAACATATTATAGTGTACTTTATCCTATGGCATGCCAACTATACCCGAATGTTTTCTCACCTTGTCATATAGCCAATATATCATTTACAAAACCATTTACTCACTGTTTTACAATGCATTAAGCAAAACACCACATGTGCAAAACACATTGCCAAAACAATACCACATTCCCTGACCGGAATGAAAACCAATGCTCACTAGCCTATCATATACCTTTAAACCACTACATATGGACTCATAATCATGCATTTACAGTAAGTAAAATCTAACCATGTTTATAACCAAAACATGAATTACACATGCCCATATCCGAACCGATATTAAAGAGCAAAAGAGGGAAACTTACTTTCGAGCTTAGGCAAGTGTTTCAAGCTTAACCTAAACTCCCACAAGCACTTTCAAACCCTTGAAAGACTTTTAAAACCATTTCCACTCACCGATTTTGCTTCGCTTTGCTTTCCAACGCAAGAACAAGCTTCTAACAAGCTTCAAACAACATCAAGCTTCGTCACCCTAATTATCCCCTATTTTAACCACACAAAACCAGAGGGCAAATGCATTATTATGCATTCTAACCATTGCCAACAAACAATTACCCGCAACTCTCAAGTTGCCCACTAAAAAACGATCCGGAACATATTGAAATCATCCTCAAACACTTCCAAAACTCAACCCAGCCATAATATAATGATTCAACCCATTAAACATCATCAATTAACATCTAAAAACCCTTTCCCAACATCCTTTTACTTCTAGCAATGATTAAACTCAACTATCACCCCGAAAATCATTTATTAACAACCTTAAACATTAGAGATTCAACTTATTTCGGGATTACAATGTTAAAACCAAATTATTAACTCAATTAAACATCAAAATCATGATCAAATCTAATCAAAATCCCAACAAAATAGAACAAGTACGAAGATCCACAAATTTCATCAATCAAAACACAATTAAACCAATTTCCAATAATTAAACTATCAAAACACATTAGAAAACAGTTGTAAAGAGTCCACAACTTGGGAATTTCAATAAACAACCTTTCATTAGAGGAAGAGAACGAACCTTACCTCTAATGGATGCTTTCTCCTTTAATTGGATGATTTACATGAGAAAACAAAGTAAAAACAATAAGGTTTTGGTAAACTCACAACAAGAAATCATTTGGAAACAAAAGATTTAAGAAAAGAAAGGTTTACCAGAAGATTTAGAAGAAGAAACTGATGTTTGGCTGGAGAGATTTTGAGAGAAAATATTTTGAGAAAGTTAGTTACGTAACTTTTGTTTAAGAGATTTAATAACCAAATTAATTCTCCCCAACCTATTTATATTTTTCCAAAGCACTTTAAAATAACCAATTAAGGGATAAAGTCTGATATTAGACTTTTTGGGTAATTAGCTCCTTAAAGATTCAAAGTTTTGACTCTTTACAAAACAATCACTAAAAACAGTTTTCGAAGTTTGCATTTTGGTCACTAGACCAAAATGTCAGATTTCCAAAACTTGTTTTCCAAAATCGATTTCACCATAATGATTAATATATTTAATAATGATTTTAGAATATTTTCTTCACAATTTTATCACCTTCAAAAATATTTAATCCTATTTAAACCCGAAACTGACTCTAATCTCTAATACCGGTCCACTGGACCTTCAAACCAACCTTTAAAACATCTAAGCCCAAAACCGGGGCGTTACAAGTTCTTAAACAAATAATAGAGTTGTTAGGGTTAACGCAGACATGTATCACCTTAACTTCAATGTTATTAACTTCTAGGCATCGAGAGAGTCAAAAGTTCATTTGAAAATCCCGTCGAATAGATAAAGATCTTAATGGTTTACGCAGACATGTATTGCTAGTCGCTATAGCATTAGAATAAGTAATCAAGCATATATCCTTAGCAATAGATACAGCTTCAATAATTATTTGTTATTTGCCGCAGCATCTGTGCGTCTCTATTGTAGCTATCTTTATTTTAATTATTTTTAGTTTTAATAATTCAACACCATCCAATACTTGCAAACACATTCTTAAGTTCGATAACTTCGTATTTATTGGTCCAATCTTCATGGGTTCAACACTCTACTTATCACTTTATTACTTGATTCGACGAATATACTTGCTCTAAAGTGCATCATTATTCGACAAGCATCAAGTTTTGGCACCATTGCTGGGGATCCAAAATTGATAATTACGTTGTAATTGCACTCATGATTTTATTTTATTTGCATTTAATCTTTGTTTTTGTTTTTATTTTTCTTTCTCAGGTACATTCTAGTGTATGACCATAGGGTCTAACCCAGAACCTATTCTTACATTCAATCTAGAGATCGAGAAGACTTTGCGAGAGATATGCAAAGAAAGAAATAATATGGTGAATGAGAATGAAGTTGATGACCATGAGAACGAGCGTAATCGAGGTATACCACCAATAGATAGATAAGAAGTTGTTGATGCAGCCCGAAATAATGGCCAAGTGCGACAAGATGATCCATCACCTATCAGATTGAGAAGGCCTATTGTAATGAATATTGAGCCCTTCATCAACAATCTCAATCCACCAATTGTTGTGCCTGATATAGGGATAACTTACTTTTGAGCTAAAGCCCGTTATGTTCAACATACTCAACTCTATTAGACAATTTGGAGGATTAGCAAGAGAGGATGCTCGAGAACAAATTCAAGCTTTCTTGGAAGTTTATGATTGCTTTCGACAACTAGGGATTCTTGATGATGCATTGAGACTCAAGCTATTTCCCTACTCCTTGCGGGAACGGGCTAGGGCATGGTTGAAGACTTGTTCTGCAGGATCTATTACATCATGGGAATACTTTTGCAGCAAATTTCTGTACAGATACTATCCATCGAACATGCAGACCTAGAAGCACATCGACATCATCTTCTTCCAACAATATGATGATGAATCCATGTATGAATGTTGGGAAAGATACAAAGATATGCTACACAAATGCTCGATTCTTGGATTTGATGACCGGCTAAAGGTTATGACAATCTATAATGGCGTTAATCCACCTACAAGGATGACGATTGACTCTTCAGCTAATGGAACTTTGCTTGAAAAAGAACCTGAGGTGGTTTTCGACATACTAGACCAAATATCCAATAACGACTACCAGTTTCCAAGGGGGAGATTGAAGCCAGGCCCTAAAACTTCTTGAACAATCTAGTTAGATGATTCCCAGACTGTAGCAGCTTAGCTCTTCACCATCACCAACCTGCTTAAGAACATAGAAGTGACATCTAATGTTCGAGTGGCCAAGGTAATATAGTACACTTTTGAGTACTATGATGGGGAACGCCAGTCAAATGAATACCTTCAGCAATAAGAATCTGGATGCTACATAGGGAATACCATCCACAACAACCCCTACTCTAACACCTACAACCCAGGATGGCGGCAACATCCAAATTTTGGTTGGGGAGGCAATAAAGGTAATTTAGGAGAATAACAGAATGCCACAACCGAACCTCTTAGATTCTAGCAAAAGACTCTAAGACAGAACCATGAAGCTTCTAACTCCAACTCTAATTCTTTTGATAACACTTATCAAAATTTTATAGAAACTACCCGAGTGATCATATAGGATCATAAACACATTTAAAGAACCATAGTGACATGCTCACAATGCAAGCTACCATATTGTAAAACCAACAATCGATCTTGTAGAACAACACCGCCTCCTTATAGACTCTAGAAACATAAGTTGGGCAGATTACCCAAGTATTGAGGATGAAACCTCCTAGAGGATTACCTAGTGATACTGAAGTCACTGAAGCCATTAATGCAGAGTAATGCAATGCCATCACACTGAGAAGTGGCATGCAATTAAGGAAATATGACATGTTTGGGGGAGGTTCTCTTGTTGATTCCACTCCAAGCAAGCCATCCAACGATGCGCATGCACCTGAAGAAACAACTCTTGTGTCTGATACAGTGAGTGACCTTGCTACTGATGGCAGGGATGACAAAGCTAAGGATGCCTTTGTATCCAGTAAACCACAAGATGAACCCAGACCACCACCTACATTCCTATAGAGATTGAAAGCTCAGAAACAAGATATCCAGTTCCAAAGGTTCCTAGATATGCTCAAACGTTTGCACATCAATGTCATATTCCTGGATGCAATTTATTTGATGCTCATATATGTAAAGTTTCTAAAGGAGATCGTAACAAAGAAAAGAATAATGGGTGAAGTTGAAATTGTTGCTACCGCGGGAGAATGTGTGGCTGTGCTAAGTGATTTACCACCCAAAATGAAGGACCCTGGCAGTTTTACCATTCCGTGCTCTATAGGCTACAATTACTCTAGTCGTGCTCTATGTGATCTCAGTGCAAGTGTCAAATTGATGCCGAAATCTGTGTTTACACGACTAGGGAAAGGCTACAATAATGAGCTTGGCGCTATGGAGCAAACTGACTTTGACGAGGCCATGCAAGCAGCTGAAAAAAATAAACGTCCACTATTGAACATTTGGAATGAAGGACTAACTGTAATCCAGAACGATTAGCTCCTTCTACCTATTCACGATACTGGATGGCATATTTGGATTGACGATAGCCAGCTGACCATATCTTGGAATCAAAACCACTCCCCATTATCCATAATTGACCAATTTTTAGGCAAGCTCAACAAGGTGTTGAAGTGGCTAAATATCTACAAATGAGCATTGATCTATCATGATAAATCGTCGGCGTATTATTGAATGACTAACACATCCAACTTTTATCCCTTTTACTTTTCTGCATTTAATTTTATGCACATTTAATTTTTCGCGTTTTAATTTCACATTCAGTATTTCTTCTTTTAGAATATAGATTATATATATATATATAATTTTGTATATTTTGGCAGTTATCAAGCACGTAGTTTGTAAAATGTTTTCCTCGACTTTGGAAAGGATGAATGAATTGGCCAAGTTGGTATTTCGGATGGCTAAAGATGGAAAACCTTTTAGGAACCCTTTCCTTTTCTCTCCTCCTTAATGCCCTATAACCGCCACTTGTCTCATCCCTATTTCACTAGCTACCTAACCTTTCTCTTTCCCACGTTTCAAAATCCATCAGCATTAAATGTTGATTTCCCTCAATCGCCTTTAAAAATCTTTGCCTTCGAAACCTTTCATATCTTTTGCCCCCTAAGTTTTCCTATCTTTGGTAAACAAAGCTTCCCCTACCGGTGATTGTCTGATTATGGTATGAAAACTCCCGGTTACTCGCCGCACTCAGTAATCTCCTCTAATGAATAGAAGCCTTAGTCCTTCATCTTCTCTATCCTTTTAAGAGTTCTCTTCAAATTCCTTCTCTGACGATTTTGATTCCTCTTCAGAACTACCTGCTACCTTGTGTACTCGACTCCACTCCAAATAGTTTTAAGAAACGTTATGAGAATATACAAACTCAGAAACTTTTAGTGAAGGAAAGACTCATGGACGACTTTGTGTTAATGCCCAAGTTCGATGATGCTGAAATAGCCATAGTTGCCACGCATGAATGGGAGATGTATGTTCAGCAGCCCTGACCAGTCAATGCTAATTGGGTAAAAGATTTCTACACGTATTTCAAACACCATGACGATGGTGGGTATTTGTTAGAGGAACCAAAGTGGAATTCACGACAGCCCTAATTGCGCAACATTATCACCTGACGGTGTCTGAAGGCACCCATTCCTAGTTTATGTCTCAAATCACTGAGGAAACTAATGCCCAACTTCTACAAGATCTCTGCCTCACCCTAAACTCCAAATTTTGGGCGAGATTCATTAGCACTAGGCTGCTATCCACCAAAAATTACTCCATCATCTCTCGCCAGCAATTGCTTCTCCTTCACTTTATATTCTATGGGTGAGAGATTAAACTCTATGAACTAATATATGGGGTAATTCTGGCAAGAACAACATCCAGCAGAAAGAAGAGGGTACTACCCTTTCCAAGCCTCATCACGACCTTTTGCCTAAGGGTTGGTGTGACACAATGGGAAGAAGACACCATTCTCCCAACACGTGAAGGATGGTGGCTACTGATGTCCACAAAATTAAGGTCCTCCATCAGACTCTTTTTAGTGCTGCCACCACTCTCGCTACTAAGCCTGTATATGCACATACCACCACCACCAAAAAAGGCAGATACTAGCTCTGGTGCCTCCTCCCACCTTGCCAAGAAACAAAAGTCTCCCAGAGACAAAGGCAAGGGTATCATCATTCGGGAACCACCTATCATACTATATTTGTATATTTGTTTTTTTTATTGTTTTTCTTTTGTTTTCTTTGTATTGGAGGCAATGCTCTTCTCAAGTTTGGGGGAGTACTATCCGATGTATATGTTAGGTTAAATTTAGGTGAAATAAAAAAATAGTGTATGTAAATAGTCTAATATGTTTCTACTGGTTCCCTTTGTTATGGTTCAATTGATTATGAAATTGTTGCTGCGTTGATCATGATTTCTATGATGAATTTATGTTGATGCTTTGCAATGTGTTAAGAGCTTTCGTGTTTTGAACTTAGTGTTGAATCTGCTATAGCCCTTAAAAAACACATGCTTCATGCCTTCTAAAATCTTGAGAAACCTTCAAAAAATTGTAGGTTGACTCTCCGATGCCAAAGCATGGATTAATATGAATGATATTAATGCTCAATGTAGCTAAATAAAGGCTTAAAAACTCCCTAAAAATTGAGAAATAATGAAAAATAATTGAAAACTCAATAATATAAACAAAAATATCAAGGGACGCTCTTCTATGCATCTTGCTATCTTAATACACTAGGTGGATTGTGTTTGCTCCATTTAACTTTCCCTAGTAGGAATAATAGTACTGATATAAGAGAGAATGAAAGTCTTCATGGAATGACTCTGCTTGTAGGACTCGGGGATGGGCTGTTTGCTCTACTCCATCTTCAGGTCTAAAGAGTAGATAAGATAAGTTGAAGCCCCAGTGATACAACTTTTAAACTTAAAAAGAATGAAAAATAGAGTAAATCTGTAACCCCCTTGACCCGGCCTAGACGCAAGACCGAACCGAGTGAGCTATATTAGGGTTTGTCGAGACAAACCCCAAAGATTTACAATTGAAACGGTCTACTTTTTCTTTTATCTTATCTAAATGCATTTTTAGGTCCTAAGGTGATCATACTCAATCAGGCATCAATTTGACATCCAACTGCTCATTTTCGCTTCTTAGGGACTAAAATATAATTTCCAAGCTTCAAAATGACTATTACCAAATTAAAGTTACCAATCCTCAATCAATCATATTTCATGCCTTCACGTTTAAACTCATCTCAAATTAACCATTCTAACTTATTTAATTGCACATTTACGAAGCAATGACCAAAATGAAAGGATTACAAAACATCAGAAAGCATTTCAATAGATTTAACGGTCAGCGTATTAGTATAGGGGTCCACCATATCGAAACGACACTAAAAGACAAAAGTGTACCGATACGGTCCTCAAGCGTATCGGTACAATATTGTATATTTTGAAAACACAGATTCCAGTAGCCATTGACCGTATCGAAAGGTAGCTTTCGTACCGACACATTCACTATTTCCCAGCTATGCGTACTGATACAGTTACTAGGCGTATCGGTACGCCTAGGCTAATTTGAACATTTTGAGCCGAAACAGATCCCCGCGTACCGAAACCCTGAGGTGCGTACCGGTACATTAAGACCTGTAATGACATCAAGGTCCAACATATGACACTTTGGCTCATTTCAAACCATTCTAACCCTAAGCTATACATCATACACCATCAACAACGTGCTTAAGCAACAACATAACATCATCAAAAGCCATTCTAGCTTTTCTAGCATACACAAGCATTCAATTCTAGATGCATGCTTCCTAGTCCACTTTCAAATCAGCAAACCAATCACAAATCAACCACTCTAAAACTTATTACAAGTCCAAAACAAAAATCAAAACTTGCAACAACAGGGAGGTTCACCAACACACTCCCAAATCCCTAAACGACACATTACCATTATTACTACTTATCAATGTTCCAAATCGTAATTTGAAAACAAGTCTTGGGAACTCTTTTCCTTGCTTTCTTAATGCTTCAAACCTTAATTCTCTGCATTGATGGAAAAGAGAGCATAAGCGCGGTGGGCTTAGTGAGGGATTCTCAAACAACAACCATCATCAATGCAAGTTAAACCATTTTACATAACTTTGAAAACCACTTTCAAAACTCTTTGAAAACATCATCATAGCATCATACCTTATTAAATCCATGCACTTAACATTTCCAAATAGCATATTAAACCATATGCAACATGTATCATGGATTTAACAGCAAAGTCCCAATTGCGACCCTCAATTTAAGCTTTCCCATGCGTACTACCAATGCAAGGCTTAAAGTATAAACATGTTTAAATCACATTAAACAACATAGTCCATCTCATGATACATAAACAATTATATTGGCTTACAATTGATCATTTACCAAGTTCCACTTTACAAAAGCATAACATTGGATACACGGATTCAAAAAGTGTTCCCCCAACACTTAACAAACAATCTACCAGTAAAACAAGGTTCACACATGGGAGTATTCGGTACACATAAACCCCCCTCTACCATTGTGACACCTGTGGTGGAGTATTCAGTACATATAAACCCTTAGACACCACTCATCGCTACGACGTTTAATCCACTAACGAGAGTCTTCGGTACCATAAAACCCCTTGATCGTTAGGGTACTTGGATGGAGTATTCGGTACACCGTATAAACCCCTCAACATCCAAGACGCCTTTTTATAGTGCACTATCAATCTTATGGCCGGCCAACTATATCCGATTTCATTTACAAACCTTTTTCTTACCATCATTTGCTAATATAATTCATTTTAACATCAACAACTAATTGTTTTCATATGCTTCATTAAAACCATTTAACCAATAAGCCTTGCATTAACCAATGTTCATAAACATTAACAAAATCATACATTATTCCTCATATACAACAACATCATTTTGTAACCAATTTCCAACATTAAACCATGCTCAAAACATGCATATACAATGAGTAACTAAACCATGTAAAACAAGTGCATCAAACAATTAGCCAAACTGAGTTCAAGAGAGAATTCATCCTTTACTTACTTTCGAGCTTAAACCAGCATTTCAAGCTCGATCTAAACTTCCAAACACAAATTTCAAACCTTTGTAAAGTTGAAAATACGCTTCCACTCACCGACTTGTAAAGCCTCACTTAACGATGCAACAACCACGCCACCAAAGCTTCTGAACCCAACGTTCAAGCTTGAGGTCCAATCTCCCCTGCTTTTATCCATACAAAATAGAGGTGCACTGCATCAAAATGCAATCAACATCACAATAACACAAAACCTCAACACCCTTTATCCAAATTCCCTCCACAACACCCAAAACCAACAACAAAACTCTTCCAAACTAAATCCAGCCACAATCTAATGTTTCAACACATCGATTAACATAAAAAAACATCTAAAAACATAACTATAACATCATTATATCTCCAGCAACAATTTACCACCACAACTCCTCAAAATCACATAACTAACAACCTAGAAAATTAGAGATTCACATAGCTTCGGGATTCCAATGTTAAAACCCATCTATTAACATTATTCAACATCAAAAAATATGATTAAAATCAACCAAGAACCCAACAAAACAGAATTCATACGAAAATCACTTAATCATCTCAATTAAACCTTGATTTAACCAAAATCCATAACTAAATCATCAAAACTCTTTAGGAAACATTAAACAAGGATCAAATACTTGGGAATTTCAATAAAGAACCAATCATTAGAGGAGAAGAAGGAACCTTACCTCTAATGAGTGAATTTCCTCTCAATTGGATGTTTTAGATCTTGAAAACAAAGCAATTCAATGAGGTTTTGCAAAGAAAGATTAAAGATCCAATTAAGAAACAAGAATTTAAGAAATCAAGAGTGTTACCTCAAATTTTGGATGAAAAATTGAGTGTTAGGCTGAAGAACTTTGAGAGAAAAGTTTAGGAGGAAAAATTATGTAAATTTTTGGTTTTAAGAAAACAACTACCTTTTTGTTAATCCTCATTTTAATTATTCAATTAAAACTCTTTTAAAATAATCCCAATTGAGAGAAAAGTCTAATAAAACATTTAGGTAAAATAGCTCATTAAAGATTCTAAGTTTGACCTTTTTTTCAAAATAGTCACTAATAAAACATTTTTTATTCTTGACATTTTGTCCACCACCCAAAATGTCCAATTTCCAAATTCCATATATTAAATTATGATTTTTAGATATTTTCCCCATATTTTTCTCGCACCAAAATCATTTGTTTTGATTTTAATCCTGAATCTGACTCAAATCTCTAATTCTGGCTCATTGGATCGTCTAAACCAATTGGACAACTCCTAGGCCTAAAATCGAGGCGTTACAACTCTCATCCGTTAAGAAATTTCATCCTCGATATTTACCTGAGGGAAAAAGATGAGAAAATTGAGCAACCATGTCCGACTTACTCTCCCACGTGGCCTCCTCAACACAGCGATGCCGCCACAACACCTTAACAAGTTCTATCGTCTTGCCACGAAGAACTTTACTACTGGAGTCAAAGATCTCCACTAATTCCACCTCACAAGACAAAACCAGTCGCAACTCAACATTCTCAACCGGTATAACATGCGACGGATCTGAGCGATACCTCCGCAACATAGACACATGAAACACATCATGAATTTTCTCCAACTCAAGAGGTAACCTCAGCCGATAAGCTACAAGACCAATGCGTTCCAGCACCTCATACGGTCCAATAAACCTCAGGCTAAACTTTCCTTAACGCCCAAAACACATCACCTTCTTCCAAGGTGAAACTTTCAAGAAAACTCTATCTCCCACAGCATACTCAATCTCTTTACGCTTTAAATCCTCATAGGATTTCTGTCTATCTGAGACCCCTTTTAAACGATCACAAATCATTTTTACTTTCCCATCCGTGTCCTTCAACACATCAGGCATGGAAGCATACTTTTCCCCAGCCTCAGCCCAACACAAAGGTGTATGACACTTTCTACCATACAGGGCTTCATACGGTGCCATTTTTATACTTGCTTGATAGCTATTGTTGCAAGCGAACTCAACCAATGGAAATTGCCTTTCCCAAGTTCCTTGAAACCCAATGATGCAATATCTTAACATATCCTCCAAGATCTGAATCACACACTCAGATTGACCATCTGTCTGAGGATGATACGATGTACTGAAATTCAAGCGAGCACCCAAAGCTTGATGCAAACATTTCCAAAACCTTGTTGTAAATTGTGGATCTCTATTCGAAACAATTGACTTGGGCACTCCGTGCATCCTTACAATTTCAGCAACATAAAAATCTGCCAACCTATCCAAGGAATACATCGTATGCACTGGTAGAAAATATGCACACTTCATAAACCGATCAACAATCACCCAAATGGAATCCTTTTTAGTTGGTGTCAAAGGCAACTCTGACACAAAATCCATGGTGATTCTCTCCTATTTCCACTTCGAAATTCTCAACGACTGCAACAACCCGGAAGGAAACCGGTGCTCAGCTTTAACACGCTGACATACCATAAACCTAACAACGAAATAAGCTACATCCTTTTTCAAACCCACCTAATAGTACTCTTTCCTCATCTCGTGATACATATTAGTACAACCAGGATGCATAGCAAAAGGACTAGCATGTACCTCAGTCAAAATCACCCGTCTCAATTCCATGTCACTAGGCACCACTATTCGTTCCTTAAAACACAAAACCCCATCATTATTAAAGTGAAAATCCATAGGATTTCCATCCATGATATCTTTGACATATGGCACCAACGTCTCATCATATGAATGGTTCTCCTTAATCAACTATGCCAAAGAAGGTTTCACTTGTAAGTCTGCCAACAATGCTCCATCACATGTCACACTCAACCTCGCAAACATGGCTCTCAACTCTACAAAGGCCTTTCTACTCAAAGCATCAGCCACAACATTGGCTTTGCCCGGATGGTACTCAATGGTCAGATCGTAATGTTTCAACAATTCCAACCATCTACTTCGACAAAGATTAAACTCCTTTTGCATCATCAAATATTTCAAACTCTTATGATTAGTGTAAACAATACACTTTTTGCCATAAAGGTAATGTCTCAAAATCTTCAACGCAAGCACTACTACGACAAGCTCAAGATCATGTGTTGGGTAGTTGCATTCATGTACCTCCAACTGCCTCGATGCATATGCTACCACCTTCTCTTCCTACATCAACACATATCCTAGCCTGACATAGGATGAGTCATTATGTACAACAAAATCTTTTTCTGACTCAGGTTGAATCAAGATTAGAGGTTGTGTCAAGGCTTCCTTCAACTTCTCAAAAGCCTATTGCGTAGCCTTTGTCCACTCAAACCAAACATCTTTCTGCAACAACTTGGTTAATAGAGCAGCAACCCTCAGAAACCCATCTACGAAGCGTCTATAATAACCAGCCAAACCCAAGAAACTACGAACTTCTGATACTGTCTTTGGTTGCTTCCACTTCACAACTTCCTCAACCTTTTTAGGATCAACCCAGATACCTTAAGCGGAAACTATATGACCTAGGAAAACAACTTCCCTAATCTAGAATTCGTACTTGCTTAACTTGGAGTAAAACTGATTATCCAACAAAGTTTGCAACACAATCCGTAAGTGTCGATCATGATCCTCCACAGTACAAGAGTACACAAGAATATCATCAATGAACACTACCACGAACTGATCCAAAAAATCATGGAACACTCAATTCATCATATCCATGAATGCTACAAGCGTATTCGTTAGCCCAAACGGCATCACCAAAAACTCATAATGGCCTTACCTCGTACAGAAAGTAGTCTTCAACACATCCTTATCCTTAACTTTCAAATAGTAAGATCCAAATCTCAAATCGATCTTGGAAAATATCGTAACACCTCAAAATTGGTCAAACATATCATCAATTAGCGGCAAGGGATACTTGTTCTTTATCGTCAACTTGTTCAGTTATCGATAGTCAATACACATCCTCAAGGTGCCATCCTTCTTCTTTACAAACAACATTGGTGATCCCGATGGAGAAACACTAGGCCGAATAAAGCTACGATCCAACATCTCCTAGAGTTGCATCTTAAACTCTTTTAACTCCTTGGGTGCCATGTGATATGGTGTGATCGACACCGGAGCTGAATCAATATATGTCTCGATACAAAAATCTACATCCCTATCCGGTGGCAAACCATGTAAAGCTTTCAGAAACACACCCGGAAAATCATAAATAGTACGAATATCCTTGGTCTGCACCTCTTCCACATTCGGGTTCATCACATAAGCTAGATACGTCTGACATCCACAATCAAACAACTTACGCACTCTATGGCCGAAACCATATTGGATAAGAACTTTACATTTTCACCCAAAACTACATCCTCATAATCATCAGCGAGCTTCAACGAAACCCACTTGGTCTCAAAATCAACCACAACTCGATGCTCGGACAACCAGTCTATGCCCAATATCACATCGAAACCATGGAGTGACAATTCTATCAAATCAGCCGCAAACACATGTCCCTGAAACATCAGAGGACATCTCTAAAACAACTTCCTCATAATGACCGTCTCACCAAAGGAACTCGTCACATACATACCAACATCAAGCATTTCTACAGGTATAGCAAGCAAATGTGCATGCTCATGCAAAACATATGAATGTGTAGAAATAGAATCTATCAAAGATAACAATGACATAGAGCGCAAGGTAAAGGTACCTGCTATCTCGTCCGTGTCATTCCTCCCTTCACGGTGAGCATAGATCCTCACCGGTCCACTATATTCTGGTCGAACTGTCACGGTATGTGCCTCCTCTATCCTTTTTTTCCTCCATCGAAATGTGCCTTAGCTGGGCGTGCAGCAATAGGTGCAGGTGCCTGCCTAGCTCTAACAAGCAAAGGACAATCTCGTCTCATACGATCAGTTGACCCACAACTCCAACAAGAATATGCAGCCCCAACTATAGGAGTTTGCCCCTCTCTGGCCAAACGTGAGAAATCTCGCCTCAAATGCTCTCTCGAGCTACAACCCCAACAACCATTATGTGATGGTCGGATCTAAGCACCCTATCCCTGAGATCTTCGTCCTGATCCATCTCCAACGCGTCTCGCATCTGGTCAAAACCTCTGATCATGGTGCCTCTTAGCCTGGCCACCCCCAGAACTATACTCTACAGCCCTCTTTCCCGAGCTAGAACCTCTAAAATAATAAGACAAACCCAAGCTCTGCTCAATATCCTTTGCTCGTACAATTAACACGTCAAATTTAGTATAGTCAATGGCCAACATATACGTCTTGACATCCTGCACCAATCCATATTAGAAACGCTCACAATGTTACCATTCGTCCGGTACTAACTTAGATGTATACTGGCTCAGCCTCACAAAATGTACCTTGTACTCTGACACTAACATACTGCCCTAAACCAAGGCCATAAACTCATGTTTCTTCTCATCCAGGTATCTCACTCCTAGACACTTCTTCCTGAAAGCAGCCTGAAAGAATTCCCACGTTACTTCATTGGGTTCCATAGTCGCAATCATAGTGGTCCACCAATTGTATACGTCTCCTTGAAACAAGGACACTGTACACAACAACTTCCGCTCATCATTACATCCCAATTGAATCAGGATACGCTATGCAGTAGCCATCCACTCCTCGGATGCCTTAGGTATCAGCCCTCTAAACTTGACCCCTCCAAAAATATGTAAACGCTCCAACGATAACCCAAAATTAGTAGCAATAGGTGCCAGATTCGGTTCATTAACTCCAGCCATCACGGCCTGGATTACTCCCGTCATCGTCTGAACCAAAGGCATCATGTCACCAAACACTAGACTAGGTGGTGCAGGCAGTACTTGTTCCACTCCCTCAGGAGGATTAGGCAGAGAAGGTGACAAATCCTTAGGTTGTACAAGCTCGCCCTCAACTCCCTGCCCTCTAACAACAACATTTCTGCTAGATCGCAACTCTCTCCTTGGTGGCATAGTCAAAATTGTATCTAAGGCATGATAATTACACAAAAACAATCAGGCCAACTCAAAGCAAGGATCCAAAACTTCCACTTTAAACCAAAATCATTTCATAAACATAGTAATATGGTAATGTGTCCCCAAAATACCCAAACATGGCATATTTTAGACATCGTACATGTAAACAATCACCGAGCAAAGCAAACAACAATTTACAACACTAAAAACATCCCAATTTTCACAAAACCTAGCTATGATACCACCAAATGTAAACCCCTTAACCCAGTCTAGACGTAAGATCGAACTGAGCGTGCTACATTAGGGTTTGCTGAGACAAACCTCAAAGATTCACAATTGAAATGATATATTTTTTATTTGATCTTATCTAAATGCATTTTAGGTCCTAAGGTAATTATACAATTTGTGGTTAAAGATACAACTCAATGGGGCTTCAATTCGACATCCAGCTGCTCGTTTTTGCTTTCTAGGGACTAAAACATAATTTCCAAACTTCAAAAAGACTGTTACCAAATTAAAGTTACCAATCCTCAATTAATCATATTTCACCAAAAACTTATAATGGCCTTACCTTGTACGGAAAGCAATCTTCAACACATCCTTATCCTTAACTTTCAACTAGTAAGATCCAGATCTCAAATCGATCTTGGAAAATACCGTAACACCTCAAAATTGGTCAAACATATCATCAATCAGCGGCAAGGGATACTTGTTCTTTATCGTCAACTTGTTCAGTTATCGATAGTCAATACATATCCTCAAGGAGCCATCCTTCTTCTTTACAAACAACATCGGTGCTCCCCATGGATAAACACTAGGCCGAATAAAGCTACGATCCAACAGCTCCTAGAGTTGCATCTTGAACTCTTTCAACTCCTTGGGTGCCATGTGATATGGTGTGATCGACACCGGAGCTGAATCAGTATATGTCTCGATACAAAAATACACATCCCTATCCGGTGGCAAACCATATAAAGCTTTCAGAAACACGCCCGGAAAATCATAAATAGTACGAATATCCTTGGTCTGCACCTCTTCCACATTCGGGTTCATCACATAAGCTAGATACGTCTGACATCCACAATCAAACAACTTACGCACTTCTATGGCCAAAACCATATTGGATAAGAACTTTACATTTTCACCCAAAACTACATCCTCATAATCATCAGTGAGCTTCAACGAAACCCACTTGGTCTCAAAATCAACCATAGCTCGATGCTCGGACAACCAGTCCATGCCCAATATCACATCGAAACCATGGAATGACAGTTCTATAAATCAGCCGCAAACACATGTCCTTGAAACATCAGAGGACATCTCTGAAACAACTTCCTCATAATGACCGTCTCGCCAAAGGAACTCGTCACATACATACCAACATCAAGCATTTCTACAGGTATACCAAGCAAATGTGCATGCTCATGCAAAACATATGAATGTGTAGAACTAGAATCTATCAAAGATAACAATGACATATAGTGCAAGGTAAAGGTACCTGCTATCACGTCCGTGTCATTCCTCCCTTCACGGTGAGCATAGATCCTCACCGGTCCACTATCTTCTGGCCGAACTATCACGGTATGTGCCACCTCTATCCTTTTTTCCTCCATCGAAAGGTGCCTTAGCTGGGCCTACGGCCCTTTGGTGGTGCAGCAATAGGTGCAGGTGCCTGCCTAGCTCTAACAAGCAAAGGACAATCTCGTCTCATATGATCAGCTGACCCACAACTCTAACAAGAATTTGCAGCCCCAACTATAGGAGTCTGCCCCTCTCTGGCCAAACGTGAGCAATCTCGCCTCAAATGCTCTCTCGAGCTACAACCCCAACAACCATTATATGATGGTCAGATCTAAGCACCCTATCCCTGAGATCTTCGTCCTGATCCATCTCCAACACATCTCGCATCTGGTCAAAACCTCCGATCATGGTGCCTCTTAGCCTGGCCACCCCCAGAACTATACTCTACAGCTCTCTTTCCCGAGCTAGAACATCTAAAATAATAAGACAAACCCAAGCTTTGCTCAATATCCTTTGCCCGTACAATCAACACGTCAAATTTAGTATAGTCAATGGCCAACATATACGTCTTGACATCCTGCACCAATCTATATTAGAAACGCTCACAATGTTACCCTTCGTCGGGTACTAACTTAGATGTATACTGGCTCAGCCTCACAAACTGTACCTTGTACTCTGACACTGACATACTGCCCTAAACCAAGGCCATAAACTCATGTTTCTTCTCATCCAGGTATCTCACTCCTAGACACTTCTTCCTGAAAGCAGCCTGAAAGAATTCCCACGTTACTTCATTGGGTTCCATATTTGCAATCATAGTGGTCCACCAATTGTATACGTCTCCTTGAAACAAGGACACTGTACACAACAACTTTCGCTCATCATTACATCTCAATTGAATCAGGATATGCTATGCACTAGCCATCCACTCCTCGGATGCCTTAGGTGTCAGCCCTCTAAACTCGACCCCTCTAAGAATATGTAAACGCTCCAACGATAACCCAAAATTAGTAGCAATAGGTGCCAGATTCGGTACATTAACTCCATCCATCACGGCCTGGATTACTCTCGTCATCGTCTGAACCAAAGGCATCATGTCACCAAACACTAGACCAGGTGGTGCAGGCAGTACTTGTTCCACTCCCTTAGGAGGATTAGGCAGAGAAGGTGACAAATCCTAAGGGTGTACAAGCTCGCCCTCAACTCCCTGCCCTCTAACAACAACATTTATGCTAGATCGCAACTTTCTCCTTGGTGGCATAGTCAAAATTGTATCTAAGGCATGATAATTACACAAAAACAATCATGCCAGCTTAAAGCAAAGATCCAAAACTTCCACTTTAAACCAAAATCATATCATAAACATAGTAATATGGCAATGTGTCCCCAAATTACCCAAACATGGCATATTTTAGACATCGTACATGTAAACAATCACCGAGCAAAGCAAACAACATGTTACAACACTAAAAACATCCCAATTTTCACAAAACCTAGCTATGATAGCACCAAATGTAAACCCCTTAACCCAGTCTAGACGCAAGATCGAACTGAGCGAGTTACATTAGGGTTTGCCGAGACAAACCTCAAAGATTCACAATTGAAATGATATATTTTTTTATTTTATCTTATCTAAATGCATTTTAGGTCCTAAGGTAATTATACAATTTGTGGTTAAAGATACAACTCAATGGGGCTTCAATCCGACATCCAGTTGCTCGTTTTTGCTTTCTAGGGACTAAAACATAATTTCCAAACTTCAAAAAGACTGTTACCAAATTAAAGTTATCAATCCTCAATTAATCATATTTCATGCCTTCATGTTTAAACTCATCTCAAATTAACCATTCAAACTCATTTAATTGCACATTTACGAAGCAGAGACCAAAATGCAAGGATTACAAAACATCAGAAAGCACCTCAACAGATTTAATGGCCAACGTATCGGTACAGGTGTCCACTATATTGAAACAGCACTAAAATACAAAGGCGTAACGATACGGTCTTCAAGCGTATCGGTGCGATATTGTTTATTTTGAAAACTCATATTATAGTAGTCATTAACCGTATCAAAACGGTAGCTTTCGTACCGACACCTTCATTATTTCCCAGCTATGCGTACCGATATGGTTACCATACGTATTAGTACGCCTAGGATATTTTGAACATTTTGAGCCGGAACAGATCCCCACTTACCGAAACCCTAAGGTGTGTATCGGTACGGTGAGACTTTTAATGACCTCTAGGTCCAACATATGATAGTTTGTCTAATTTAAAACCACTCTAACTCTAAGCTTTTCTAGCATACACAAGCATTCAATTCTAGATGCATGCTTCCTAGTCCACTTTCAAATCAGCAAACCAATCACAAATCAACCACTCTAAAACTTATTACAAGTCCAAAACAGAAATCAAAACTTGCAACAATAGGGAGGTTCACCAACACACTCCCAAATACCTAAACGACACATTGCCATTATTACTACTTATCAACGTTCCAAACCGTAATTTGAAAACAAGTCTCGGGAACTCCTTTCCTTGCTGCCTCAAACCTTAATTCTCTGCATTGATGGAAAAGAAAGCATAAGCACATTGGGCTTAGTGAGGGATGCTCAAACAACAACCATCATCAATGCAAGTTAAACCATATTACATAACTTTGAAAACCACTTTCAAAACTCTTTGAAAACATCATCATAACATCATGCCTTATCAAAGCCATGTGCTTAACATTTCTAAACAACATATTAAACCATATACAATATGTATCATGGATTCAACAGCAAAGTCCCAATTGCTACCCTCAATTTAAGCTTTTTCATGCATACTAACAATGCAAGGCTTAAAGAGTAAACATGTTTAAATCACATTAAACAACATAGTCCATCTCATGATACATAAACAATTATATTGGCTTACAAGTGATCATTTACCAATTTCCACTTTATAAAACCATAGTGTCAGATACACAAATTCAACAAGTGTTTCCACAACACTTAACAAACAATCTACCGGTAACACAAGGCTCACACAAGGGAGTATTCGGTACACATAAACCCCTCCACCATTGTGACACCCGTGGTGGTGTATTCGGTACACATAAACCCCTCAACACCACTCATCGATATGATGTTTAATCCACTACCGAGAGTCTTCGGTACCATACAACCCCTCGATTGTTAGGGTACTTGGATTGAGCATTCGGTACATCGTATAAACCCTTCAACATCCAAGGTGCCTTTTTATAGTGCACTATCAATCCTATGGTCAGCCAACTATATCTGATTTCATTTACAAACCTTTTTCTTACCATCACTTGCCAATATAATTCATTTTAACATCAACAACTCACTATTTTCATATGCATCATCAAAATCATTTAAGTAATGCAATAAGCCTTGCATTAACCAATGTTCATAAACATTAACAAAATCATGCATTACTCCCCAAATGTAACAAGATCATTTTGTAACCAATTTCCATCATTAAACCATGCTCAAAACATGTATAAACAGTGAGTAACTAAACCATGTAAAACAAGTGCATCAAACTATTAGCCAAATTGAGTTCGAGAGAGAATTCATCCTTTACTTACTTCTAGCTTAGACCAACATTTCAAGCTCGATCTAAACTCTTAAACACAACTTTCAAACCTTTGCAAAGTTGAAAAAATGTTTCCACTCACCGACTTTCAAAGCCTCGCTTGACGATGCAACAACCATGCCTCTAAGGCTTCCGAACCCAACGTTCAAGCTTGAGGTCCAATCTCTCCTGCTTTTATCCATACAAAACAGAGGTACACTGCATCAAAATGCAATCAACATCACAATAACACAAAACCTCAACATCCTTTATCCAAATTCCCTCAAGAACACCCAAAACCAACAACAAAACTCTTCCAAACTTAACCCAACCACAATCTAATGTTTCAACACATCGATTAACATCAAACAACATCTAAAAACATAACTCTAACATCCTTATATCTCTAGCAACAATTAACCACCGCAACTCCTCAAAATCACATAACTAATAACCTAGAAAATTAGAGATTCACATAGCTTCGGGATTCCAATGTTAAAACCCATATGTTAACATTATTCAACATCAAAAATATGATTAAAATCAATTAAGAACCCATCAAAATAGAATCCATACGAAAATCACTTAATCATCTCAATTAAACATTGATTTAACCAAAATCCATAATTAAATCATCAAAACTCATTAGGAAGCATTAAGCAAGGAACAAATACTTTGGAATTTCATTAAAGAATCAATCATTAGAGGAGAAGAAGGAACCTTACCTCTAATGAGTGAATTTCCTCTCAATTGGATGTTTTAGATCTTGGAAACAAAGAAATTCAATGAGGTTTTGCAAAGCAAGATTAAAGATCCAACTAAGAAACAAGAATTTATGAAATCAAGAGTGTTACCTCAGATTTTGGATGAAAAATTGAGTGTTTGGCTGAAGAATTTTGAGAGAACAGTTTAGGAGGAAAAGTTACGTAAATTTTTGGTTTAAAAAAAAATAACTACGTTTTTGTTAATCCTCCTTTTAATTATTCAATTAAAACTCTTTTAAAATAATCCGAATTGAGAGAAAAGCCTGATAAAACATTTAGTTAAAATAGTTCCTTAAAGATTCTAAGTTTTGACCATTTTCAAAATAGTCACTATTAAAATAGTTTTCATTCTTTACATTTTGGTCACCAACCAAAATATCCATTTTCCAAAATCAAATTTCCAAAATTGACTATACCAAAAATAACCATATATTAAATTTTGATTTTTAGATACTTTCCCATATTTTTCTTGCAACAAAATCATTTGTTCTGATATTAATCTCGAATCTGACTGAAATCTCTAATTACGGCCCATTGGACTGTCTAAACCAATTGGACAACTCCTAGGCCCAAAACTGGGGCATTACAAAATCAATATGCTGAAAAAAAGAAAGAAAAATGTGGAGGCAATAATAGAGAGCAATCCTTAAGTTTTTCTAAGGCCATTAAGTGATGAATGCATGTGACTTTGCGCCCACTGCACCTATAGTAGACTTAATCCTTGGAACAAAATTGTTAGCTCTAATGCATTGCATCTCTTTAATATAACCGAGGAATAAATTACTGCTACAACATGTCTTGGAATCCTTGCAATCATAGCTTAGTGGAGCTTTAGGAACTATGGATTGTTTACTTTTTTATTTTTAGTTTTCTTGCTTTCATTTTGCATTGCTTGAGGACAAGCAACAATTCAAGTCTGGGGGTATTTGACAAGTGTGTAAATGATCTACTTTTTATACCATTTTTACATGTCTTTTGCATGTTTTCAAGCTCATATAGTTGCATTTAGGATTAGATTGTATATAGTTTGCATGTAAATAGGGAGTTACACCACCCGCACTTATTTGTTATATATGTTGGTGATTTTAATGGGAAAAGTGGTGTTTTATGGTGTATGTACAGGATGCTGGAGGAACGCTGGAGCGAATTGGTAGTTGATCTCACGCTAGAGCTGGCGAGGAATAAAGAGTTTGATATGAATCTATGTTTACCCACGTCGACTTTCTCCCATATATATAACATTAAAGATATAGCGGGAAATCAATGGCCTTCTTTAATAAAGATACGCGCACTTTAGGGTTATCAAACCCTAGTTTTACCGCCTATATAAGAGAGACTTGGACGTCAATACAAGGGAGCTTAATTTAGACAACAGTCATAGTCTAAAGCTTTTAGAGAACCACCAAGGTCGAAGCTAGAGTATTCTCCTCACAACCGACATCATCGAGAGAGACTGGCGGAGTGGGAGACCTACAACAGCAGTTGGACAGCACAAAAGAAGATCGTCGAATATGCTTGGCTCTTTTTTATCCCTTGCTTGATAAACTGTTGTACTTTAATATTGTTATTATGGATGTTTTAGGCTCAAACATGAGCTAAATACTTTAGTTGGGTTTATTGCTTCCCAGGATTTTATGTTTATATTATTTTATTTTAATGCTATAATTGTCTTCCCTTTATTTATTCTGTTCATCATCCTTCATGTGTAGTTATTGTAGGAGTTGAGAGAGCCCTTTTAACTATTAATCTATGGCTCAATATGGAGAGAGTTAGGTTATACAAACGTGAACAGTAAAACTAAGCTGTTAACTTAGTCTTAATTCGGCTTAGACATAAGTTAGGGTTTCAACAACTAAAACGGAGTTCTTAAACAAATAATAAAGTTTTTAGGGTTAACGCAGATATGTATTCCCTTAACTTCAATGTTATTAACCTCTAGACATTGAGCGAGTCGAAAGTTTATTAGAAAATCCTATCGAATAGATAAAGATCTTAATGGTTTATGTAGACATGTATTGCTAGTCACTATAGCATTAGAATGAGTATCAAGCATATATCCTTAGCAATAAACCCAGCTTCCATAATTATCTGTTATTTTCCGCAACGTCTATTCGTCTCTATTGTAGCTATCTTTACTTTAATTACTTTTAGTTTTAATAATTCAACGCCATCCAATACTTGCAAACACATTCTTAAGTTCTATAACTTTGTATTTATTGATCCAATCCTCGTGGGTTTGGCACTCTACTTATCACTTTATTACTTGATTCGACTAGTATATTTGCTCTAAAGTGCATCACTATTCAACAAGCATCAAATCACTTCGTGAGTCAGACCTAATTAATTTTGTGTGGCATTTCGGCATTTAAGAATGATAATTCGAATTTAATTTCTTTAATAACTATTGGTTGGGTTTATGGAAAGAATAGAGATATGCTTTTATCTATGCAATATAAATTGTTATTCATGTATAAGCCTTCTACCCGAGCTTCTCCTTTATGTGGGAGTGAGACATGATTCTATGTGAGGTCTCCACCTCCGTGATCAGAATTTTGTCTTTCTTTGTGTATACCAACCTTATATATTGTGAGGTTACGCTTCCACTATAAGAGGACGTATACTTTTGAATCGATGTCTTGCTACCGTAGCCAACAGTAACGATAGTTTGGGTACCTAGAGTCTAGAACAAAACCGTATTTTGTAAATCTAGGAGCCCACCCCACTAGAGCTAGACAAGAACCTTAGAATTAGATAGAGTACTGTTAGAGTGCTACTGTTTTTAAATACACTTCTCTAGTTATTTTCTTTGCCTAATATGAATAGTTTAAATTTCTAGCAATTTAATTTTTGCTTTTGTAATTATTTCACCATAATGACTCGTTTCTTTTGTTTTTGTTTTGCATTTTCTGCATCACATCTTCATTGCATAAAGGTATTGATTCAAAAAGTTGGCTATCAAATTAGAAGATGATCATAACAGATAAGAGGATTTGTAATCTGATAAAAAATAGTGCAAATATGAGGCAGTGTATAGGACAAACCACAGACGGAGTGAGGGGTAATTTATTCAAGGGTCACATATCATATTTTATTAGAGTTGATACGGAAAAGGCAAATGGTTGAGATGGTGACTGCTATGGCCAAAGAAAAGGGGCACATTGAACTGAAAAAAGAACTGAACAAAAAACAGAACTTGAATAAACAAACGAGTTTATGCACTATTACAATTCGCATCAACAAACCAACTAGAGGTGTAAATGAGTCAAATTCCAAGAAAGTGATGACATGCCAGGAAGAAATTCAATGAGGAAATAATGAGGGAAGACCTTTTAGTTCAATTCTGATGACATATGCAGAATTGCTTCCGATATTGATAGAGAAAAAAATTCTAGCCGAGTCTAGCCTAAGCCCAAAGGGTCTTCTAATCCCGAAAGCTACGACATTAATGCAATATGTGATTACCATCAAAGAAGTCCAGACCATACTACCGAGAATTGTGAGGTGTTGAAGAACAAGGTTGAAAATCTTACTAGGGTAGGCATGTTGAGTTTTGAAGATGGAAGGCCCAAATTTCCTAAAAGCTTGACAATTAATAGAATACCTAGAGATGCAAAAGTGAAGGAAAGCCTAAGTCCATCAAAATCAATAAACTGTTCAGGACAAAATCAAGTTCTAGTGCCCCTTTAGTTGATTGCCAAAAGGTAGAAGATCACAAACATCATTTTGATCCAATTCCAATTTCATATAAAGAACAATATCCTCAATTTTTGAAGGCCCTATTGGTGACCCCACAATTCCTTAAACATTTACCACCTCCTTATCTAAAATGGTATGACACCAATGCTCATTGTGAATTTCATGATGGAATTCAAGTACATTCTATTGAGAATTGCATCACCCTTAAACGTCGATTTCAAGTTCTTTTGGAGCATGAGAAATGAAAATTTAGAACAAAAAGTTATCCTAATTTAGTGGTTGAATGCGAGACTCAAGATAAAAATACCCAAAAAAAAGAGGCACAAGTTCGAATATGAGGCTCAAATAAGCAAATTAAGGCAAGAGAGAGATGATTTGAATAAGGAGTTAAAAAGTTTGCAATTCAGTTATCAAGAACTTTGTTCGATGCTCAAAAATGCTGGTTTGCGTGTGACTTTGGAACATTCGAAGAAAAGAATCAATGAACTGAAACATGAAGCTGAATATTGGAAAAGTAACTTTAAGGTAAGTGATGATCGAGTCAATACACTCGCATGTGATCTGCAGGTAATGAAAATATAGCGCAATGCCTTCATGGATGATCTAAGGGTTAGTCTGTCTAAATGCAAGATGATGAATATGTACATGCAGATGTATGAGGATACTTCTACCAAGTTGAATGACAGTCAAGCTGAAACTGAAACACTAAAGAAGAGGGTGGATGAGTATCTCAATCTTACGCTAATGTACAAAGATCTTGCTGATGATATTAAGAAAGATTGTCAAAAAAGTGAAGAGAAGTGGTATGCCCAATTTCAAAGATCGAGAATGAAGATACTAGAAAGGGACAATGACATGAAAGTTGTTGTTACTCAAGCACGAGAACTGGTTCAAAAAGTGGCAGACATGGCTGATGTAGCAATGGCACTGATTCAGAATATTGATCCAACATTAGATCACGAAAGCTGACTTGGCTCTTAGAGAAAGTTAGGAAATTGGGAGTTAGAGCTCACCAATATTTGTAGTATGTAACACACCGATCTCGATACAAAGTACTACATTCGGGTCACCCAAAAATTGACCCATCAAATTTCCATTTAAAACCATCAGTTTAGCCATCATTTAAAAACATTAAACATCTATAAATCCATTAAGGTAAATAAGCATTAAAATTAAGCTTACAAAACAGGAGCTCCAAGTTTAAAACAACGAATACCAAAATAATAATTCAAATAGAGGTACAGACTCAAAAATGGTAAGGTCCTATGAATACATTAGCCCAAACTAAAATAACAAGTATTGTACTTTGAAGCAAACGCAGTGTTGAGAAGTCCTTGTTGATGTACTCCTCCAAAGGGTGACTTGTTAACTTACGCACGAAAAAACTACACATTCGCACGCTGAGCTAAAAAGCTCAGTGGTACAATTCTACTCTACCACAATTCATGATTATCATAAAATAAACATGCAAGATAATATAGTCTAGAGAGCATAAATAAGGCTTCACTATCTATGAGTTATCATCTAGCATACACAACCTAGAGTTCTTTGATCAGCTATCTCAAGGTATCATTAAGTCTACAACAAGTCTTACAAGCTCCACAAAGCTTTGCCATACTTGAGGACACATAACCTATCGAGTTACTCGAGCTCACTCAGCCCATCGAGTTAATATATATAGTACCCTGATCACTCAACCATCGGGTACATAAACTATCATCTATAGCATCCACACAACATACATAAATACATCAATACATCATCTATACAATGGCTAACGAAGCCCTACATTACACGTGCTCACACAACTGTCAGGTTAAATAGACCATATAAAGATCACCATAGCCACATATACATCCTAGACATACTTGGATCATATTAGCCACAAGTAGTCTTTGCCCGAGGTTACACAGCCAATTAGGTTACTCGAGGTTACTCAGCCAATCGGGTTTATTACCTTATTCGGATCACAATAGCCATGGATAGGTTTTTAAACGCACTTGAATCACTTAGCCTTTGGGCACGTTGGATGTACTTGTTCACACAACCCGAAGTACACATCCCCTCATATAGGTATCATAGTACTGACTCTAGGACATACAGATTCATTTACCACAATTATAAGATAATACATGCTCCCTGAGCATTCACACCCCTCACCAAGAGGTAAATGGCACCAAAACAAGCTATCAAGAAAATGCCCAAGGCATGACACTACCCAATACGGTCATCTCAATTTATCACTTACCAAGTTATTTCACAGTACTCTCAATCGTGAGGGTTAAAACTCGGTTTCTTGGTTTTACTATTCATTTTACCATATTAGAAGCCCATGGGCCATAGCACTCGAATTATCAACCCCGCGAACTCAATTTTAACTTTTACAGGTAGATTGCCCAATGGGTACCGATACCCACTTGATGGTATCGGTACGCTCTTCTAGGTAGCAATACCTAGACTATGCATCGATACATAGCTCATGCGTAATGAGGGTTAAACCAACACCTCGTACCAGTACACGGGGTCGTGTACTGACACCCTTTTGGTATCGATATACCTCTAAGCGTATCGGTACACAATTTAGCTACTAAAATTTGAGTAAGGCATGGGGTATCGGTACCCTCCTTAGGAGTACCGATACACCCTTCTAAAATTGCTTGTTTTCATCAAACATAACACAGGGTATTGGTACGGGCTCCCCATGTATCGATATCGAAGCCTAGAAATGGCTTTCCAAGCCCCCAAACGGTAACCTTTAACACCTTAACTTAATCTTACATCTTATGGGAGTTGATTTGAGTGGTTTGCTACCCTTTTTACACCTTATTAACATTTAATCCGAATTTCACCATTAATGAGGTTCTAAGCTACCAAACCCAACCTTAACAATCATAAACCACGCATCAAGCAAAACAATTACTTTATGATCTTCAAGAATCAAAGGAGTCAGAGATGTACAGACCTTTAGCTAGAAATCCCATACTTAAGCTCTCTAACAAAGACTCTTCAACTTCTCTCTCAACTCAAGCCTGGAAGGACCCCAAAACACGTCTTTTATACCTCACAACCAAGAAACGAATCAAAACTTAAACCAAAAGCTAAGAGAAAGTTTGTCTATACATTTACAAACTTAAAAAACATGGGAGAAGAACCAAAAGTTTTAACCCCTCCAAAAACCCATTAATGGAGAACTCACCTTTATACCTCAAGAGTATACTTTTCTAGTAGCCCATGAAGAAGAGATTAACATATATCAATCTTAAACCTCTAATGTAGAAAATGGGGAGGAAAGCTTGTATCTTTGAGGTTAGAAACTAGGCTTGAAAGAAAGAGGAAAATGGGTTGTGTGGGAGAAGAAAAAAGATGATATCATCTTGTCTTCCCTCCCCAACATCACGTGATAAACTAATTTCCCAATTGGTTTTCAGAGGTAAAATCACAACATAAAACCTCAAGGTTCTTCCCCTTTTACAAATTGATCACTTGCCAAGCCTAATTAGCTCAAAACTCAACCAAAAAGGCAAAACTTGGTCCAATGGGTCCCAATACTCAAACCAACATGAAGGTCCATAACCTGGGTCAAAGTCCAATCATTGAATTAAAAATTTGGGTCGTTACAACTTTCCCATCCTTAAAGCGAACAACACTCACATCGAACCTTAAAGCGGAACAACAAAAGATAACCTCAAGCAAAACTGCCCGCACATAACTCACTTCAGATAAGTTTCATCTCGGTTAACAATCTCCTCTACCATTATCCGTCCGTGTCTGAATTATGACAACACTCTATGGTTCAACACTGAGAACTCTTCTTCGCCTACTATCAAAACCCTGATCAAACATTTTCAAGAACATGCAAAACTTTGACAACCGAACTTTACCATCAATCTATCTTAAATTAACAACCCTTCTTTCTAGCTTGGCTAACCAAGACGAAACTTAGCACTTCACTTAACTAGAATCTTGCCACAACTCGAACAGAAGCTAACTCATGATCATGCAACTCCACTAATCGAGCCACTTTGATTCTAAAAGAAAATTGTTGATGCTTACGAACTCTATTAGAGATCAAAACTCATCCAACTATCCATGAAGGTCTGAACATGCTCTTTCAATCCAACCACTTTATTCTACAGTTGTACTAAAACCCTAACAATCCTTCAAGGATTTCAAATAGTTCTTCCAACAAGATCTGTTGCAACACAAGAATCCCAGTTCCACGTAACCGTAGCTGGTAACCCACAATTTCGCTACGCTACTTTAATATTCCCCATACTGTTTACAAACACATAGATAATATATTTTAAAACTCGATAAAGAAAACACTCAAATCATCGAACTCAATATCATAATGAAGTACTCATGAGTCCAAACCACTTCACGACTTGCCCTTAAAGTCCAAACATCACCTCAAACACAATCTTTATCACAACTTCTCAATAACTTTCTACTTGTGATAATCAAATTCAAAACGATCATACAAAAACCTCAAAACCCTTCAACCAATTATAAGATCATCAACCAAGAAAAACGGGTAATGGTCCTTCATCATTACATGTCAGCTCACAACATCCAATACCACTCCTTGCCATAACAGCACAGGCATATCTTAAGGTTAACCACTTGATGATGACACCCATTTTTACTCAATTTACAAATAAATTCCTACTCAAGAAGTTCGGTTAGTGCCATACTACAAGGTGATGGACGCTAACGCCAAACTCAACATTACCTCTATCGCGGGTTCAATCCATGATTAAGAGGTAAGCCCGCTCATTCCTCGAAGAGTACTTCAACAACATCTTAACTGTTCGTAACTTAAATACTTTAGACTCCAACCCTCATATTCGCAATGTAGGCTACAAATGTCTTGCAACCTACAAGACTTTCTCTGAAAAAACATCATAAGAACACAGCCTTCACGCAAGAGAGGCAATGGCTCATCACATCCTTTACCAACAACCTAGATTATCTCAAACCCTAAAACTTTGAGACTTTCACTCAAAAACCCAGGCATGCATCAAAATCACAAGACCAACCTACACCAAGGGTAACATCTACTAACTAGGGAGAGAGTAAATCTAACAAGTCCGCAAGGACCATTACTCTTAATCCTCACTCATCATCCATGATAAAAACCTTACCTACAAGAACTTTCAAAACTGACACACTAATCAATCCAACATCAACCTCTAGAGCTTACTATAATATTTATCGACCAAAACCAAAACCATTATATGAACGAGAAATAAAATTTCCATTAAAGCAACAACTGAAACCAAAACAGAAACGTAGGTAACTAACATATCACCGATGGCAAAGCTATCCACTCTGGCCTGAACAACAGACTATCAAGCAACAACTCAATCCTCTACTCTAATGGTGGATCTTATAGTACCTATACCGTGATGTCTAGACGATACCCTAGCATTGTCCCTAGCAAAACTCTGACCATGTCGAGAAGAAGTTAACTTCTAAGACTGAACAGGTGTACAATCATCCATAACTATGCAGTCCTTCGCCATATAACCTGGTGCCTGACACATATAGTAAACCCTCTAAAGCAAGAAGTACAACCCAAGGTGATGTTAACCATAATTCCCACAAGCTAGTGGAAGTGACACTCTGGCTGAACCATCACTACTTCCCTCAAGAGTAAAAATTAAGGAACCCCTACGAACCCTCAGTCTAGATCTCTAACCGTCTTTCGATAGCTGATCTGAAGCAACTCTCTTCGAATCCCTCGAAGCAGTGAACCTCCTAGACGAAGCTTGAGAAGATCCTATGATATCTTGGGTCCCCAAAACATGGCCTCTAGAGTCCTTAATCCGACTCGGTGTCAAACCTTGAAGTCGTTCAAGTGCTTTTACACTATTGGCCAGCTTAGAGAATATCCCAAGTGGACCTGCTGTCATGTGCACCTGAAGGTCAACCTTCAATCCATGTTTAAACCTCTTACACCTCAACTTCTTGGTGGCAACTAACTCTTAGGCATAACGGCTCAACAGTAGAATATCTTGCTTATAATCAAACATTGTTCTCTCCCCCTGAACTAGATGTAGGAACTAATCTCATATCTCATCCATGTGAACCTCACTGTTGTACTTCTTCTTGAACTCATCCAAGAAGATATCTCATGTAAGAAGTACAGGCTGTAGACCTAACTCAACAGTCTCCTACCAATCATGTACATTTCTCGTAAGAAGGTAGACAATACAAATAAGGTTATCCTCTAGACTCCCCCTTTATTTGTCTCAAGATCCTCTAAGTATCTCTTAACCACTAGTTAGCCTTGATCGGGTCATCCTCACCCAAACCTTTGAAATTATTAGGTCCATAATGGTAAAGCCTCTCAATAGGGGTCTTGCGAGGCATCTCTAATTACCTTGGGATAGTTTGCACCACTTGTAAGAGAGTAGAGGTAAGATCATAGAGGTGGTTTGCACTTACACTTTCAGTACCTCTCAGAAGACTCATGTCCCCAACATCTGGGAAAGACTTCTTACAGAAGCCTTTTGCTTAGGAGACATAGCTCTCCTCACGTCTCTCCTGGTCGTGTCTGGCATCACCAGCCATCTAAATTTTTTCTAAAAACACAAGGAAACAAGGCAGTAGCATCAGGATTCCCAGTCTTGGAAGAGTGCAACTTAAATTTAGGGGCTTGTATTCACTAGACACCTTACCTCAACCTCTATACCACCCTAGGGTTTTCTAAAACTGCCTAAACCTAAGCTCTGATACCACTAAATGTAACACCCCAATCCTGATCTAGATCCAAAGTACTACATTCGGGTCACTCAAAAACTGACCTATCAAATTTCTATTTAAAACCATTAGTTTAGCCATCATTTAAAAGAATTAAACAACCATAAATCCATTAAGGTAAATAAGCATCAAAATTAAGTTTACAAAATGGGAGCTCAAAGTTTAAAACAACGAATACCAAAATAATAATTCAAATAGAGTTATAGACTCAACAGTGGTAAGGTCATATGAATACATTAGCCCAAACTAAAATAAAAAGAACTGTACTCTAAAGCAAACGCGGTGTTGAGAAGTCTTTGTCGATGTACTTCTCTAAATGGTAACCTATCAACTTACGTACGGAAAAACAACACATCCGCACGCTGAGCTAACAAAGCTCGATGGTACATTTCTACTTTACCATAATCATGATTATCATAAAATAAGAATGCAAGATAATATAGTCTAGAGAGCATAAATAAGGCTTTACTATCTATGAGCTATCATCTAGCCTACACAAGATAGAGTTCTTAGGTCACCTATCTCAAGGTATCATTAAGTCTACAACAAGTCTTACAAGCTCCACAAAGTTTTCTATAATCGAGGTCACATAGCCTAACGAGTTACTTGAGATCATTCAGCCTATCGAGTTAGTATATATCGTACCCTGATCACTCAACCATTGGGTATATAAGCTATCATCTATAGCATGTACACAACATACATAAATACATCCATACATCATCTACACAATGGCTAATGAAGCCCTACTTTACCCGTGCTCACATAGATATTGGGTTAAATGGACCATAACTCGATCACCATAGCCACAGATATGTTTCTAATCATACCCAGATCATTTAGCCTATAGGTACATTGGATGTACTTGTTCATACAGCCTGAAGTACCTATCCCCTTATATAAGTACCGGAGTACTGACTATAGGACATACAAATTCATTTACCATAATTATAAGATAATATATGCTCCCTGAGCATTCATACACCTCACCAAGAGGTAAGTGGCACCAAGCCAAGCTATCAAGCAAATGCCCAAGGCATGACACTACCTAGCACGATCATCTCGATTTGTCACTTACCAAGTTATTCATGCTACTCTCAATCATGAGGGTTAAACTCGGTTTCTCAGATTTACTATTCATTTTACCATATTAGAATCCTAATGGGCCATAGCCCTCGAATTATAAGCCATTCGAACTTAATTTCAACATTTACGGGTAGATTTTCAGTGGGTACCGATATCCACTTGATGGTATTGATATGCCCCTCTGGTACCGATACCCAGACTATATATACTGATACCTAGCTCATGCATAGAGAGGGTTAAACCAGTACCCCATACCGATACACAGGGCCATGTACCGATACCCCTTTGGTACCGATATGTCCCTAAGCGTACCGGTACACAATTTAGCTACTAGAATTTGAGTAAGGCATGGGGGATCGGTACCCTCCTTAGGTGTACTGATACGCCCTTCTAAAATCACATGTTTCATTAGATATAACATAAGGTATCGGTATGGGCTCCCCATATACTGATACTGAAGCCCAAAAATGGCTTCCCAAGCCTTTAAAAGGTAAACTTTAACACCTTAAGTTAATTTTACATCTTATGGGAGTTGATTTGAGTCGTTTGCTACCCTTTTTACACCTTATTGACATTTAATCTAGATTTCACCATTAATGAGGTTCTAAGCTACCAAACCTAACCTTAACAATCATAAACTACACATCAAGCAAAGCAATTACTTTATGATCTTCAAGAATCAAAGGAGTCAGAGATGTACTGACCTCTAGCTAGAAATCCAGACTTAAGCTCTCCAACAAAGACTCTTCAACTTCTCTCTCAACTCAAGCTTGGAGGAACCCCAAGACACCTCTTTTATACCTCACAACCCAAGAAACGAGTCAAAAATTAAACCAAAAGCTAAGAGAAGGTTTGTCTACAGATTTACAATCTTAAAAACATGGGAGAAGAACCAAAAACTTTAACCCCTCCAAAAACCCATTAATGGAGAACTCACCTTTATGCCTCAAGAGTATACTTTTCTTACAGCCCATGAAGAAGAGATTAACATATCTCAATCTTGAATCTCAGATGTAGAAAATGGGGTAGAAAGCTTAAATCTTTGAGGTTAGAAACTAGGCTTGAAAGAAGGAGGGAAATGGGTTGTGTGGGAAAAAGGAAAAAGATGAAGATGATATCATCTTGTCTCCCTTCCCCAACATTACGTGATAAACCAATTTCCCAATTGGTTTTTAGCCTTTATTTTGAATAAAGGTAAAATCACAACATAAAACCTCAAGGTTCTTCCCCTTTTACAAATTGATCACTTGCCAAGCCTAATTAGCTCAAAAATCAACCAAAAAGGCCCAAACTTGGCCCAATAGGTCCAAATACTCAAATCATATTTTAGTTATAAGTTATTCCAAAACATAACAAATCATTAGACCATCTATCGAAATAACTATTACACATGCCATCTAGTATATCCAAGTAAAAAAGATAGGTGTCATTACTATGAATATAGTAATATACTCTCAAAATATGTAGATGGTCCCAAGCTATTATTCCCCTTGAGCTCTATTTTAACCTACGTGTTAAAATCATCACACGCTAAGAATACACTTAGTGAGGCAATAATCCTTAATCAAGTGTAATTTGATATAAATATCAATGTAAATAATTAACAATGCATATAATCACCTTACCATTTTCATGCATATTAACATAAGTAGAATCACATGTACTAACATATATCAAAGTAGTAAGTGTAATTCTTACCAATGTTGTTGCCATTTATATTATCTAGCTTTCAAGCTTACCATCTTGTTTTTCAATTTATTTAGCCCAAAGTATTGAAATAAGAGAATCTAAGTACATGAGTAATCCCTGTATACCCAACGTTCCTTGAGTATACATATACCCAACCTTCCTTGAGTATATATGAAATTTGCACTGAAATGTTTTAATATGTACTGAAGCACTCCCGTATACCCAACCTTCCTTGAGTATACATAAATATTTCACCGTAGTGCTTAGAATATTTATACAGTTGTTTATGACTCTCTCGCTAGCAAACTATACCTTTGAATCTCTATATCATACTTGGGCTTTATATCATTAATCTTTTTTATCTATTGCAATATATATATATATCAACATGTAATATAACCTTGGGCAGTTCATACCCAAAATAACATTTTAAATTATTTTTATAAGTAAATAAATTATCAATGCATTTTACGTTCCAATCTTGACATATTTAAAATATGTCAATTATATGCTCAATGACATAAATATAATGTAACACCTCATCTTGTTCTGGTAGGAATTCAGGTCAAAAAGCATTATCGGTGAACAATACGATAATCAGTTTATTAATTTGAATATCATGTACTATAGATAATGAATTAACAATGTTGATTCAATGCTATTAATGACTATGATCAATGTAAACTTACTCAAATTATAATCAGGGGGTCATTTGGTGCTTTGTATACATTTAGGGGCTAATTTGTAATTTTAGAAAGTTACAAAGAATTATTGATAATTAGGGTTACCACTGTGAGATTCAACGCATAAGTGTCTTACTTATAAATTTTCAATGAATTCAGCGTTCATTTACCCCTTCAATTAAGCCTTATAAGATTTAGTGACTAGCTTGCAAGATTTTAAAACCTTATAACAAACTTTAACTAACTCACTTGTATTGGTACCGATACTCATGAGGTCATACCAGTACGCCTTTAAAATAATTTCTTTCAAACCTGAATTCGGTATCGATACACAGAATGTTGTACCAATACGAGGATTTAGTGCCTTAGTATTAGTATGAGACCATTATCGTACCCGTACGCAATCCCTAAAATCCTAAATCGAGTCGTTAATGGGTATTGGTATGACACCACCCGTATCGGTACCCTTGCTATAGTAAAATTCCAGTGTTGATTTGGCATACCGGTACCACTGTAACAGTATCCATACGACTAGATTTATGATACCAAATTGCATGCTAGTATCGGTATGACACCACCTATATTGGTACACCTGGGTTAATATTACCTAAAAATGCATATTAGTACCGGTACAATACCACCTGTACCGGTACGCCTGGGCCTTTAATGACATTTCTTGTCTAGTTTTAGCCAAATTAAGGGACTTAACCTTGTCCAATGTAACGCCCCAGTTTTGGGCCTAGCGATTTTGTGACATATTAGATGGTCTAATGGACCGAGTTAGGGATTCGAGTCGGATTCAGGATCACATATTTTTCGTTAAGATAAAAATATGGAAAAATGATTAAAAATCATCTTTTAATATATGTTTAATATTGGTAAAATCAATTTTGGAAAATGAGATTTGGAAGTGTGGCATTTTGGCAACTGACCAAAATGTAATTTTTGAAAACTGTTTTTAAAGGTGACTAAAATGAAAAGGGTCAAATTCTTAGAATCCTTAAGGAGCTATTTTACCAAGTTTTTCTGATGATTTCTCCCTTCAATTAAGTCATTTTAACATGTGTTTTAAAAGTTAATTAAAAAGGATTTTGGATATCAATTTAACCCAATTTCACGTAAGTTTTCTCTCAACTTCTTTTCTGCCAAACACTTTTGTTTTCAACAAATTCCAGAGGTGAGAGACTTATATTCTAAAATTTTTGAATTGTAATTGTTTCTTTATCATTGATTTACAAAATCTTATTGAAATCTTGTGTTTTCTTAGCTTTAAACAAGCCAATTGAGGGAGAAATCACACAATAGGGGTAAGGTCCATGATATACTCTATTGAATGGTTCTTTATTGATATTCCCAAGTATTTGATCCTTGATTTATAGTTTATAATCTGATTTTGTGTTTTTATATTGATTTAATGAATTTAATTGATATTAATTGATGAAATAGTGAAAGATCTGGATTGGAACTGTTTTCCAGAGATGAGGATTGATTTTAAACATATAATAGATGTTTTATAATATTGTTAAGTCATTTTTAACAAAGGAATCCCAAAACTCTTGAATCTCTAATTGATTAGGTTGTTAAATTGGTGCTTTTGTGGAGTTGTGGTGGTTGTGTAGTTGCTGGAAGTATTTGGATGAATTAATCATGTTTTTAATTGTTGATGGATGATTATGGAAATTTTATATTGTTAGTTTGTGGCTGGGTTGTGTTTGGAGAGGTTTAAATGATGTTTGCGGTCGTTGTGATTGAGTAATCGTGAAGGGAATGTGAGAATCTGTGAAGGATTGATTTGGAGTGTTTTGAATGCATTGTGATGCATTAATCCTCTGTTGTATTGTAGTTAAAATAGGGGAGGTTGATCCAGAAGTGACCGGTGAAGCTTTGGAGGCTTCGAACGTGTAATTTTGCGTCGGCGAATCGAGGTTTCACATATCGATGAGTGAGAACATGGATTCCAACTTTAGAATGTTTTAAAGGTGGTTTATTGGACTTTAAACTTAGCTTGACATGCTGGTTTAAACTCGAAAGTAAGTAAAAGTGGTTTTCCTCTCTCGGTCGTGCTAGTGTAAAAATGATTTTATGCACTTGTTTTGACCTATATGGTACCTGCTATTTAAGCATGATTTAGAGTATTTGAGATACTATTTTTAAGCATGAAATGCTGAAGGATGCACATGGTAAGTGATCCTTGTAAGTATATGGTTTATACTTGTGTTTTAAAGCATGGTTGTTGCTTTGGAAAATTGGTTTGGTTAATGCTTGTTAAAAACAGTGAGGTAAATGGCAAATGGTTAATTATATTGGCAAGTGATGTGGTTTTAAAATTGTTATCATATATAGTTGGCCGGCCATAGGATTGATAGTGCATTATATTAAGTCACCTTGGATGTTGACGGGTTTTGATCCGTGTACCGTAAACTCTATCCAAGTACCCTAATGATTGAGAGGTTACATGGTACCGTGAACTCCTGTTAGAGGATTAAGTGTCTAACCGATGAAAGAGGTTGGTGTCCCCGTGGGTTGAAAGTGTACCCGGTTGTTAATGTACCGCGATTGTGATTGTATCGCTATTTCAGTTGAGATGGCTTGAAGTGTTGCGAGGACACTTGTTTGAATCTGTGTATCTGATGAACTATTTTGGGAAATGGAACTTGGTTAATGATCACTTGTGAGCCAATATAATTGTTAATGTATCATTGAAAGGTTTATGTTGTATAATGTGACTTATACATGTTTACTCTTTAAGCTTTGCATATGGTTATTATGCATAAGAAGGCTTAAATTGAGGTTTAGCAATGGGATTTTCTGCTGGGTAATGATACATGTTGCATATGGTTTAATATGCTGGTTTTGAAAGTGTTAAAATGCATGGTTTTAAAGTCATGGTGTTTTATACATTGATAAACATGGTTTCAAATGGCATTTTTAATGTGGTGGTGGGAAATGGTTTTAAATGCATTGATGGTGTGTTGTTTTTTAGCACTCCTCACTAAGCCTAGTATGCTTACGCTCTCTTTGTCCATCAATGCAGAGAACTAAAGGTTTGGGGAGGCAGCGGGAAGCAAGGGATCTCAACAAGACTTGGCAACCAAAGTATGTTTTTGGGAACTAGACTATAAGTAATAAGGGCAATGTGGTTTTCGTTGTTGTTTTGGGAGATGTTTGCTAAACTCCCTATCGAGCAGGTTTGTTTTGCTGCTATTGGTTTGTAAATGGCCATTTTGGTTTGTTTTTGGTGATGGTTTGAAATTTCATACTTTGTTTGAATGGTTTTCTAGGAAGCATGCCTCTGGTTTACCATTTGATGCAAGATGCCTTGAATTGATGTTGAACTTGTGTTGTTGTGATGTGGTTTGATCCTTGAGTAAGTTGGACATGTGTTAGGAACATGCTAGGGTGCTTTTCTATATTCAAATACATGTGAAACCAATGAAAAAAAGACATTATAGGTTTAGACGTACCGGTACAGGTGTCCCTGTTTCGGTATGGGTAAGCCATTCCAGGCTTAGCGTATCGGTACGTGGGCAAGTGTTTCAGTATAGGCCAAGGCAAAATTGGCCAAAATTTTGGTACGGTGGAAGGCATTTTGACACGGTCTAAAGGTTTTGCATGGGGAGTTTCGATACGCGGGGGCATATTGAAACGGGAATTAGTTACTAGAATTCTAGAGATTTAAATTAATAAGGGCATATCGAAACACCATTGACCGTACTGGTATGGCGGTAGTTAAATTTGGCATATTTTGAAGTTTTGTTTCTTTTTGTTTTGGTCCCTAAGGTTTGTGAATGCAATCATGTGAGCTTAGATGATTGTTTTGACCTGAAATTTGACATGTTGGCGTAAAACCTAACTAATTGAGGATTGGTAACTTAAATTTCAGTATTGGTCCCAAAAATTGTCGAGTTTTGCAACTTAGTCTCTGAAATGTATGTTATGCAATTGAAGTCCTTTTCATGATATGTTTCCTCTATTATTTCGCCCGCTGCTAGTATGTACATAGAGGATAATAATTATGCATCTAGACAAGATAAAAAGAAGAAAATGGACTGACTTTTCGTAACCTTTCTCTGGTTTGCTTCGGCAAACCTAATGTAGTTTTCTCAGTTCGGTCGGGCGTCTAGGCCGGGTTGAAGGGGTTATATTTGTTGGTATTAGATCCAGGTTACGAAAGGTTGGGATGTTGTTGCTTGATTGAATACCATTGTTGTTATGTACGGTGATTGAATATGCATGTTGATATATATACATATATATGTTGGTATGACTGTTGTGATGATGTAGTGGGTTGTAGTTGTTGTTCGCTATGTACGGTGATTGCCATATGTACGTTGATTGCTTTATGCCTTATTGGGGGAAAATTCAGAAAACCATTGGCTTATTATTATAGTCTGAAATGTTATGATTTTGAAATAGAAGTCTTAGATCCTTGCTTGAAGCTGGCCTGACTATTTTTGTTTTGAAATGATTATCATGCCTTACAAAATGTGTTATGTTACGACCGAGAGGAGAAATGAGAACTAGCATGATGTTGTTGCCTTTGGCAGTGAGTTGAGGAGAGTGTTGTGTCTCCTAGGGGTTTGTCACCCCGAAGTATGTACCACCTGTGTCTGTTAGGCCAGGGTTGGGTGATATGATGCCTTGATATGGGTAATGTTTTGAGCTTTTAAACTGTTGTTGCTGGGGTGCGTGTGTTTGCACTGGCTATTGGGCAAATAAGGTTATCGTTGGAATAACCTTGTAGTTTGGGAGAAGTTGAGTACCGAGGGTTGTCATTCGAGGTATCCGAGACATGTATGACCAATGTTGTTCAGGTCATGGATCGAATGGGATGTATTGGCACCCATAGGTTAGGATATGTTGAATCCCTGTTGTACGATGATGTTCTTATTTGGAGGACAACTGTATCTGCGGGTGTGGAACCCCATGATGTGGATTGAGATTTTTTCTATGTTGTTTTTAAGAAGAAGTATACAGGGTTTAGATACTTGGATGAAAAAGAAACGACAGTTCATGGCTTGGGTTCAGGACTGTATGTATGTGACTGAGTTTAGGGTACAGTTTGTGAGGTTGAGCCAGTATGCTCCCGAGTTAATTCTTGATGAGCATCAGCGATGTGACCGTTTCTGCTATAGGCTGGGTCAGGACGTTAAGACATACATGCTTACTGCTTATTATACGGATTTTGATGTGTCGGTTATGCGAGCCAAGGATGTTGAGCAGAATCTTAGTTTGGCTTCTGGATCTCGAGGCTTTAGCTCTGGTGAGAGGGAGGCTGATTCTAGTTTTGGCAGTGGTCAGGCTAAGAGACATTGTTACAGGAGATATCACTGTGATTGATTCTGTTAGGAATTGGTACAGGATGTTAGGGTGTACATGTTGGCTTCTGGCTACACCATTTTTGACGTGTTGGTACACAGGCAAAGTGCATCGAGCAGAACTTGGGTTTATTGGTTTCATGTGGGAGGTTTTGGCTCAAGCAAGGGAATTGCGAAATCTAGTTCTGGCAGTGTTCAGTTTGAAAAGAAGTGTGGCAAAAGATATCACATTGAGTTGAGGCGAGGTGATGATAGTGCAGGGTGAGGACCGCGGGGTCAGAGTATCCAGACTAGAACAGTATTTAATAGATGTTGGGTATGTGGATCGTGTGATCTCATGAGGCAAGATTATCCATATTTGATATATGGAGTGTAAACTCATGTGCCTATCGTTGTTAACGTTTGTGGGAATTGTAGTTTGAATGATCATCTCGCAAGTGTTAGATGTAGGAATGTAAGTGGCTAGTTCCTCTGGTAAGACGGTTGTTGCGAGAAGAATGTTTAAAAATGTCCTTTGATGAGTGAAGGTTTTGACGATGCGGCGGTTATGTTGAAGTTGTCGCCCCATGATTTTTGATGTAATCATGGGTTTGGATTAGTGGCTGGAGCACAGAATTGTGGTTGATTTTGAATTCTAGCAAGTTGCCTTGAAACTTAATGATGATTACGAGGTGGTAATCACGGTCGAGAATGTTAAATTATTGTTTAATGTTGTTTTAGCACTCGAGGCGAGTCATTTGGTGGATTTTGGTTGCAAGGTATTCCTAGCCTATATTATGAATCAATGGTTAAATGAACTACGTGCTCAGGATATTCGTACGGTATATGAGTTTCTGGTGTTTTTGAGAGAATAACGGGTTTGCCATTGGATTGAGAGGTTGAGTTTGGCATTGAGTTGTATAGAAACACAGCTCTGGTGTTTATCGCTCTTTGTGCATGTCTCGATAGAGTTGAAGGGGTTAAAAAAGCAACTTCAGGGGTTGCTTGAACAAGGCTTTATTAGGCTTAGAGTTTTGCCAGGGGTTGCTCTGGTGTTGTTGTGTAAAAGAATGATGGCACGATGAGGATATGCATTGGTTTTTGGTGGCTAAACAAGTTGATATTCTATTGATCAGTTTAGGGATGCTTCGGTGGTTTGTAAGATTGGTTTGAAGTTTGGGTGTTATCTGTTGAAGGTAAAGGATGTGGAAGGGGTTTGATCGATAAGTATGGATGGTTTAGTAGATTTTTTGGGAGAAGTGAACATTCCTCTTTGGTTGGGAAGTATGAGTTTTTGGTATGTTGCAAAGAATTCTAGCTTTGAGAATGTTATTAGTAAGGTGTTTTTGCACTGTGCATGTTTATTTGTTCACACTTACTAATGACTGATCAGAAACCAACAGAGTAACGGTGTAAGTAAGGTAGCGTATGTAGGTAGTTTTGGTAATATGGTTCTTAGAGTTCTCAAAGTTTTAAGAGGATATTAAAGATTGATTCTTGAGATATTGGCTTGTGCTAGTTTTTGAGCGACCAAAGTTAGAATTGACAGTTTATGGGTTTGCTAGATCTAGTTTATAGCATTGAGGTTTTTTGAGATTGCAGTATTGCTAGTAAGTTGTGGTTTATGCACCTAGATAGTTACGGGTGCATGAGCGCTTCTGTCATACGTATGATGTGAGGCTTGCCGCGATGGTGGTTGTTTAAATGTTTTAGAGACACCAATTCTATGATGAGGAGTGTGTTGTGTACGTGGATCATGTGTGGTTAGGAAAAAATGAATGATGATTTGAGTCTTTGACAACTTGGATGGTTGGAGTTGTTTAAGGGTCTTAGTTTGATGATTGAATATCATCCGAGCTAAGGTTGTAGCCGATGCCTTGTATACGAGAGTTGCGGTGGAGTTGAGGATGTTGTTTACGTGGTTGAGTATGATGCGTGATTGGGGTTTGATGGCCGAATTGCAAATGAGGTCATCCAGGCCACGGTTGATTAGAGAAGGGCAACTTTGTAATGATGTGTTTTTACGACATGTACAGGTTATTGGGGAGGGAAATCTGATGGATTTTCATGTTAATGATGACAGGGTGTTGTGTTTTAAAGATCGAAAAGTGGTGTCTCTTAATGCTGAGTTGAGGTGTGTCATTTTATCTGAAGCGCATGCCAGTTCTTGTTGAGTTGGTTTAAAGGAAGATATGGCTGATTTTGTTGATCGATACATGGTATGTCAGCGAGTGAAAGTTGAGCATCAGTTTCTTTTCAGGTTGTTGCAACTGTTGAGGATACCAGAATGGAGGAGGGAAAGAATCACCATGAATTTTTTGTTTGGGTTGCTTGTGACACCGATCAAAAAGGATTCCATTTGGGTGGTTGTTGATTTAGTTGCTAAGTGGGTGCACCTTTGTGGATATGCTTGCGATGTGTGCATGGATAAGCTAGCATATTTGTATATTGTCGGGTTGGTGTGTTGGTACAATATGCTTGAGACCATAGTTTGGACAAAAATTCGTGGTTTATAGCAAGGTTCTGGAGGGTGTTGCTTTGAGCTTGAGTAAAAGATTGAGTTACAGCCCTTCGTGTCATTCTCAGACGGATGGTCAGTTGGAACGTGAAATTCAGGTTTTGAAGGATATGTTGAGTTGTTGTACCACTGAGTTCCAGGGAACAAGGGGAAAACGGTTGCCTTGGGTAGGGTTTGCTTTAGTAGCAGTCATCAGACAAGTATGCATGTGGCACTACATGAGGCGTTATGTGGTAGAAAGTGTCGTACGCCCATGGGTTGGGCTGAAATAAGGGAAGGTACGTTCCTATGTCTGATGTGTTGAAAGGCACCAGTGAGAAGGTGAAGTTGATATGTGAGCGCTTGAGAGCAGCTTCGGATCGTCAGAAATTCTACACAAATTTGAAGCGTAGTGTTATAGAGTGTGTTGTTGATGATGGGGTGATCATGTTGGTGTCGCCCTGGAAGAAGGTGACCTGTTTTGGGCAGGAAAGAAAGCTTAGGCAAAGTTATGTGGACCATACGAGATTGTTGAGTGTGTGGGTCATGTTGCTTAGTGTTTGAGGTTACCTCCCATGTTGGAGGGTTTCATGATGTATTTCATGTGATGATGTTGCGAATGTATCGATTGGGTTCCTCGCATGTTGTGTCAGTGGAAGGCATTATGTTGGGATCAGATTTATCTTGTAATAAGGATCCGGTGAAGATCCTTAATGCCAGTGGTAGGGTGTTGCGTGGTAAGAGAGTTGATCTTGTTAAGTTGTTGTGTAAACACCGCAGTGTTGAGGAAGCCACATGAGAACGTAAGTCGGAGATGCTGGAGCAGTTTCCGCATCTATTTCCTCTAGGTAAAATTTTGAGAATGAGATTTCCTAAGTGGGGGAGAGTTGTAACTCCCCGATTTTGGGCCTAGCGGTTTTGTGACATATTAGATGGTCTGGTGGACCAGGTTAAGGTTCGAGTCGAATTCGGGATCGCATATTTTTTGGTAAGATAAAAATATGGAAAAAAGATTAAAAATCATCTTTTAATATATGATTAATATTGGTCAAATCAATTTTGGAAAATGAGATTTGGAAGTGTGGCATTTTGGCAAGTGACCAAAATGCAATTTTTGAAAACTGTTTTTAAAGGTGACTAAAATGAAAAAGGTCAAATTCTTAGAATCCTTAAGGAGCTATTTTACCAAGTTTTTTCTGATGATTTCTCCTTTCAATTAAGTCATTTTTGTAACACCCCTACCCGGGTTGGCAGGAAACAGGTTCGGGAGCGTTACTAACAAGCAATACAAGATTATCATTTCTTTCACAAGCTATTCAAATAGTACAAAGCTAGATGATCACTTTGGACATTCATTATTTACATAACCATATGCGCAGCAAATACTTATAATACACAAAATTTTAGTTCATTACTTAATTCATATTAGTAACCAAGTTCACAAAATAGTAGGCCCATTCAAGACATATATACATGTACAAGTTCAAATGTTCAAAACGCATGCACTAGACAATATATATAACTAAGTGCCACCAACTAGGGGAGTAAAAAAACAAGTATGTCCATACTTCAGCTATGCTTGTGTCTTGCTTCCAGCTCAAGAATTCAGGCTTCAGGATCAAGCAACGTTCGAATCCTTAACCTGTGGTTGGGAAGAATGGAAACGAGAGTGATAAGTACAAGAATGTACTTAGTGAGGTAGTACTAGATCTAACCAATTTACAAGACATGTATCAATTAGTTAAATTTGAACCTAGTCAAGGTTTGTAGAAGTCAAACTAAACTTATACATATATATATCATTCAATTGTTGTAACATATCCATTCAAGCAAGACATTCAAGTAGCAATTCGAGTAGCAAGAAAATCAAGCGTTAGTAATTTCAAGTATTAAGAAACTTCAACTGTCATGTATTTCAAGAATCAAACAAGTCAAGTATAAGGATTTTCATTGCATCAAGTAATCCAATGTATCAATAAGGTTTTTCTTTAATTATTTCTTATTTGCTTTCTTTAGTTTATGCCCTTGGTATTTAGTTGTCCAGGTAATCGAGTCTCCAGCCAACTGTCGCCACAAGATGTGCCGTAGCACTGGTCAACCCTCCTACTGTCGCCAAGACCACACATACGTACCCTCCGTCAGTCGCCAATTAGGGGCCTTAGCCCTGGACCGTAGTCCACCCTGACACAATGAGCTCTAGACTCTAAGGCATGCCCTTCTACCTATGACCACTAACAACCAAGGCTTGTTCAATTATGAATCAATTATTCAAGTCATACATGTTCAAGTCAAGCAATAGCTTATTCAAGAATTATTTCAAGCGATACATTGCAAGATTATTTTTATATATACAGCCCTTAGGCCAATTAAGCCTTAGCTCTACACTTTGAAATTTAATCTTATAATTCAAGCAAGCAATTAACATATGCAATCTCTTAGACATCAAGCAGAATCTTCAATTCATGATTTATATCATGTTAACAAGTATTCAAATCATAGAGATACATTAAGCATTCTTTTGAATGGATCGAAGTCAAGGCATCAAGGCTCAAGTATTTGTTTTCACCTTTCTTCCTAGGTAATTTAACATCATACATATTATTATTTCAAGTTTTAGCTTAAACTATTCTTCCTTTTATCATCACAACCAAACTTAATCAAACATATTAACATGGCATCAATAACAAGAAGTAGACATGCATCTTTGGTTAGGACCTAATTCCTAACCCTATATTAAACTACACTCACAATACTCCAAGCTTAGCTAGTCTTGGATCCAAACTTCTTTGTTTCTAGCTTTCGAATGCTCCTCCTTAGACTCTTCTCCAATGTTCCCTTCTCGTTCTAACATTTCATACAAGTAAATCATGATCAGGACAAGCACATTCATTTATTTAAAACAAGGTAACAATACATAATTCATTCAACATTCAATTCAAAATATCAAGGCTATTGCTACTGCCAGGCAGCATGCGCACTGTCTACTAAAACATGCATAACTTTTATTCTGTACATCGGAATTTCAATTTGTTTACACCGTTGGAAAGATAACTTAATTTTATTTCTAACCATATAGGCCGTGCATTTTAATTCTTTACCAATTAGTACAGTTTTTTACTTAAAGATAGGGTAATTACAACACTGGACAGCTTGCACTGTCCTTAGTGTTTCATTTATACAATCAATTATACAATCCCAAATTCAATTACGTTTTCTCCTAATTAATTTAAACATATTAAGGTACTATCAATTAAATTTTCAGCCTTAAATTCCATTTGTACAAGTTTTAGTGATTTTTCAAAGTTACTTCCCAGAATAGAGCATTCTGGGCAGATTACACTAGTTGGTGTTTCTAGCTTCATATTCATTCAAGCCATGATTCTAACATTATAATTCAATTTATACACATATTCTTACATGTGTAGGTCAGTCCAATTCACCTAGAAATGAGATCAAAACAGGGGATTTTGCAAAATCAAGCATGTTTACTCAATCTTATCTAGAAATGTGATCAAAACAGTTTCGCTCTTTGTCATATTCAATCCTACTAATTTGGCATCAAATTTTCCAGTAATCATAGCAATTTCCAGAAAAATTCCAGCATGAACATTCAAGTTTCCAGCAACCATTCACATATTTCTTTCTTAGCAATTTGATCACAACATTCAAAATTTCAAAGAATCTTAGACTTGCATCACTATCGCATGCATATCTTCCATCCTATTCAAATTAAGCAACAATAACATCTTATATACATGCAAGATTCTGATTTCAACAAGGTTACTATCTGGCCATGAACGGATTCAAACAAAAATCAATATATGGAATTCATATATTCCATCCAACAATTAATTCACAACAAATATGGATGAAGTATATTTCTAAAGAGATTTTTACCTTCCTTTCATGCACCAATCGAAGAAGAATTTTCCTATGCTAAGATGATAACTTAGTTCTCTCTCCCTCTCACTCTAGCTCTCGGCCAAACAAGAACATGGTTGAAAAATATGATATCTCAATTGTTTGATTTTATTTTTTTCTTTCTTACATCAAGCATAGCCGGCCAACTCTCTCCCTTAATTGCCACATGTGTTAAAATTTTGCCACATATATTCCACTATCACTAAATGGCAATTAAACCTTGCCACATGTATTCCACTATCACTAAATGGTCTAATTACCATGCAAATTCTTTGTTTAATTATTGTTTTATTTTGGTCCTCTTAATTTGGCTCTCTAACTTGTTAGTTGTAACATTTTAATCCTTTAATTATGTTAGCTAACGTTCTTCCCTCACTTAATTTCCAATTCTTTTAATTTGACTAACACCTAATTCAATTAGTTAGTCACTTAGATAGTGGTAACTTTCCTAACCCGGTTTAGGGTGTTACAATTCTCCCCCCTTAAAATAAATTCGCCCTCGAATTTACCTAAATTGAATAGGTGAGGATATTGCTTCCGCGTGATTCCTTCAGATTCCCAAGTTGCCTCTTCTATCTTGTGGTTTCTCCACAAGACTTTGACAAGAGGAGCGTTTTTTTCCTGAGCTTTCTAACTTCACGATCAAGAATTTTGACCGGTTCTTCTTCGTAAGATAAGTCAGGATTCAACTCTACTTCTTCGGGTTCAAGGACATGGGATGGATCAGATCGATATCTTCAGAGCATGGAAACATGGAAGACATTGTGGATCTTTTCAAATTCACTAGGGAGTGCCAATCGATAAGCCACTGGACCAATCCTTTCGACAATCTCGAATGGTCCAATGAATCGGGGACTAAGTTTCCCTTTTCTTCCAAACTGAAAGACTTTCTTCCAAGGAGACACTTTGAGGAAGATTTTTCTCCAACATTGTATTGAATGTCTCTCTTTTTCAAGTCTGCATAGGCTTTTTGTCTATCAAAGGCTTGCTTCAATCGATCATGTATGATTTGAACTTGTTCCTTGGTTTCCCTGAGTAATTGAGGTCCCAAAACCTTGTTTTCTCCCAATTCAGACCAGCACAAGGGAGTTCTACATTTCCTTCCGTATAGAGCTTCGTAGGGAGTGATCTTGATAGATGTCTGGTAGCTATTGTTGTAAGCAAACTCTACTAGAGGTAGAGATTTCTCTCAGTTCTTTCCGAAGTCTATAACACAAGCATGTAGCATGTCTTCACGTACTTGAATGATTCTTTCAAATTGTCCATCTGATTGAGGATGAAAGGTTGTGCTCAAGTGCACTTATGTTCCATGGGCTTTTTTTGCAATGATTTCCAGAATCGGGAAGCAAATCTAGGGCCTTGATCGGATATTATAGCTGTAGGTACACTGTGTAATCGAATCACTTCACGGATGTATAGCTCGGCTAAGGTTTCCAAGTTCATGTTCATTCGAACATGGATGAAATGAGTAGACTTTATGAATCTTATCAACAATTACCCACAAGCATCATTCTTTCTTGGAATGGAAGGAAGACCAGTAATGAAGTCCATTGTAATCCGATCCCATTTCCACTGAGGGAATTCGATTGGTTGGAGCAATCCAGTAGAGACTTAATGCTCATCTTTGACCCTCTGACAAGTTAAGCACTTCGAAACAAAGTCTGTGATAGCTGATTTCATGCCTGGCCACCAGTATAGTGGCTTTAGGTCCTTGTACATCTTAACCGATCCAAGGTGAATCGAGAAAGAGCTTTGGTGAGCTTCTTGTAACATCTCGCGTCTTAGTTCTTCGTTGTTAGGAACACATACTCTATCCTTGAAATAGAGGAGTCTATTCGACTTGAGGGAGAAGTCAGAATTAGACTCAGAGTCTAGCTTGGACATGATCTTTTGAAGATCTGGATCAATTTGTTGGAGTTCCTTGATTCTCGAGATTAGACTAGATTGAACTTGAAGTTCAGACAAGAATTTTCATCCTTTGGATAAACGAAAATGAGCATTGATAGCCAAGGAAGCTATAAACGAATGGAAAAAATCATTAAGGAAGATTTTCGAATAGTTACATGTAAGTCAAGAAAAGTCTAATTCGAATGGTTACTTGCAAATCAAGAAAGAAATATTTTGAACGAATTATTCTAGGATTTAGATTTAAGGGTTTGCCCGAGTATGGTCTGTGACTAAGGGCATCAGCAACCATATTTGCTTTCCCCGGATGGTAGTTAATAACTAAATCGTAATCTCTAAGTAACTCTAGCCATCTCCTTTGCCTCAAGTTCAAGTCTTTCTGAGTTAGGTGATATTTGAGACTCTTGTGGTTTGTGAACAAGCTGCATTTCTCCCCGTACAAGTAATGTCTCCAGACTTTTACTGCAAAAACTACAGCTGCCAATTCTAGATCGTGTGTAGGGTAGTTTGACTCGTGTGGTTTTAGTTGCCTTGAAGCGTAAGCTACCACATTTCCATCTTGCATTAGGACACATCCTAGTCCCAAATGAGATGCATCACTGTAAACAGTGTACTCTTTTCCCTATACTGGTTGGATGAGAACCGGAGCATGAGTCAGAGCTTGTTTAAGCTGATCGAAGCTTCGTTGTTGGTTCTCTGACCAAACAAAGGGTGTATCTTTGCGAGTTAACTTAGTCAAATTTGCGGCAATGGATGAGAATCCTTTGAAAAAACGTCAATAATAACTAGCTAAACCGAGAAAGCTTCTGACCTCACCAACATTCCTCGGAGGTCTCCAATCCAAGATGGATTGAATTTCGCTTGGGTCTACTTTAATCCCTTCTTCCAAGATAACATGTCCAAGAAACGAGACTTCCAATAGCAAAAATTGGCATTTAGAGAAATTTGCAAACAATTGACATTCTCGGAGGGTTTGCAACATGACTCGAAGATGTTCAGAATGTTCTTCCTTATTTTGAGAATACACTAGAATGTCATCAATGAAGACGACTACAAACTTGTCAAGGTAGGGCTTGAATACACGGTTCATGAGATCCATGAAAGCAGTCGGAGCATTCGTTAACCCGAATGGCATTACAAGGAATTCAAAATGGCCATATTGAGTACGAAAGGCTATCTTGGGTACATCTTCTGATTTTACCCTCATTTGGTAGTATCTCGATCATAGATCGATCTTTGAGAATACTGCAACATTTTTGAGTTGATCAAAAAGATCTTCAATCCTTGGGAGAGGATATCGATTCTTGATAGTAAGCTTGCTCAATTGTCTGTTGTTAATACAGAGTCTCATAGTCCCGTCCTTCTTCTTCACGAACAGGACTGGAGCACCCCAAGGAGACGAGCTAGGCCGAATAAAGCCTTTGTCTTGTAGCTCTTTGAGTTGCTTCTTTAGTTCTTTCAACTCAACAGGTGCCATGCGATAAGGTGTGATGGACACTGGAGTTGTTCCTGGTTGGACATCGATCCTGAACTCTACTTCTCTGGTTGGAGGGAGACTGGGGAGTTCCTTGGGAAAAACATCAATATATTCATATACAATAGGCACACTAGGTAATCCGAATTCAAGATCATCTTGTAAGACCATAGCAGCAAAGATTAAGGTCGGCTTCTTGTCAATTAGAAGAATTGATTCCTTTCCTAAACCCCTAAGGTAAAGTCTCCTATTTAGGCAATCTACCCAGGCTTTATGTTTACTTAACCAATCTAGTCCCAATACTAGATCGAACTCACAAGTTGGTAGTACATATAAGTCAACAAGAAATGGTACATTTCGAATGAATAGGGAACAATTTCTACAGATAAGGCTTATGTTTGTAATTCTCCTATTGGATTCGAAACTACAAGGCTTTGTTTTACAATTTTAGGCTTTAAGTTCAATTATTCAATCAAGGTTTAACATACAAAAGAATGAGTGGATCCCGAGTCTATTAAAGCATAAACAGGAGTCGAATTTAACTCAACGGTACTTGCTATGACTTCGGGTGATTCTTCATCTTCTTTTCCCCGAATTTGATAGATTTGAGCAGGAGCCCGAGATTCTTAGTGAGTAGGGGTATTCGAATGATGTCCTTTGCCTTTCCCCTAATTTCCAGACTAAGCTTGCTCGGGACCCTTATTTCGAATGGAAAGAGCTGAGCTAGCATATGCAGAAGTTCGATTCGGAACCTTGTTAGGATTCTGAGGACAATCCCTTGATATAGTGATAGGAGGCTCCACATAAGTAGCATAGGTTCTGCTGAGTTCTACACTAACCAGTGTGGTGTTTCTGGCATAACTTGCAAGTAGGATATTGGGCAGCTTTACCGGAATTCCCTGTACTATCAACATAGATTATTAGGGCTGAAGGCTTGGATACCGTTGAGGTCTCGGTATGAAGTTGATTTTCTGAGCATGAGTGTAATTCGAATAGTGATCCTTAGAATATTTAGACTTCTTTGACTACCAGTGAGGCTTGTCATCATTCCTGGATCGCTTGTCTTTCCAAGATTTTCCACCTTTGCGTTTCTTAGAGGCCTTCATCTTTGCCTCGGTTGTAATGGCCCGGTTCACCAGATTCTGGAAGTCAGTGATATCCAGGGCAGTGAATATTGGACTTAATTCATCATTCAGTCCATCAATAAACATCCTACACTTTTCAGCATCAGTCTTGATGTATTCTGACCCGTATTTGCAATACTTACATAAGTCACCCACGTACTGTTCGATAGGTCGGCCACCTTGCTTGAGGTGCAAGAAACGCTTTTGACGTTCAGCTAGGTATTGTTCACTAATGTATTTCTTCCCAAATTCCTCAAGGAAGAACTTCCAAGTTACAGCTTCAACCGGAGCAGTTAGGGTAGTGGCTTCCCACTAGCTCAGAGCTTCGTCTGCCAACAGGGCTATGGCACATTCAAGTTTGTGTTCATCAGAATAAGGCAGTTGTTCGGTTAAGATTCGAGTAGTGGTCTCTAACCAATACTCAGCTACTTCGGGATTGGCTTTATCAGTACCGGTTAAGGTATAAGCCCGATGTTGAGCCATTTTGTCGATCAGGGCTCTAGTTAGAGTAGGAACAGGATGAGGAATAGGATGGTCTCGTTTCAAAGTAGTTACAAGATGATTGAACATCTCTTTCATGCTCAGGAGACATTCCTGCTGCACAATATTTATAGCAAGAGCTTCCTGTTGAGCAAAAGCTTGGGCCTAGGGATGAGCTTGTTGTTGTGGAGGATTCTGTTCCATCCTCACACTATCTCCTTCATTTGAGGAGCCTACGGGACTTTCATCATCCCGACCAAGCCGTGTTTTAGACATTCTACATTCAAGTAGAACAATTAGGAATTTAGTTAGTTAAGCAAACACACAAGCTATACAATACAAGTCTCCTAGGTGGCACAAGTATCCTACATGATGCAAGAGAGCCTGATTTAGTCCTAGAACTGACTAAAAAGCTTTGATGCCAATAAAATGTAACACCCCCTACCCGGGTTGGCAGGAAACCGGTTCGGGAGCGTTACTAACAAGCAATACAAGATTATCATTTCTTTCACAAGCTATTCGAATAGTACAAATCTAGATGATCACTTTGGACATTCATTATTTAAATAACCATAAGTGCAACAAATACTTACAATACACAAAATTTTAGTTCATTACTTAATTCATATTAGTAACCAAGTTCACAAAATAGTAGGCCCATTCAAGACATATATACATATACAAGTTCAAGTGTTCAAAATGCATGCACTAGACAATATATATAACTAAGTGCCACCAAGTAGGGGAGTACAAAACAAGTATGTCCATACTTCAGCTAAGCTTGTGTCTTGCTTCCAGCTCAAGAATCCAGGCTTCAGGATCAAGCAACGTTCAAATCCTTAACCTATGGTTGGGAAGAATGGAAACGAGAGTGATAAGTACAAGAATGCACTTAGTGAGGTAGTACTAGATCTAACCAATTTACAAGACATGTATCAATTAGTTAAATTTGAACCTAGTCAAGGTTTGTAGAAGTCAAACTAAACTTATATATATATATATATATCATTCAATTGTTGTAACATATCCATTCAAGCAAGACATTCAAGTAGCAATTGGAGTGGCAAGAAAATCAAGCATTAGTAATTTCAAGTATTAAGAAACTTCAAGTGTCATGTATTTCAAGAATCAAACAAGTCAAGTATTAAGATTTTCATTGCATCAAGTAATTCAATGTATCAATAAGCTTTTTCTTTAATTATTTCTTATTTGCTTTCTTTAGTTTATGCCCTTGGTATTTAGTTGTCCAGGTAATCGAGTCTCCAACCAACTATCGCCACAAGATGTGCTGTAGCACTGGTCAACCCTCCTACTGTCGCCAAGACCACACATACGTACCCTCCGTCTATCACCAATTAGGGGCCTTAGCCCTGGACCGTAATCCACCCTGACACAATGAGCTCTAGACTCTAAGGTATTCCCTTCTACCTATGACCACTAACAACCAAGGCTTGTTCAATTATGAATCACTTATTCAAGTCTTACATGTTCAAGTCAAGCAATGGCTTATTCAAGAATTATTTCAAGTGATACATTGCAAGATTATTTTTATATATACATCCCTTAGGCCAATTGAGCCTTAGCTCTACACTTTGAAATTTAATCTTATCATTCAAGCAAGCAATTAACATATGCCATCTCTTAGACATCAAGCAAAATCTTCAATTCATGATTTATATCATGTTAACAAGTATTCAAATCATAGAGATGCATTAAGCATTCATTCGAATGGATCTATGTCAAGGCTCAAGTATTTGTTTTCACCATTCTTCCTAGGTAATTTAACATCATACATGTTATTATTATTTCAAGTTTTAGCTTAAACCATTCTTCCCTTTTATCATCACAACCAAAATTAAATCAACCATATTAACATGGCATCAATAACAAGAAGTAGACATGCATCTTTGGTTAGGACCTAAGTCCTAACCCTATATTAAACTACACTCACAATACTCCAAGCTTAGCTAGTCTTGGATCCAAATTTCTTTGTTTCTAGCTTTCAAATGCTCCTCCTTGGACTCTTCTCCAATGTTCCCTTCTCGTTCTAACATTTCATACAAGTAAATCATGATCAATACAAGCACATTCATTTATTTAAAACAAGGCAACAATACATAATTCATTCAACATTCAATTCAAAATACCAAGGCTGCTGCTACTGCCAGGCAGCATGCGCACTGTCTACTAAAACATGCATAAGTTTTATTCCATACGTCAGAATTTCAATTGGTTTACACAGTTGGAAAGCTAAATTAATTGTCTTTCTAACCATATTGTCCTTGCATTTTAATTCTTTACCAATAAGTACAGTTTGTTTACTTAAAGATAGGGTAATTACAACACTGGACAACTTGCACTGTCCTTAGTGTTTCATTTCTACAATCCATTCTACTATCCAAAATTCAATTACGTTTTCTACTAATGAATTTAGACATATTAAGGTACTATCCATTAAATTTTCAGCCTTAAATTCCATTTGTACAATTTTTTGTGATTTTTCAAAGTTACTGCCCAGAACAGAGCATTCTGGACAGATTACACTAGTTGGTGTTTCTAACTTCATATTCATTCAAGCCATGATTCTAACATTATAATTCAATTTATACACATATTCTTACATTTCTAGGTCAGTAAATTCACCTAGAAATGTGTTGAAAATAGGGCATTTTGCAAAATCAAGCATGTTTACTCAATCTTATCTAGAAATGTGATCAAAACAGTTTCGCTCTTTGTCACATTCAATCCTACTAATTTGGCATCAAATTTTCCAGTAACCATAGCAATTTCCAGAAAAATTCCAGCATGAACATTCAAGTTTCCAGCAACCATTCACATATTTCTTTCTTAGCAATTTGATCACAACATTCAAAATTTCAAAGAATCTTAGACTAGCATCACTATAGCGTGCATATCTTCCATCCTATTCAAATTAAGCAACAATAACATCTTATATACATGCAAGATTCTGATTTCAACAAGGATACTATCCGGCCATGAAAGGATTCAAACAAAAATCAATATATGGAATTCATATACTCCATCCAACAATTAATTCACAACAAATATGGATGAAGTATATTTCTAAAGAGATTTTTACCTTCCTTTCATGCACCAATCGAAGAAGAATTTTCCTATGCTAAGATGATAACTTAGTTCTCTCTCCCTCTCACTCTAGCTCTCAGCCAAACAAGAACATGGTTGAAAAAGATGATATCTCAATTGTTTGATTTTATTTTTTTCTTTCTTACATCGATCATAGCCGGCCAACTCTCTCCCTTAATTGCCACATGTGTTAAAATTTTGCCACATATATTCCACTATCACTAAATGGAAATTAAACCTTGCCACATGTATTCCACTATCACTAAATGGTAATTAAACCTTGCACATGTATTCCACTATCACTAAATGGTCTAATTACCATGCAAATTCTTTGTTTAATTCTTGTTTTATTTTGGTCCTCTTAATTTGGTTCTCTAACTTGTTAGTTGTAACATTTTAATCCTTTAATTATGTTAGCTAACGTTCTTCCCTCACTTAATTTCCAATTCTTTTAATTTGACTAACACCTAATTCAATTAGTTAGTCACTTAGATAGTGATAACTTTCCTAAGCCCGGTTTAGAGTGTTACAATTTTAACATGTGTTTTAAAAGTTAATTAAAATGGATTTTGGTTATCAAGGTTAGTTATTTCTTTTAAACCAATTTCACGTAACTCTTCTCTCAACTTTTTCTCCACTTCTTTTCTTCCAAACACTTTTGTTTTCACCAAATTCCATATGTGAGTGACTTATATTCTTAAATTCTTGAATTGTAGTTGTTTCTTTATCATTGATTTACAAAATCTTATTGAAATCTTGTGTTTTCTTAGCTTTAAACAAGCCAATTAAGGGAGAAATCACACAATAGATGTAAGGTCCGTGATCTCCTCTATTGAATGGTTATTTAATGATATTCCCAAGTATTTGATCCTTGATTTATGGTTTATAATCTGATTTTGTGTTTTTATATTTATTTAAGGGATTTAGTTGAGATTAATTGATGAAATAGTGAACGATCCGGATTGGATCTGTTTTCCAAAGATGAGGATTGATTTTAAACATATAATGGATGTTTTATAATGTTGTTAAGTCATTGTTAACAAAGGAATCCTGAAACTCTTGAATCTCTAATTGATTAGGTTGTTAGATTGATGTTTTTGTGGTGTTGTGGTGGCTGTGTAGTTGTTGAAAGTATTTGGATGAATTAATCATGTTTTTAAGTGTTAATGGATGATTATAGAAGTTTTAGATTGTTAGTTTTTGGCTGGGTTGTTTGGAGAGGTTTAGATGATGTTTGTGGTCGTTATGATTGAGTAATCATGAAGGGAATGTGAGAATCCGTGAAGGATTGATTTTGGAGTGTTTTGAATGCATTGTGATACATTAATCCTCTATTGTATTGTGGTTAAAAAGGGGGAGGTTGATCTGAAAGTGATCGGTGAAGCTTTGGAGGCTTTAGACGTGTGGTTTCGCGTCGGGGAATTGAGGTTTCGCGTATCGATGAGTGAGAATGTGGATTCCAGCTTTGGAATGTTTTAAGGTGGTTATGGGAGTTTAAACTTAGATTGACACGCTGGTTTAAACTCGGAAGTAAGTAAAAGTGGTTTTCCTCTCTTGGTCGTGCTGGTGTAAAAATGATTTTTATGCACTTGTTTTGATTTACATGGTACCTATTGTTTAACCATGATTTAGAGTATTTGAGATACTGTTTTTAAGCATGAAATGCTGAATGATGCACGTGGTAAGTGATCCTTGTAAGTATATGGTTTATACTTGTGTTTTAAAGCATGGTTGTTGCTTTGGAAAATTGGTTTGGTTAATGCTTGTTAAAAATAGTGAGGTAAATGGTAAATGGTTAATTATATTGGCAAGTGATATGGTTTTAAAATTACTATCGGATATAGTTGGTCAGCCATAGGTTTGATAGTGCACTATAATAACTCACCTTGGATGTTGAAGGGTTTTGATCTGTGTATCGTAAACTCCATCCAAGTACCGTAACGGTTGAGGGGTTAGATGGCACCATAAACTCCCGTTAAAGGAGTAAGTGTCTAACCGATGAAAGTGGTTGGTGTCCAAGTGGGTTGAAAGTGTACCTAGTTGTTAATGTACCGCGATTGTGATTGTATCGCTATTCTGGTTGAGATGGCTTGAAGTGTTGCGAGAACACTTGTTTGAATCCGTGTATCCGATGAACTATTTTGGGAAATGGAACTTGGTTAATGATTACTCGTGAGCCTATATAATTGCTAATGTTTCATTGAAAGGTTTATGTTGTATAATGTGACTTATACATGTTTACTCTTTAAGCTTTGTATATGGTTGTTATGCATAGGAATGCTTAAATTGAGGTTTAGCAATGGGATTTGCTATTGGTTAATGATACATGTTGCATATGGTTTAATATGATGGTATTGAAAGTGTTAAAGAGCATGGTTTTAGAGGCATGATGTTTTATACGTTGATAAACATGGTTTGAAATGGTATTTTCAATGTGATGATGAAAAATGGTTTTAAATGCATTGATAGAGTGTTGTTTTTTTATCACTCCTCACTAAGCCTAGTGTCATTACGCTCTCTTTGTCCATCAATGCAGAGAACTAAAGGTTTGGGGAGGCAGCGGGAAGCAAGGGATCTCAATAAGACTTGGTAACCAAAGTATGTTTTTGGGAACTAGACTATAAGTAATAAGGGCAATAGGGTTTCCGTTGTTGTTTTGGGAGATGTTTGTTAAACTCCCTGTTGAGCAAGTTTGTTTTGCTGGTTTTGGTTTGTAAATGGCCTTTTTGGTTTGTTTTTGGTGATGGTTTGAAATTTCATACTTTGTTTGAATGGTTTTCTAGGAAGCATGCCTCTAGTTTACAATTTGATGCAATATGCCTTGAATTGATGTTGAACTTGTGTTGTTGTGATGTGGTTTGATCCTTGAATAGGTTGGATGTGTGTTAGGAGCATGCTAGGGTGCTTTGCTATGTTCAAATGCATGTGAAACCAGTGAAAAAGGACATTATTTGTCATACGGTGTCCCTGTTTCGGTACGGGTAAGCCATTCCAGGCTTAGCGTACCAGTACGCGGGCAAGTGTTTTGGTATGGGCCAAGGCAAAATTGGCCAGCGTTTTGGTACAGTGGAATGCGCTTCGATACGGTCTAAAGGTTTTGCGTGGGGCATTTCGATACGCGGTGGCGTGTCAGAATGGGAATTGGTTACTGGAATTCTGGGGATTTAAATCAATAAGGGCGTATCGAAACACCATTGACCGTACCGGTACGGTGGTAGTTAAATCAGTTAGTTTGGCATATTATGAAGTTCTGTTTCTTTTCGTTTTGGTCCTTAAGGTTTGTGAATGCAATTGTGTGAGCTTAGATGATTGTTTTGACCTGAAATTTGACATGTTGGCATGGAACCTGACTAATTGGGGATTGGTAACTTAAATTTAAGTATTGGTCCCAAAAATTGTTGAGTTTTGTAATTTAGTCCCTGAAATGTATGTTATGCAATTGAAGGCCTTTTCATGACATGTTTCCTCTATTATTTCGTCCGCTGCAAGTATGTACATATAGGATAATAATTATGCATCTAGACAAGATAAAAAGAAAAAAATGGACAGACTTTTCGTAACCTTTCTCCGATTTGCTTCGACAAACCTAATGTAGTTCTCTCGTTTCGATCGGGCGTCTAGTCCGGGTCGAGGGGGTTACATCCAATGTTTACCAAATTTCATGCCAATACGAATCCAATTACCTAGTTTTCACTTATTAATGCATTTTAGGCTATTTTACCAATTTTGCCAAAACATTATGATGTCATATTCCATATTTTAACACATTCAACATGGTGAACCATATGTAAATACAAAATGGGGCTAAACTAACTTTTCTAGACCCTATGCCACCATACTAGGAGTTTAAAGGCTAGGTTTACATTAATTTAGCTTGTGTGACTTGCTTCAAACCTTGTTCCGACACACTTTTAACCTGAAAATGCATGGAAATGAGAAGCGTTAGGATTATTTATCCTAGTGAGGTAGTCAACAACAATAACATGTATGTCAATAACATTAACAACATGAATATCAATGTAAATGCATCTTAAATCAAGTTCTAAAAATAGTTTCAATAACTTAATTCCTTGGATCGATATGTGAATGCGGATATGCGAATTCCCAACCAACATAGCCAATAATAACTGGTCAATATCCTTCAACATTGCCAATAATACCAATATCATCATATCTCACCAAATAGAGCCTTAGCTCAAGGACATTAGTCCACTCTATACCAACGAGCTCATGAATTCTATCGCATGCCAATTGTATTTCATATCCATTCGTATCCAAGGATTCAATACTTAGGCCAATAATAATAACAATAGCAATAACGGTAGCGATGACAATAACAATGTATCAATATCAATATACAATAATCAACATGGCCTTTATTCAATGATATCAATGACAATACTATAATTCAATAATTCATATAACGATTCAATAAGCTTACCAACAACACCTCCTATGAGGTGTTGACGTAACCATACCTTGAAAACATGGATGGAAAGACACCTAGCCAATCCCGAGACTCTAACTACACTCATGGATACTCCTGAGGCTTTCAGGGCTCCCGGATGACAATTCTCTTATTCTTTAACTTGTTGGAATTTGAGGGATTTGGTGATTCTTCACCTTGGTTCTCTTGTGCTACAAGGAAATAGGAACTAAAAGGATTTCAATATCGATAATAGGTTCATAGAAACCTATTAGTTATGAAAAACAATAAAGATCGAACTTGATATCCCTAGGAAATTCTAGGGTTCATAACATTATTGAACTTGGATTTAAACATGGTTTTGTCATGGAATCAATGAATCGGTAAAGGGCTATTGCTTACCGAAATGCTAGCTACAACTTGGAAACATTAAGTTGAAGAAGGACAAAGATTTACTAAGCCTCCAATGGAGGTCTTGCTTAAGTTAAGGAAAGGAAAAAGATGATGAAGGATGATGTATGCTTGGGATAAATTCTAACCAATAAGTTTTCCTTCTTTCTTTTCTTTCTATCCCTTTATTTTTTTAAATTAAGCTTTCCTTCAATTGAAGTAAGCTAACTCAAGCATCCCTCGTAGGGGATGATTAAGCTTGGAGAGGGTCTAATCGCAAGGTTAGTCCCTCAACTCCTCATTCTTTATACTTTTGTCCCCTTAACTTTAAATTTTCCCAATTTGGTCACTAAGATAAGTTTTAAAGGTTCACAATAAGATCCTTACTTAATATCAATACTTAATTAGGGTTCAATAATCCAATAATTAACCACTTCGTCAAAGGTTAAAGCTATAGTTTGACTCTTCGATGCAAAATTTTGGTTTCTGAAATTGAATTCTGACTAGGCCCAGTTCTAGGTGTTACAAATCTCCCCCTTAAGAAAAATTCATCCTCGAATTTTACCTAAACCGAAGAGATGTGGGTATTAATTCCTCATGGTTTCTTCCAGATCCCAAGTAGCTTATTTGATCTTATGACTCCTCCAAAGCACCTTGACTAGAGGAATGTTCTTGTTTCAGAGTCTCTTGATTTCTCTTGCTAATATCTATTCAGGTTCTTCCCCGTACATTAGATTGGGTTGGAGTTTTATCGATTCAGGCTCAATAACATGGATCAGATCTATACTTGCGGAGCATCGATACATGGAATACATCGTGAATCTTTCTTAGCTCCTAAGGCAAAGCTAATCGGTAAGCCACAGGACCAACCCTTTCAATCACCTCAAAAGGTCCAATAAATCGGGGACTTAGCTTTCTTTTCTTACCAAAATGAGGAATCTTCTTCCATGGGGAGACTTTCAAGAAAGCTTTTTCACCAACTTCAAACTGTACATCCTTTCTCTTGAGATCAGCATAGGCCTTCTATCGGTCGAAGGCAGCCTTTAAACGGTCATGAATAATGGTAACCCGTTCTTCAGTTTCTCGAAGTAAGTTAGGGCCCAAACTTGCCTTTATCGAGTTCAGACCGGTATAATGGTGTTTTACATTTCTTGCCATACAATGCCTCATACGGTGCCATTCTAATGGATGATTGATAAATAGTATTGTAAGCAAACTCGATAAGAGGTATGGACCTCTCCCAAGTCCATTTAAAGTTAATGACACATGCACGAAGCATGCCTTCTAATATTTGAATTACCCTTTCTGATTGGCCATCAGACTGCGGGTGAAAGGTTGTACTAAGATTAACTCAGATGCCTAGAGCTCCTTGCAATGCTTTCCATAATCGCGAAGTAAAATAGGGATCTCTATCGGAGATGATTAACTTGGGTGCTCCGTGGAGTCTAACCACTTCCTTGATATACAAGTTAGCTAACTTGGGAAGATCGTAGTCAATCCTAACATGCAAGAAATGTGCTGACTTGGTAAAACGGTTAACGATGACCCAAATTCCATCATGCTTAGCTAGAGTCAACGATAAACCACTGACAAAGTCCATGGTTATTCTTTCCCACTTCCATTGTGGAAGTTCAATATGTTGTAATAATCTTGTAGAAACACGGTGTTATGCTTTGACTCGTTGGCATGTTAAGCATTTGCATACAAATTTTGTAACGGCTTTCTTTATACCAGGCCACCAGTACAATTCCTGAAGATCCTTGTACATTTTCACCGACCCCAGATGAACCGAGAAAGGGCTACAATAAGCTTCTTTAAGAATGTTATCACGGAGGGATTCACCATTCGGTATACAAATTCTATCACGAAAACACAAGAGTCCTTCAGAGTTTACTCTGAAGTTAGGATCAAGATTACTCTAAAGTTTGGAAATGATGGATTGCAATTCAAGGTCTTGATCTTGCAATAACTTGATTCTCATCACAATGGTAGACTAAATTTGAATTTCAACTACTAAAGTCAGTGTTTCCGTATGTAACCCCCTCGACCCGGCCTAGTCGCAATACCGAACTGAGCGAGCTACATTAGGTTCACCGAAGTAAACCGAGAAGAAGAACTTTGAAAATGCAACATTTTTTTGTTTTATCTTATCTAGATGCATACTTATGAACCTACATGTACATACTGATCATAGGTGTCAACTCAACTCAATCAGGCATCGAATTGATATCCAATTGATCATATTTGCAAGATAGGAACCAAAATGTAATTCTGCAAATCTATAAGGGTTTAATTATAATTTTCTTTACCAATCTTCCATTAGTCAGGTTACAGGCATACATGCCAAATCCCAACTTAAAATGATCATCCGAACTCATCCAATTGCATATATATAACACCTAGGGACCAAAATGTAAATTCCACTATTTCAAAGGGCCAATTTCGTAATTAATATTACCAATCCTTAATTAAACTAAATACATGCATACTGGTGAAATTTTAGGTCAAAATGATCGTTCAAACTCATTTCATTGCAAGAATATCAATCAGGGACTAAAACGGAAGAAAATAAAACCTTAAAATATACTTTTAACTAACTTAACCACTGACCGTATTGATATGCGGGCAAGGGTATAGATACGCATGAGCATTCTCAAAAACTTCAGATTCCAGTAGCCTAAAACCGTATCGATACGCCTCCTCGAGTATCGATACGCTATGCTTAAAATCGTAGACCCATATCGATATAGTCCCCCATGTACCGATACGCTAAGCCTGAGATGTGCTTACCCGTATCGATACGGACACACGCGTATCGATACGCCCTGACCTATAATTTCAAAATTTGATGGTTTGAAACCTTGTTTTGAGATTCTAACACTTAAGCATGCTTCTGACATTCAGGTAACATCATCATAGATCATTTACCATCACTACCATAGATCAATCATCAAGTAATGATCAACAAGATTCAAAGGTAACTATAGGCATGCTTCCTAATACTCAAGCAACCAAAACATAAACCATATGCAAAATCCAACAAACCAATCTTATCACAAGACCAAAGCCACAATGTAAACTTGCTCAAACAGAGAGGTAACCACTCAAATCCTCCCAACAACATTTAAGCCACATTGCCTTTATTACTACTATTAAATCCAAACATACTTTGGTAAATCAAGTCTTGGAATTTCCTTCCTTGCTTGCTAGCTAGGCCACTTGCACTCAATCAATCTACATTAATGATAAAGGAGAGCGTAAGCAATCATTGCTTAGTGAGGAGTGCTCAAAACATGAAACATCATCCAATGCAATTTAGAACCATCTTAAAACAATCATTCCATTCTTTCAAAACATGCACTTACTATTTACAAAACCAGCATATTAAACCATATGCAACATGTACCATGGATTCCACAACATAATCCCTTATGCAATTTCCTCTACTTAAGCCTTTCCATGCATAACATCCCATATGCAAAGCTTAAGGAGTAAAATATGTATAAAACACATCAGACAAATCAAACCATCAACATGATACGTTTAGATCATTATATTGGCTTACAAGTGATCCATCTCAACAACAACATTTCCATAAAACCATCTTTAACATCGGATACACATGCACCACCTCTACACTACCATGGCTAATCCTCCAACTTGGAGTACACACACTCGACGCATCAACCTCTACAACTCATAGATGGAGTAAAAGACATCTAAGTGTTACCTCAACAACATTGGGGTTCATATGATCGGAGTAAGTACCTCTCGTACTACCTCCACAACCACGGGTTACTTATTATAGTGCACCTTAAATCCTATGGCCGGCCAATTATATCCGATAACATTTCCATAACATTTTTAATTCATCACTTGCCAATATAATCCACTTTTATAAACATACCTCATTGTTTTCACATGCATCATTCAAAACATTTCATCGTGAAATAAACTGTGCATAACCATGTTCATAAACATTATTTAAAATCATGCATTACTTTCCAAATGCTTCTAACATTATTTCACCTCAACTTCTAGCATTAGACAATGCTCATTTTATGCATAAAACTTGAGGTAAACAATCATTTAACAAGTGCATTCGTAAATCATTTGCCAACTGAAATCAAGAGAGAAAACCACTTTACTTACTTTCGAGTCTTAGACCAGCGTATCAAGCCTAGTCTAGACTCCAGTTAAACCTTTTCAAATCTTTGAAAAGTCATTCTTATCTGTTTCACTCACCGACAAAGTAACGTCTCTCTTGCCGATGTCAAATCAAGCCTTCAGCAACTCCCTAACACCAAGATTATCTTTCGAACTATCTCCCCCTGTTTCAAGCACATCATAACAGAGAATCCAATGCATTAAAATGCATCCAAACTCACATCAAACAACAATTAACATTATCCACCTATAATCCTCTACAACACCATATCTTAACAACCGAAAACATCATTGATTCATCTATAACCTCAACCCAGCCATTAACTATGAATCTCAACCTTCAAATAACATCTAATCAACAAACTAAAGCAACCTCAAACCTCCAGCAAACAATAAACAACCTCAACAACTCAAATTTTCTTAACTATCAACCTAACAAATTGGTGATTCACTAGATTTCGGGATTCTATCATCAAAACTCTCTTCATTAACATTTAAAACATCAAAATCAAGTTACAAACCAATCCTCAACTCAGCAAAAATAGATCACTACGAATTTCTTCCATTTTCATCATAAATAATCAATTAAACCATAAATCCGAGTTTAATTAGTTAAAACCCAACAAAAATCATATAAAATGGATCAAGAACTTAGGAATTTCAATTAAGAACCTTTCATTAGAGGAGAAGAACAAACCCTTACCTCCAATGCTGATTCCCCCCCCCCTTAATTGTTTGTTAAAACATGAAAATCAAGGTAGAAACAATAAGTATTTGATGTAAAATCTTTAGGAAATCAATTAGAAATCAAAACTCTATGAAATCTTTATTGTTACCCGATGAAATTGAAAATGTTTTTGGCTGGCAAGAATTTGAGAGAAAAGAAGTTACAAAGTTTGTTACATGAAATTCTTTTTAAAAGCTTAATTGTGTTTAATTAATTCTCTCCCCTATTTATACCTCATAAAAACTTAATTAAAATAGTTAATTAAAGGGAGAAATCTGATGAAACCCTTTTTAGATTATTAGCTCCTTAAAGATTCAAAGTTTTTACCCATTTACAAAACATTCACTAAAAACAGTTTTACAAACTTTGCACTTTGGTTACTAACTCAAAATGTCCCATTTTCGAATTTAATTTTCCAAAATTATTTTCACCAGAATCATTCATATATTTAATAATAATTTTAGACTATTTTTCCATATTTTTATCCCTTATAAAAATATTCAGTCCAATTTAAATCCCAAATCTGACTCGAATCTCTAATTTCGGTCTACCAGACCGACTAAACCATCCCAAAACTCCTAGGCCCAAAATCGGGGTGTTACAACTCTCCCCCACTTAAGAAATTTTGTCCTCAAAATTTACCTGGAGGGAAAAGATGTGAAAATTGCTCTTTCATGTCCGACTTACTCTCTCATGTGGCCTCCTCGATGCCGCCACAACACCTTAACAAGCTCTATCGTCTTCCCATGTAGAACTTTACTACTGGTATCAAGGATCTCTACCAGTTCCTCATCATAGGAGAAATCCGGCCTCAACTCAACATCCTCAATTGGTATAACATGCGATGGATCCGAATGATACCTCCGCAACATCAAAACATGGAACACGTCATGAATCTTTTCCAACTTAGGAGGCAACCTCAACTGATAAGCTACAGGACCAACACGATCCATAATTTCATAAGGCCCAATAAACCTCGGACTCAATTTCCTTTACGCCCAAATCGCATCACCTTCTTCCAAGGTAAAACATTCAAAAACACTTTGTCACCAATAGCATACTCCACTTCTCTATGCTTCAAATCTGCGTAAGATTTATGTCGATCAGATGCCGCTTTCAAGCGATCATACACAAACTTCACTTTCTCATTAGTGTCCTTCAACGCATGGGGAATAGAAATATACTTCTCCCCAACTTCAGTCTAACACAGAGGTGTACGACACCTCTTACCGTATAAGGCCTCATACGGAGCCATTTGAATACTTGCTTGATAGCTATTATTGTAAGCAAACTCCACCAAAGGCAACTGTTTTCCCCCAAGTTCCTTGGAATTCAATAATGCAACATCTCAACATATCTTCCAAGATCTGAATCACACGCTTAGACTGACCATCCGTTTGAGGATGATACGAAGTGCTAAAATGCAACCGAGTACCCAAAGCTTGATGCAAGCATTCCCAAAACCTCGTTGTAAACCTCGGATCCCTATCTGAGACAATCGACTTGGGCACCCCATGCAACCTCACCACCTCAGCAATATAAAGATCAACCAATTTATCCAGAGTATACGTCGTATGAACTGGCAGAAAATGTGCACACTTCATGAACCGATCAACAATCACCCAAATGGAATCCTTTTTAGTTGGGGTCAAAGGTAACCCTAACACAAAATACATGGTGATTCTCTCCCATTTCCACTCTGGTATCCTCAATGGTTGCAACAACCTGGAGGGAAATTGATGCTCAGCCTTAACACGCTAACATACCATGCACTTGGACACAAAATCAGCCACATCTTTCTTCAACCCAACCCAATAATACTCATCCTTCAAACCTCGATACATCTTGGTACTACCGGGATGCATAGCAAAAGGACTCGAATGAGCCTCGGTCAAAATGTTAAGTCTCAACCCCTCATCACAAGGCACCACTATTTGGTCCTTAAAACACAACACTCCATCATATTAAAATGGAAATCCGATGGTTTCCCATCCATGATATCCTTAACATGAGGTACCAACTCATCATCGCACGGTTACTTCTCATTTATCATTTGCGACAAAGATGGCTTCACTTGCAACTCGGCCAACAAACCTCCATTACGAGTTACACATAACCGAGCAAACATAGCTCTCAACTCGACCACAGCTTTTATACTCAAAGTATCTGCCACCACATTCATTTTACCCGGATGATACTCAATGGTAAAATCATAATCCTTAAACAACTCTAACCATCATCGTTGTCTAAGATTCAACTACTTCTGCGTCATCAGATACTTCAAGCTTTTATGATCTGCGTACACCACACACTTCTCACCATAAAGATAAAGCCTCCAAATCTTTAATGCAAACACCACTGCGGCAAGCTCAAGATCATGAGTAGTATAGTTATGCTCATGCACCTTCAATTGCCTAGATGCATAAGCCACAACTTTCCTACCTTGCATCAATACACACCCCAAACCAACATAGGATGCATCACTATAGACCACAAACTCCTTTCCTGACTCAGGTTGAATCAAGATTGGAGCTTGCGTCAAAGCTTCCTTCAACTTCTCAAAAGCTTGTTGTCGATCCTCTGTCAACTCAAAATGAACATTCTTCTGTAACAACTTGGTCAAAGGAGCAGCAATCTTTGAAAAACTATCCATAAATCGATGATAATATCCAACCAATCCAAGAAAACTACGCACCTCCTTCACCGACCTAAGTGACTTTCAATTCACCACAGCCTCAATCTTTTGCGGATCCACACGGATTCCCTCAACTGACACCATATGCCCAAGGAAAACCATTTCCTTCAACCAAAACTCACATTTACTCAGCTTAGCATATAACTGATTATCCAGTAATCACTGAAGCACAATCTGCAAATGCTCATCATGATCTTTCTCGGTATGTGACCACACAAGAATATCATCAATAAACACCACCACAAATTGATCCAAGAACTCGCGAAACACTCGATTCATCATATCCATAAATGCAGGTGCATTAGTCAACCCAAATGGCATCACCAAGAACTCATAATGCCCATACCTTGTACGGAAGGCAGTCTTTGGCACATCCACATCCTTCACTTTCAACTAATAGTACCCAGACCTCAAATCTATCTTAGAGAACACCGAAATGCCCCTAAACTAATCAAACAAATCATCAATCCACGGTAAGGGATATTTGTTCTTAATCGTCAACTTATTTAGTTACCGATAATCGATGCACATCCTCATCGTACCATCCTTCTTTACAAATAACACTGACGCACCCTAAGGTGACATACTAGGTCTAGTGAAACCTTGATCAAGCAACTCTTGCAGCTGCATCTTCAACTCTTTCAATTCCGTAGGTGCCATGCGATAAGGCGCAATGGACACCGGATCCGTATCAACATACATCTTGATTTTAAACTCCACCTCCCTATCCGGTGGCAACCCTGGCAATTCTTCAGGAAAATCTCCCAAAAAATCACAAATTGTACGGATGTCCTGCACACGCACATCCTTAGATCCAGGATTCATAACATAGGCCAAATACGCCTGACATCCAAGTTCCAACATTCGACTTGCCTCCAAAGCTAAAACAACATTGGCCAGGAACTTTGCATTCTCGCCAACCACCACAACTTCATAATCATCAGCAAGACGCAAGGATATCCGTTTGGTTTCAAAATCTACAACCGCCCTATGGTCGAATAACCAGTCTGTCCCCAAAATCACATCAGAACCATAGAATGGCATCTCCATCAAATCTACGGCAAACACATAATCTTACACTATCAAAAGACACCTACAGTATAACTTTCTAACCACAACCGTCTCACCCAAAGAACTAGTTACTCGAACACCAACATTAAAAATCTCAACAGGCATTTTAAGCAACTGTGCATGTTCACTCAGAATATATGAATGGGTGGAACCAAAATCAACCAATGAAAATAACGACAAATATTGCAAAGTAAAGGTACCTGCAATCACATCGGTATCGTTGTATCCCTCGCGATACGCATACACCCTCGCGGGACCACAGTTCTACACCCACCATATCTCGGCTGGAAATACCCTCGACCACGCCCTCGACCTCTTAGTGCAACCACAGTTGGTGTATGAGCATGCGCACCTCTAGCTAACATAGGGCAATCATGCCTCACATGATCAGTCGACCCACAACTCCAACAAGCATTAGCTGTAACCGGTGCAGGAACTGGACTAACTCATCCTATCTGAGGATAGTCTCGTCTAACATGGTCTCGAGATCTGTAACCCCAACAAACTTTATCCGACCTCCAACAAACCCTGGGATGCCTTTTCCCATACTGAGCACACTCGGGTATCCTACCTCTAGAACTCTACCCTAATTAACCTCTCTGCCCAAGCTCAGGTCGATGTCTCTGGTCACGGTGTCTCTTATACCGACCACCACCAATATTAGAATTAGCGGCTCTCTTACCATGACCTGATCCTTCAGCACGGGATGTCAAACCCAAACTTTGCTCAATATCCTTGGCTCTCAAAACCAACACATCAAAATCAACATACTCTGCAGCCAATATATATGTCTTAACCTCCTAGGTCAATCCATAATGAAAGCGGTCGCAACGACTCCTCTCATCGAGCACCAGCTCCGAAGCATACTGACTCAACCTCACGAACTGAATCTCATGCTCAGATATAGACATATCCCGTTGCACCAAGGCCATGAACTCGCGTTTCTTCTCATCTTGATATCTAGTTCTGAGATACTTCTTTCTGAAGGTATTCTAGAATGTTTCCCATGTCACATTGCCAGGTTCTATTCCCACAATCACTGTAGGCCACCAGCTATACGCATCTTCCTATTTTAAAGTTAAAACCATTTCCAGGGCAATTAAAATATGTTTATTTGGGAACCAATAAAACTTTGCCCATAATCATTTCTCTTAAGTTATAGCTTGAACAGGAAGAGAGGTTGATTTCCATGTTGGCGTTACACAAAAAACAATAGGTTGGTCAATTACAGACCTAAAGGGAATTAGTCTGGCAATGTGTATGCATAAGATCTTGTTAGAAGATGACCATAAAAACTCCATTGAGGAGCAAAGAAGGCTAAACCCTGCCATGAAGAAAGTTGTGATGAAAGAGATCATCAAGTGGCTCAATGTCGGTATTATATATCCTATTTCTGATAGTGTATGGGTAAGTCCGGCACAATGTGTACCGAAAACAAGAGGTATAACAGTGGTAAGTAATGAAAACAACAAAATCATTCCAACTATAATTGTAACTGGTTGGAGAGTTTGTTTGGATTACCGCAAGTTAAATAAAGCTACTAGGAAAGATCATTCTCCCTTACCATTTATTGACCAAATGCTTGATCGCCTTGCAGGTAAATTATTTTATTGCTTTCTTGATGGATACTCATGGTATAACCAAATCACCATAGCACTAGAAAATTAGGAAAAGACTACTTTCACGTGCCCGTATGGTACATATGCATTTTGACGAATGTCGCTTGAACTATGTAATGCCCGGCGACCTTCTAGCGATGTATGATGGCGATCTTCTCTAACATGGTGGAAGATTTCCTTAAAATCTTCATGGATGACTTTTCAGTATTTGGAGACAGTTTTGACAATTGCCTTGGCAATTTAGAGAAGGCGTTCGCACGCTGTGAAGAAATTGACCTAGTTTTGAATTGGAAGAAGTGTCATTTTATGGTGGATGAAGGTATAGTGCTCGGGTAACAAGATTTCATCAAAAGGAATCGAGGTAGACAAAGCCAAGGTAGACGTGATTGAGATATTGCCGCCACCAAATTCAATCAAAGGGATCCGAAGCTTTCGCGAACATACAGGTTATTACATAAGGTTTATTCATAATTTTTATTCGATTTCTAAACCCTTGTGTAATTTTCTTGAATAAGACAAGGCTTTTAATTTTGATGAATCTTGTGCCAAGCTGTATAAAACCCTTAAGAAGCAACTTGCCACAATACCCATTGTCATTCCACCTAGTTGGACCTTACCTTTCGAGCTCATGTGTGATGCGAGTGATTACGCAGTAGGGGCTGTTCTAGGACTACGAAGAGGTATGATTTTCCATGTTGTATATTACACTAGTAAAACCCTTAATGGTGCTCAACTAAATTACACCACGATGAAAAAAGAACTACTAGCTGTAGTTTTCGCATTTGACAAATTTTGTTCCTATTTGATTGGTACAAAGGTAATTGTCCATACTGACCATTTGGCAATTAAGTATTTGATTGCTAAAAAAGATGCCAAGCCTCATTTAATTCATTGGATATTGCTTTTACAAGAGTTTGACATTGAAATTACGGAAAGAAAAGGAACGGAGATCCAGGTTGTTGATCATTCGTCAAGGCTTGATTGGGGTGATATAGGTAATGACTCCTTGGAGATCCATGATGCATTCCCGGATGAGCAGTTGTTAGTTGACACGGTAACACATTGGTATGTAGATCTAGTAAATTTTTTGGTTTGTAGTATTTTACCTTATGACCTTACTCACCAAGGGAAGAACCAGTTTCGACATGATGCTAAGCTTTATTACTGGGACGAGTCTCTATTGTTTAAACAATGTGCAGATCAGGTCATACGACGATGTGTCCCTGAGGAGGAACAACAAAATGTTCTTCTACAATGCCATTCTTCACCCGACAGAGGCCATTTTAGAGGAACTCACACAGTAGCCAAAGTTCTACAGTCTGATTTTTACTAGCCTACTCTTTACAAGGATGCCCATAATTTCTACAAAGGGTGTGACCGTTTTGAACAAACGGGAAACATATCAAGGCGGCACGAGGTGCCATTGCAAAATATCCTTGAGGTCAAATTGTTCAATGTATGGGGCATCGATTTTATGGGGCTTTTCCCATCATCGTTTGGCAACCACTATATCTTACTCATCGTAGACTATGTGTCCAAATGGGTGGAGGCAGTTGCAGTTCCCAAGAATGATTCAAAGACTATGCAACGGTTCTTGCAAAAGAATATATTTACACAGTTTGGGACACCGAGAGCAATTAACAGTGATGAGGGCACACATTTTGACAATAAGCTGATTGCCATGACGTTGGAGCACCTTGGAGTGACACATAAAATTGCCACGGCATACCACCCACAGACTAGTGAGCAAGATGAAATTTCCAACCGTGAATTGAAGGGGATCCTTGAGAAAGTTGTTAATCCTTCTCGAAAGGATTAGTTTTTGAGAATTGATGACACTCTTTGGGCCTACCGAATAGTATACAAGACACTCTTAGGCATGTCTCCCTACAGACTCGTCTACGGCAAGACTTTCCATCTGCCGATGGAAATCGAGCATAAGGCCTACTGGCTATCAAAACCATGAATATGGATTGGGAAAGTGTAGGGCAAAAGTGTCTACTGGACCTAAACAAGATAGAAGAGTTCTCTGCCTTAGCTTATGACAATGCCCAGATCTTTAAAGAGCAAACCAAGCGTTGGCATGACAAGAAGCTATTGCCGTGACAATTCTTGCCAGGGCAATTAGTGCTTATCTTCAATTCTCGTCTTAAGCTTTTCCCTGGAAAACTAAATTCAAGATGGTTTGGGCCGTTTGAGGTTGTAAAACCTTACTCTCTTGGGGCTGTGGTGGTTAAATCGATAGTAGATGGACAGAAGTTCAAGGTTAACGGACAACGGATGAAGCATTATGTTGGTGCACATGAGACTCGTAATAAGGAGACTGTAACCTTAGGAGATTCATGAAAATGCTCTCTCTAAGAGTTTTAAATTCTTAATTTTTAATTTTCAGACTTTTCATTTTGGTTTATTATTTTTGTTTTTTTATGTTATTTGTTTTATTTATTTTGCATTATTTTTAGATTTTAGGTTTTTATCCTTTCTTTTTTATTTGATTTAGTTGTTATCTTAATTTTGTTTTGATATTTATCTTTAGCCTTTATCTCTTTATCTTTTATTTTTAGTTTTATTTAATATTATCTTTGTGTTTTGTTTTTAGGATAAGAGTTTCAAAGAAGAAGGAGTTGGGCTTAGGATAGAATTTCATTTAAATGAAATCTATCCCTTGAAGTGGATAATGGGCTCCAAATGGCGGCTATTTCAAAGGGATTTAATCACCCTTTGACATTTTTTTCACCCAAAATTTTTCCCTCCTATTATAGCCTAGCTGTACCACACCCTATCATTATTTTCTTTTCCCCCATTGATAGAGTATCCATCCATCACTTTTACCAAACCTTCACTCAACCATTAATATTCTCATCTACTCAATCTTTTCCCCTTTAATTTTTCCTCATCTTTGTAACTATTCAGTTTCTTCTCTTGTTCCCTTTGTTTTTCTTTTCCAATCAAGAATCAAAAAGCCATGGCCAAGAACCTCAAGACTATGCCCAAGACGAGTTCTTCAAGAGTAATCGAGCCATCTTTTCTTCAGTTTGCATCTTCGATCATGAGAAGAGGTATGATAAGTGTTCAAAAGTACTATTTTTATTACCCTTGTACTCATATTATTGTTAGACTTAAGCTCATATTAGTTGCATAATTAGTTATTCATGCATTAATTCATGCTTCTTTCCACTGTTGAGCTTGATTACATAACTTGGTGATTTTGTGGAAAAAGATGCTGCTTTGGTGTGTTTTTGTGTGTGTATGTGCAGGATCACTTGCCAAAGCAATGCCGAGCTAGTTGCCAGGGCAATGCATGAAGGATATGCCGAGCTAGTTGCCAGGGCAATGCATGAAGGAGACGCCGAGCCAGTTGCCATGGCAATTGTCGACAAAGAGAAAATGCAATAGGGATGTTGAAATTGATGACTAGACAAGCCCAAGATGACGTGGAGCAAAGCCCAAACCCAAAGGAATTTGATTTCCATGTAGAGATTAAAGAAGAATTAAATTCCAAGAAGATAGGAGAAGTTCTAGTAGGAATACAATTATAATAAAGAATTATATTCTTTAAAGATAATTTAATTCCAACTCAAACTCCTCCTCAAAGAAGGACTTTGGCCTAGCCCTATAAATAAGAAGGAGATTTCGACAATTCCATAGGGGGCAAGAGGAGAGGATTTTCGACAACTCCAAAGGGCAAGAAGGAAGAGATTTCGACAAGATAACAAGGAGGGAGAGAGTTCGATTTCTTCTTCTTCTTTGCTTCCATTAGATTCATGGTTTGGGGATTATTCTTTGTATATCTTTTGAACCCAACCATGAACTAACTTGTTTGGTTGGGGTTATTGTGTTTTGTTGTTGTGAGAAACAATTGGATTTTGTTTAGGTAATAAGAGTTTGCACTTTTCTATTCAAGGTTTACTCATTCTTGGCTTTTATTCTTGTTTTGAAAGTGAATTGGGAGAGGATCTCGTAACTTCATCTATTTATCTAATATCGGGAGAGTTAGATTCAAGAAACGAATAAGTATGGTCTTTATTCAATCTATTGATGGTAAAGATTAATCCGCCTTAGGAATAAGTTAAGGATTTCAACGGCTAAGAGGAGCGCAAGATTGGTTGTTGTTCACCCTTGATTCACGCAGGGATGTATTATCAAGGCATGCACAAGTAGCTAGAGTTTCGACTTAGGGATAAGAAGAAACCATTGAAGAACGCTCTGTCGAACCTTGAAGTTGCTGCCCAGACGCCCAAGTAGTTGCCCAACTAGTTGCCCAGGCAACCATCGATTAGTTGCCAAGGCAACCCCGCTGTGCAAGTTGCCACGGCAACTGAGTTGCCCTTGCACTCTTTTACCAAGACGATCCAATCGGCTATCACACCTCAACTCACGATAACCTGGCCTATCTCTCTCTTTTTCTTTCATCTATTCTTTTAGTTTATTGCTTTTACTTTTCTCGTTAATTAAAACCTTTATTATCAATTGTGTTTTTATTTTCACAGTGTAGTAACTTAAGCAAAGTGGCCCAAACCAATCCCTGTGGAGACGATACTCTATACTCATATCACTTTAGTACTTGCGACGTGTATACTTGCACATTTGCATAGCACTTATCACGCGCAACAAGTTTTTGGCGCCGTTGCTGGGGATTGGCAATTGGTGTTAGTTGTTTTTGTTATTGCTTTTTTTTCTATTAGTTTTACTAACTTTTCTTTTTGTTTGTTTTATCAAAAAAAAATTAGGTGCGCTACAAGTTAAGGGACATCAACATGTTGGGAAATAAAAGCCGATCTATTCGAGAGATGATGTTGGAAGATATGAATCAATCCAATCAAGAGTTTCTTGCACCCTTTGATGAATACCTATACCAACCGAGAAAAGCCCAAATAACTTATACCGTGGAAAAATCTTGTGCTATGTGTGGAGAACATCATGTGTTTGAAAATTGCCCTCACATTTTCGGTGCATATAACTACATGGAGGACCATAGGGGGAACCAACAGCAAAATTCTTCATGGTATGGTCAAAAAGCTCAAATTTTTTTTACCATAACAATTTTGCCGCAGCAACAGATATGCCATGGCAATGTAGTCCTTTTCAAGAGCATTCCAATTCCTTGGAGGAAACGTTACTAGCTTCATTGGCTAGACTTGACGGATCAATTAAAGAGATTCGAGAACTATCAAAATCTATGGATACGAGGATAGCTCAGTGGGATGCAACCTTAGGGGATTCAGAAGATCAATTGGGGAGATCCACATATGTCATGGATAACATGCACCAACAATTCATTCCTAGGGATACTGACGTCCCAAGGCAAGAGGATAAGGAGCAATACAAAGAAATCTCTTCGATGTGTGAGGAACAACTAGAACCTCAAAGTCAAGAGGATTCCAACAAGAGAGACTGCCCAACACATGATGAGCTTGAACAACAAATTGCCTCGACAATAATTGAGGAGCCTGAACAGAGTAATGCCGCGACAACACTCGGTGAAGCTGAGAACAACAATACTACAGCAAATTCTAAGGAACCTGATGCCCAGAAGGCTACAACGTTGATGTTGAAGCAGGAATGTGTACAATTGCCACGGCAATTACACGACCACATGCAAGATCAACGAGATGATAATACTTTGCCAATGGAATATGAGCAGGTAATAGTTGAACCTTTTGAATTCTTTAAAAACTCACCTCGTCCATTGCAGGTATGTCTTGAGAAACCGAGGTTGGTAGATTTGAAGCCATCGAAATCTCTACTGATGGAGATGTTTGAGAGGCCAAAAGAAAAAGGTGTTTGGATTCATAAAGCCCTTCAGAAAATTGATTCTTCCATTGACTTAAAGCAAAATTTGACAACTGATTGTCACGGCAATTGGCTTGAGCAGCAATTGCCACGACAACAAATGCTACATCCAACCATGATAGAAGTCGACAAGAATGAGGTAATTGAATGGTTGAGAATGGATATAATTTTTCCTATTAATATATTTGTGCCTTCAGGAATAGTAGTAAGGTGGAGAGTATACATGGACTACAAGCGAACAAAGAAGAAAGACACCTCCACCATGGTAATGCAAAAGGGAGTAGCTGGGAGCACATTGGCCCAACTCTTTTTGGGTAATATTGTCACCCGATGGAGAGTACGGATGGACTATAAGAAATATCAAAAACGTCTCTCCTCAAGTTTTCTCATATATGCAGTAACATTAGAAGTGGTCACTTTAGGAGATGCCTGAGCATGCTCTCCTTTCAATATTTTCTTTTTCTTTTTATTTTCATTTTATTTTTAGGAGATATTTTATTTTTCTTCATTATCTTTAGTTCCCAGGTTTTCTTTATTTTCTTTTCCACAACAAGACTCACAACCACCAATGTAAGGAAATTTACTGCCGACTACTTCCCACAGCAACCACAACAGAAACTGGCGATGCCCAGGCAACAACAATGGCTTCGACAACTACTGATGCACATGCAAGTAAACCTGCATCGGTAAACATGGACCAAATCAAGGCAATGTTATTCACGCGGTACCAGCCACAAGCATTCAACCACTGACCGGAAATTGAATCAAGCAAACGGCACGAAGGAAACTCATCACTCGAGGTGACGACCTCTCTGACTAACTCATTTCATTTAGTTTCTTTTAAATTTTGTTTCACCTTTACATGCATTGAGGACAATGCTTCTCTCGAGTTTGGGGGGGTGTTGGTTTCTAGTTAGTTTCATGTTTAGTTGCATTCATCTTTAGCAATCACATATAGGTTGCATATGTTACTTGCCATGCCTTTAATTGGATTTAATTGCTTAAGACTTGTTGAATATCCAATGAGGAATTTTTGCCACTGCACTTAATTGAAAGAACCTTTAATTTTAGGATTACATGAAAAGAACTTAGAATTTTACTATGATGCTGAATTTTTTTCTACACGGTTGTGGCTTGTTGATTGAAAGAAACTTAGTGAACTTGGGTTGCTTAAAATTAGGGTAAATTTAAAATTGAAAATTAAAAGTTAATTTCTTGCTAGAGGTGCCCAAAACTGGCTCTAGTAGTAATTGCTCTTTCTTGCTAGAGGTGCCCGAAACTGGCTCTAGTAGTTAATGCACATTAAAGAATCGCTAGAGGTGCCCGAAATTGGCTCTAGTCGACTAAAATAAAATGAGAAATAGCTTACTTTGCTAGAGGTGCCCGAAATTGGCTCTAGTGAAAATAAAAAAATGCCCCGATAATTAAATTGATAAAAGCCTATTGTTCACATAGAATCGTGAAAATCAACTTGTACACAACTACGCACACACATTGTCACGAGCATTATAGTTTGGTTCCAGGTAATTTTTTGTGCTATCCGAAAAATTAAAAGGTGATCATACTTTGTGCCACGGTTCTGAGGTTTGAATTCAAGTTTGAAGCATGTCTTTGATGATTAAAGTCTTGGCAGGTAATTATGAGTTTGCATTGCTTGAGGACAAGCAATAGTTTGAGTTTGGGGGCGTGATAAGTGTTCAAAAGTACTATTTTTATTACCCTTTTTACTCATATTATTGTTAGACTTAAGCTCATATTAGTTGCATAATTAGTTATTCATGCATGAATTCATGTTTCTTTCCACTGTTGAGCTTGATTACATAACTTGGTGATTTTTGTGGAAAAAGATGCTGCTTTGGTGTGTTTTTGTGTGTGTATGTGTAGGATCACTTGCCAAAGCAATGCCGAGCTAGTTGCCAGGGCAATGCATGAAGGATAAGCCGAGCTAGTTGCCAGGGCAATGCATGAAGGAGACGCCGAGCCAGTTGCCATGGCAATTGTCGACAAAGAGAAAATGCAATAGGGATGTCGAAATTGATGACTAGACAAGCGCAAGATGACGTGGAGCAAAGCCCAAACCCAAAGGAATTTGATTTCCATGCAGAGATTAAAGAAGAATTAAATTCCAAGAAGATAGGAGAAGTTCTAGTAGGAATACAATTATAATAAAGAATTATATTCTTTAAAGATAATTTAATTCCAACTCAAACTCCTCCTCAAAGAAGGACTTTGGCCTAGCCCTATAAATAAGAAGGAGATTTTGACAATTCCATAGGGGGCAAGAGGAGAGGATTTTCGACAACTCCAAAGGGCAAGAAGGAAGAGATTTCGACAAGATAACAAGGAGGGAGAGAGTTCGATTTCTTCTTCTTCTTTGCTTCCATTAGATTCATGGTTTGGGGATTATTCTTTGTATATCTTTTGAACCCAACCATGAACTAACTTGTTTGGTTGGGGTTATTGTGTTTTGTTGTTGTGAGAAACAATTGGATTTTGTTTAGGTAATAAGAGTTTGCACTTTTCTATTCAAGGTTTACTCATTCTTGGCTTTTATTCTTGTTTGCGAGTGAATTGGGAGAGGATCTCGTAACTTCATCTATTTATCTAATATCGGGAGAGTTAGATTCAAGAAACGAATGAGTATGGTCTTTATTCAATCTATTGATGGTAAAGATTAATCCGCCTTAGGAATAAGTTAAGGATTTCAACGGCTAAGAGGAGCGCAAGATTGGTTGTTGTTCACCCTTGATTCACGCAGGGATGTATTATCAAGGCATGCACAAGTAGCTAGAGTTTCGACTTAGGGATAAGAAGAAACCATTGAAGAACGCTCTGTCGAACCTTGAAGTTGCTGCCCAGACGCCCAAGTAGTTGCCCAACTAGTTGCCCAGGCAACCATCGATTAGTTGCCAAGGCAACCCCGTTGTGCAAGTTGCCACGGCAACTGAGTTGCCCTTGCACTCTTTTACCAAGACGATCCAATCGGCTATCACACCTCAACTCACGATAACCTGGCCTATCTCTCTCTTTTTCTTTCATCTATTCTTTTAGTTTATTGCTTTTACTTTTCTCGTTAATTAAAACCTCTATTATCAATTGTGTTTTTATTTTCACAGTGCAGTAACTTAAGCAAAGTGGCCCAAACCAATCCCTATGGAGACGATACTCGATACTCATATCACTTTATTACTTGCGACGTGTATACTTGCACATTTGCGTAGCACTTATCACGCGCAACAAGGTACTTTGCCAAGTTTGATTCGAAGGGTGTGAGAAGAGCAAGGGTTCGAATACGATGTTTCCCTCAAGAACTATGGCCTTGAAGCTTCAATCTTCAAGATAATCGAGCACCATAAATGGAAAATCTTTTGCGAACAACCAACACCGGGTAACATCTCATGGGAAAGGGAATTCTATTCCCGTGTTTCAAATCAAGATAACCCGTGTGTTTTTGTGTGAGGTAGAGCGATTCTTATTAATGTCGATGCCATCAACGTATACTATGGGCTCTATGTGGAGAAGGATAAGCATGCCGAGTTTGTTGAGAACATCACAGCCGAAGAAGTGGAGAAGGTTTTCCAAGATCTCACCGTTGAGGGAGCCACGTGGAATAACGGAACATTGAAGGGCACGGTAAACTGCATCTTGCTAAAACCCAAGGCCAAACTATGGAATAACTTCCTAATGACTAGTTTGATGCCTACTACCCATAATACCACTATTTCTTATTCTCGTTTATTATTGCTTCATTCTATTTTACACAGGCGTACAGTTGATATTGGGAGGATAATTGTTGATAAATCTATGCATGTAGTAAAAAGGATGTGGGAGCACTCTTTTTCCCCAATTTGATATCTAGATTGTGTGAAAAAGAACATGTATCGACTAATGTTATGGACGAGAAACTGACCGAGAGAAACATGTGGTCCTGGAGCTAATGTCTGCATCTGCTGCGTGAGGAACTGATGAAAGAACCACCCATTGTGAAAAAGCCCTCTGCTCCACCAACTGCCAAGGCAAGTGCGCATGCCACGACAAGTATAGAATGGATTGCTAAAATCCTCAGTCCTTTGGCACAGCGGTTGGATAAGATAGAGGAATGCCAACTGTTATTTATGCGTTACATGAAGGACCGTGACATAGCCCTCACGAGAGTGATCCTAGAGAATTATCCCAACAACACCGTTCTTTTTCCCGTATTCCCTCATGCACTACTTGCCCTGGCATCTGAATCTGTGCCTATGCCAGTAACATTACCAGGGCAGCTGACGTACCACAAAAAGGTAAGGACACTATTGTTGAACCTTCTCATACTGAATCTCTTCATGGCATTTCAAATTCATTCGACTCTATGACCACACCAATAAAGTCTCCTCCGACCCCGCCATCAAAATTTACATCGAAGCATAACCCAAGGAGGATGAACCAGGTAAAGAGGCTGCGGAGGCTATAGTTCAGGATGCACCACCAGCTTCGCGTCAACAGCCACCACGAGCCTAGAAGAGGACCAAGGCTCAAAGGAAACTAGTCATTCGAGGTGATGACCTCTCTGACTAACTCATTTGCATTTCATTTTTTTCTTTTCTATTTTGCATGCATTGGGGACAATGCTTCTCTCGAGTTCAGAGGGGTTTGATTCATAGTTAGTTACATCTATTTTTGTTATCTCATGATAGGTTGCTCATGTTAGGTTACATTTGTTACTTTCCATGTCTCTTACTTAATTAAACTGCTTAAACCTGCAGTGATATCCTATGATGAATTTTTGCCACTGCACTTACATGATAAAATCTTAGATTTTAGGACCAGCATGAAGAGTACTTGGAATTTTGCTATGATGCTGCATATCTTGACATTGTTGTGACTTGTTGATTAAGGGAGACCTAGTGAACTTTAGGTTATTTAAAAATGGGTAAATTGTGCTAGATGTAACACCCTCAACGTATATTCGATATTCGAATACACATTAAAGATGTTACTAACTAATTTACACTGATTTTCAAACTTGTAAAATTTTTTTACATTATTCTTAATCCCTCAAACTAATTCATGTTTCTGGATTATACAAAATAGCTACTTATTTAATATCTATACATGCCCCACTAAGCTAGGATGTGGTGATACTTACTAATAATGCAGACTAACTTGATCCAATGATTTGTAGCGCATCCTTTGCAATCTCGTTCGAAATACCTACGTGTGATACACAACACACATTAAGTATAACTTAGTGAGACATAATCATAATAATATAAACAATAATTATAATAACATAGCTCTGCAAGATGTCAAATGATTTTCAATTACAGTTAATAACATTTTATCATAAATAGAAATGCCTTACTTGTATAGTTCATTTGTCCAATATAATATTCAAATCACAAGATTTGGTCTGTCTTACCAATCATGTGTACATTAAGCTTTTTAGCTTAACTACTTTCATAATTGAATTTCAAGCATTATAGCCAAAGTATAAAATTCAAGCCATCTGTAATGCATGATTAATCATGTATCATGACTATCTTAAGAGTCATGCCATTATTGTTCATCAAGTGTTCACTTGAATAAAAATTTCTTTAACATAAACATGCTTTCAATATGTTCCATATCATCTATCAATTCTGCCATAGAATTCATGATATATATGGTTCATGATTATTAAGTAATGATGCTTTCATCACGTAATCATTTGCATATCATGTCCTTTAACATAGCCATACTTTCATTATGCAATCATTTGCATATCATTTCCTTTAACATAGCCATTCTTTCATTATGCAATCATTTGCATATCAATTCTACCGTAGTGTCTATGACGCTGTAGCTTCTGCATCATCTAAGCGAAAGAGATGAGTACGTACTAGAGGACGCTCTTTGCTCCTCATCCTAACACATTTTTGCCTTTTAACATCGTATTGTTTGAACTAACTCCGTAGAGTCTTTCCGCATCGTAGTGCTTTAATGCAGCTGCTAAGACCCTATGGATATCCAACTATACCAAAGATTCTCATGTGAACTTATGGTATACGAGTCCGAAACTATAGTATCTACAACGCCGTAGCGTTTAGTGGTGAGTACGTACTCGAGGACTGTAAAATCCCAAATTTTGGCTAGTGACTAAATTGTAAATTTTGAAAGTTTAGGGGGTTAAAGTATAAACCTTAGAAAAGTTTAAGGACTAAAGTGTAAATTTCTCCAACAAGTAATTTTATTCAGTAGAAGAGTGAATCGGATCGAAATAAGTACCTTGATATAGGTTTTAAAAATTAAGATGCCAAAAAAGGTACCGAATTTGGATCGACTAAAATTGTTAAGCGTTCTCAGGCTAGGGAAATACAAAGATGGGTGACCTTTGGGAAGGTCCCATAAAAGTGTTTCTGATTGATATTTTGGACTCAGTAAAAGTAGAAAATATTCGTATGGATTTCAAATAAAGGATTTCTACGAGAAACCTTATGCTATGAAGATTTTCAATAATTATCGGAATAATAGACTGGGTTAAGAAAATTCAGTCTAAGTCTTTATGAAAGGAATTTTTTAAGGTTTAAAAGTATCATGTGATAGATAGTGAGTTGTATTGGGTACTTTCAAAGTTGTTAAAAATCTGAGGAAAATTGAAATGGGAATTGAAGTTCAGTGACCAAAATGAAAATTTTGAAAGTTTTGTGGCCAAAGTATAAACTTTGGGAAAGTTCAGGGACCAAAGTGTAATTTCCAAAAGTTATTTAAGTTAACCCCGTAAATAAAAAAGTTCACCCCCAAGAGTGACACTTTCGTGTTACCCGGATTTTCGTACGAAGCTTATATTAATGGTTATAAAGCTTTAAAGTTCGTAGGAAGAAAATTTGGAAATCCTATTGAGTGAAATTCAAGTATTTGGATCGAATAAATGCCATAAATAAAAATCTAAGATATTTTGGAACATGGGCGGTTGGATTGGAACCAATTTGGTTCAATTTTAATGGAATGGCAATTTTCAAGACTTATTGTAAATAAAGACTAGTTGGAGGGCAAATTGGACATTTGCCATGAATGGCATTTTTGAAATATTTTGAAACTTTAAGGGCAATTTTGAAAGGCTGCCAATTACACATGGATTTGATCTTGTCCATTAAGTTTTGATGAGATTAAATCTTGGCCATTCGATGAAATGGGCATTTTAATAATTTCACTATTTAAATGAATTTAAAATTCATTTATACAAGACAAGTGGAAAAATTGGATGAAAATAAAAAGATGAAGACCATTCTTCATCTTCAAATTTCGAAATATGAGGGGGAGAAAGAAAGGAAATGGAGAAAAATTTTCCAAGTTCGATTCAAGCCCCGAAACTCGATTTTCAGGTAATCTTTCGAACTACAAAGTTGTTCTACTCATCAAGCTTTATCTTTTGGTGTAAATAATTTGTGGAAAACATGTTTGATTGATGAGAATTTTGTATGAGAATAAATTAGGGTTTATGGACTTAATTGGGGGTTTTGAGATTTTATGATTCCGTGTTGAAATTCAAGATGAAATCAAGCTTTTGTGATGTTAAAATCATGTTATTGAGTTGGGATTTAAACTCTACATGTTTTGATTATTATGAAGATGATTAGGTTTTATGGATTCAAGTTTGATTTAGGGTTTGTGATGTTGGATAAATGATCTAGTAAGCTTGATTTGTTGTTTGGAAGCAAAAACCTAATGTAAATGTTTAGGGACCAATTCATCAAGTTTAAAAGTTGAAGGACTAAATCTGATTTTTATGGAATTGGTGTGCATTTATGTTATTAGGGATGTTGAAGATATGAAATTGAAGTTAGAATGCAAAACCGATGTTAAATCGAGTTAGTGACCATTTTGACAAATTGTCAAAGTTAAGTGACCAATTTGGAAATGAGGTTTTAGAGAGGGATTAAATCTGATTTTTAGTTATAATGATGGAATTAAGATAGTAATGTTGATTTGAGGACTAAATTGCAAAGTTAAGAAGCTAGAATACTTATCTTTGCATTATAGTGGTTATTTTGGTTAATAAGGAAAATTAAGGGAAAACTATTGTGAATAATTTTTTGATGAAGAAGGTGATAAGTTGATGATTTAAAGTAAATAATGGGACTAAATTGACAAATAGCAAAGTAAGGAGAAATTAGTATAAAGTTTGAAATTATTTATGAAACTGTGTAAAAACTGGATTTGGCAGTAAATTTGGAAATTCACCATAAATTCCACAAAAATGGTTAGAAGGTGAATTTTATACCGATATAAAGATGTGTTCATCTAGTTTCGTGTCCAACAAACGGAGACTGATTTAGAGTTCCGAGAAAAAAAATATGAATTTTTAAGTGATGAAAGGTCAGAAAAACAGTTTAGCAGTCTGCTTCGAATTTAATCCTGGAAGTTGACTTTGAAAATTCACCATAAATCGTACAAGTTGAATTTGAGCTATTAATTTATATGGTTGAAGAGTTTATTGAATCTATATTATTCCAGAACAAATAGAATCGAATTTCGAGTTGTAGATTATTTTATAGAAATATTTCTTTGAAGGTTGTACAAAGCTGCTCGAAAATGAAAATTTAGATATTTTATATCTAATGTTGGTTATCAAGTTCAGAAGAATTATTTGAAGCTCAAAATGGCTATTAAGAACGAAAATGAGGTTTTGAAAGTATAAGGAAGAAAGGAAATTTATGGAAAATTTTTATGTTGAATGATTAAATAGCTTAATTGAAATATTGTTAGAAGTGAATCTAACAAATGTTTATTTATATTCATGTGATAAATGAAGTTGGATTCAAATCAAAAGAAGATTTGAATTTCTATAAAGGAAAAGATCGAATAGATATTAGTGAGGCAAGTTAATAAATGGCCCAGGTGAGTGCATTTCTAAATGTTTGCATTACATTGAAATTGGCATTGCATTTCTTTATAATACATGATATGATACAATGCTCGACATGGCAAGCTTGATGGAATACCAGGTACGGATTATTGTTTGCATAAATGATGATGCATTATGCATAATGGAAATGTATGTCTATACAAGGAATATGGACAATAACAAGATTAAAATGAAACAAGATACACCCTGGGAATCCAAGACCATAGTGCAAAATGCACTAACGAGGTGTTTTAATATAAGGAGCAAAGAGCGTCCTCCCGAGTACGTACTCTACAAAGCACTACGGTGCAGATAGGCTATGAGGTTTCCATGGGCCTCTAGCCGGACACGATGATAATAATAACAAGATAATTACATGGTAGATCATGAGCATGCAAATGACTGCATGACGATACATGATTCATATGACATAGATAGTACATGATACAGATGTTACATGAAACATGATATATATGCTACATGATATATGATACAGATGTTACATGATTTCATGATACTCAAAAAAGAAGTTACATGTTACATGTTTGAGAAGTACATGACATACGAGATAGAAATGTTATTGATATACTTGCCTTGTCGTAGAGAAATATGAAATGCATTCTTATATGAAGTATTATATAACATCATTTCATGTGTAAATAAATAAGTTTAATTGCCTCACTAAGTTCGTACTTAGCGTGTGTTTGTTTCACATGCAGATTAAGATAGAGGATTTGAAGAGGAGTAAAGCATGCTGATCAAGCTTCAATCTGCAAAACATCAGTAAGATATTCTAGCTTATGATAATCTCTAGTGGGCATATAATTATTTAATTGCTAGTAGAGTATGATGCATTAAATTATACTAAATGGTAAATAAGTAATTAGTTTTGATGATGAATCGTATATGGATAAAGTAAAATAAGGCATTAGCATTGTAACAGGATAAAGCTAAGGTAGAAAGGATAAATACTTTGCTAATAAGAATAATCAGTAATCGCGTGAAGATTTTAAAGTCAAGAAAGGGCCTAGATAGCGATCTAGTTTTCACCCTGAATTGAACTATTGTTTTTAATAATTGCCGAATATGTTTTAAAATAATTAATTCAGGGTTGAAACTAGCTAACTGCACATAGGTTGTGTTTTTAAGAAAACTGAGAAAGGGTTAGATTTACAAACTAAAATTTGTAAATACTTGTAAAAATAAATTTATAAGCCGAGATTTCTTTAAACGGCTCCATAACATCTTTAATGTATATTCGATTTACGAGTATATGTTAAGGGTGTTACAAGGACGCTCTTTGCTCCTCATACCTTCAGCACCGTAGTGCCTACTTTCCCTTCAGCACCGTAGTGCCTACTTTATCTCAGCACTGAAGTGCTGGTTCGCAGCTGCTATGACTCTTTTTGGATATCCAATTATACTAAAGACTTCACACTATTACTTGTGCAATTTAATTCCTTATAGATCAAGCATCATTGTTCATATAATAGGGCTATTCACATCTCATATTTCATCTGCAGTATCCAATTCATCAAAACTATCAACCATAATTCGATAATGGGCATTTCATACCCAAAATCTGAAATCCAATTTAACTTAGATAAATCATTATTCCATATCCATGTATCTCATATGCCATTTAATATTTAAGCAATTTACATAACTTTGATCAACATATATTTTCATTAATTTCAAGGTTTACTTATTGCAAGTTTTCCTCGTATCACATATATAAAATAAATAAAAATGCACTCATTCATATCACATATATAATAAATAAGAATGCACTTATCTGGGCCATGAATGGTATGCCTCACTAAATTCTACTTGATCCTTTCTCTTATAGTATCTTGAATCATCTTTGATCTGTATTCAACTTGAATCAAGCTTAAAACCTTCTAAATTTGGCTTGAAAATATAAAAATCACTTTCTTCCCTCTTTCACCATGTCTCACGACAAATGAATAACAAAATGAACAAATTTTTGTTCATTTTTTAAAATAATATACATGTATAAACTATATAATGCCACATGTAAAATTAAAAATGAATTTTAAATTCATTTTAATACATTTTACAAAATTGTCCCTCAACCAAATTCCTATTTACAAACTTTCTTTAAATATTTCATTCCATTAAAATTGAACCACATATAGTTCCAAACCAACCGACCATCTCCCAAAAAAATCTTAGAATTTTTATTCGATCCAAAAATTCGAATTTCTGTCAATACAATTTCCAAATTCTTTTCCTTTGAATTTTTATAACCTTTCCTTCATATTCTAACTATATTTAGTTAGAATATAACCAAATGTAATAAAATATCCATAAAATAATACATTATCACTTTTCCATAATTTCTTTGAATTGTCTATAAAATTTCAATCCGATCCAATATACCGATAATTACTGGAAAAATTTTATCGGATACATTTCCTTTATTGAACTATCACCTCTACATTTGAAATCTCTTATTTCCAAAATTTGATAACTAATTTCATAACTTAATACAAAATCCTCCATTTAATAAAGTAAACTTAAAAATTTTGACTCAATCCAAAAATATCGATAATTACCCGAAATATCTATCGGGTAACATCTTTCTTGAAAATTCTTCAACAAACATTTAAACGAATCTTTCCCACTTCTTCTGATTCCTTTTTACTGATCAAAATACTGATATGTGACACTTCCCAGAAGGTCACACATCCTTGTATTACTCTAGGCTGAGCACACTTAACAATTTCATTCAATCCAAATTCGGTACCTTCTTTTGCATCTTAATTCTTAAAACTGATATCAAGGTACCTATTTCGATCCAATTCACTCTTATACTGAATAAAAACGCTTTTTGGGGAAATTTACACTTTAGTCCCTAAACTTTTCAAAGTTTACACTTTGACCCCTAAATTTTTCAAAAATTACATTTTAGTCACTTAAGCAAAAGTTGGGATATTACAATTCCTCCCCCGTAAGAAAATTCATCCTTGAATTGTTAACGTTTATCCGTTTTAAACAATTTTGTATATTGCATATTCATTTTCTCTTCAGTTCCCTAGATAACTTTCCCTACTTTACAATTTCTACAAAGAGTTTTAATCAATAGAAATTTTCTTGTACCTTAGTTCTTTAACTCTACAGAGTCCTTTGGTCGATCCATAGTGGTCTTGAAGTTTTACTTAATAATCTTTACTTTATCCTCCAGTGTTCGAGTTATTCTAAACATTTCAATCTCGTATTCAAACCACTTAAAAGAAATTCACATTTTCTTTCATATACCATCTTGATACGTCTTATTACTCTTTGATTATATAGTCAATGGACTATAATAGGTCTCTGTTATTTTGTTTTCTTCAGATTGTCATCATCGAGAACATATACTTTACCTCAATAATATAAACAACCATTAAGCTTAATTTCATAATCTTATACTTTCCTAATTTCAGCTTGTCTCCTCTTCTCAAGACATCTTTCATCCATAAACTATAAATCTTTAATTTGATCCAATGAAATTGGCTTTGACCGACATTCTACTGTTAAGGAACCATCTCGTTTCATGGACAATTATGCATTCACCACTTCCAAGGCAAACAATATCTTTTGGTTAGAAGTATATGCGACTACATTAGCCTTACCAAAATGGAGATCAATAACCATATCATAATCCTTTAATAATTCAACCCACCTTCAATGTTGCAAATCTAGATCCTTTTGCATTACAAGATACTTTAAACTCTCACAATCTGTATAAATATGACACTTTTTACCACACAAATGATGTCACCAGATTTTTCGAAGCTAATCATAACTGCTATTTCCAAATCATGTGTGGAATAGTTCCTTTCGTAAGTTTTGAGTTACCTTGATGTATAGGCTACGATTCGACTTTCTTATATTTACGTGTAACTTAAACCACAAGGAGATACTTCATTGTATAAAGTATATTCTTTTCCGGGTTATAGTTGAATTAGAACGAGTGCTTCAATCCAAACTTTCTTAAATCTCTCAAAACTTTCCTTGTATATTAGATCCATGAATACAACAGGGAATTGTTCTCTCATTTTCTTCTTGGTCTTCCAAGTTGCCTCATCCACTTTATGATTCCTCCAAAGAATTTTGACCAATGAAATTTTCTTATTCATTATTCCTTTTAATTCCATAGGCTAAGATTTTCATCAGTTCTTCTTCATACGTCAAATATCGGATTATAATTCAACTTTCTTTCCCACAGTCATGTGTTCTCAATAATTTAGGCTACTAATTTATTTTCAAAGATCAGAATTAGTTCAATCTAACTGTCCTTCTATTAAATTTTTTTTCACCGTGAACTTGTCCAAGTAGGATTAAAATACCCTATTCACCAGATCCTTTTATGTGATAGGGCGTTTGATATTCCAAACGTCATCACTAAGAAGTCGTAGTATCCATAACGAGTCATGGGTACCGTCTTTGATATATTTTCTTTCTTAACTTTTAACTAATAATAACCCAATTAAAGGTCAATCCTTTAGGAACACAGCTGTACTCTGATACTAGTCAAACAAATCCCCAATCCTTTGTAACAGATTATTTATTCTTTATTGTTACCCTATTTAACTTTCGATGATCTATACTTAATCATAAAGAATCATCTTTCTTCTTTACGAATAATACTCAAGCTCTTCATAGTAACTCATTTGATCAAATATAACTCCAATCTAATAGCTCTTACAGCTGAACTTTCAACTTCTCTAACTGGATTGATGTCATTCCATAAAGTGCTATCAATACCAATATCGAACTGCACCTCTTAATCTGGAGGAAATCCTAGTAATTCTTTCAAAAACACATCTGGAAATTTCCTTACAATCGAAATATTCCCTATTTTCTTATAATTACTGTACCAATTTTCCATTATACAGATAATTCAATCTGAATAGAAATTAACTATCATTTTTATTTCGATGTATTGTATCCACTACGGGTCTTTCCTTGACCCTTAAAAGTTCGTCAACTAACGAAATCTAACAGCATCTTATTTTTCTTATAAATATTAGAGTCTCATTCATACTATTGAGGAGCTACACCAAGGCATACAAGCAATATATCAGTAGCATCACGTCCTAGGGGCATGTATACTTTAATAAAATCATATTGAATTCGGTTTAACCTCCAGAATCGGCTAAACCTTTGCTCTGATACCACTAAATGTAACACCCTCAACATATATTCGACATTCGAATACACATTAAAGATGTTACTAACTGATTTACACTGATTTTTAGACTTATAATTTTTTTATATTATTCTTAATTCCTCAGACTAATTCATGTTTCTGGATTATACAAAATAGCTACTTATTTAATATCTATACATGCCCCACTAAGCTAGGATGTGGTGATACTTACTGATAATGCAGACTAACTTGATCCAATGATGTGTAGCTCCTCCTTTGCTATCTCGTTCGAAATACGTATGTGTGATACACAACACGCATTAAGTATAACTTAGTGAAACATAATCATAATAATATAAACAATAATTATAATAACATAGCTCTGCAAGATGTCAAATGATTTTCAATTGCAGTTAATAACATTTTATCATATATAGAAGTGCCTTACTTGTATAGTTCATTTGTCCAATATAATATTCAAATCACAAGATTTGGTCTATCTTACCAATCTTGTGTACATTAAGCTTTTTAGCTTAACTACTTGCATAATTGAATTTCAAGTATTATAGCCAAAGTATAAAATTCAAGCCATCTGTAATGCATAATTAATCATGTATCATGACTATCTTAAGAGTATTGCCATCATTGTTCATCAAGTGTTCACTTGCATAAAAATTTCTTTAACATAAACATGTTTTCCATATGTTCCATATCATCTATCAATTCTGTCATAGAATTCATGATACCTATGGTTCATGATCATTAAGTAATGATGTTTTCATCACGGAATCATTTGCGTATCATGTCCTTTAACATAGCCATACTTTCATTATGCAATCATTTTCATATCATTTCTTTTAACATAGCCATTCTTTGATTATGCAATCATTTGCATATCATTTCTTTTATCATAGCCCAAAGTACAAAATCATGTGAGGCCATGGTATGCAAGTCATCATGACACCGTAGTGTCTATGACGCTGTAGCGTCTGCATCGCCAAAGCGAACGAGAAGAGTACGTACTCGAGGACGCTCTTTGCTCCTCATCCTAGCACATTTTGTGCTTTTTAACATCGTATTGTGTGAACTGACTTCGTAGAGTCTTTCCTGACTCCGTAGAGTCTTTCTGCACCGCAATTCTTTGATGCAGCTATTAAGACCCTATGGATATCCAACTATACCAAAGATTTTCATGTGAACTTATGGTATACGAGTCTGACACCGTAGTGTCTACAATGCCGTAGCGTTTAATGGCGAGTACGTACTCGAGAATGCTCTTTGTTCCTTATACCTTCAGCACCGTAGTGCCTACTTTCCCTTCAGCATCGTAGTGCCTACTTTCCCTTCAGCACCGTAGTGCCTACTTTCCCTTCAGCACCGAAGTGCTGGTTCGCAGCTACTATGACTCTTTTTGGATATCCAATTATACCAAAGACTTCACACTAGTACTTGGGCAATTTAATTCATTATAGATCAATCATCATTGTTCATATAATAGGGCCATTCACATCTCATATTTCATCTGCAGTATCCAATTCATCAAAACTATCAACCATAATTCGATAATGGGCATTTCATACCCAAAATCTGAAATCTGATTTAACTTAAATAAATCATTATTCCATATCCATGTATCTCATATGCAATTTAATATTTAAGCCATTTACATAACTTTGATCAACATATATTTTCATTAATTTCAAGGTTGACTTATTGCAAGTTTTCCTCGTATCACATATATAAAATAAATAAAAATGCACTCATTCATATCACATATGTAATAAATAAGAATGCACTCACCTGGGCCATGAATGTTATGCCTCACTAAATTCTACTCGATCCTTTCTTTTATAGTATCTTGAATCCTCTTTGATCCGTATTCAACTTGAATTAAGCTTAAAACCTTCTAAATTTGGCTTCAAAATGTAAAAATCACTTTCTTCCCTCTTTCACCATGTCTCACGGCAAATGAAGAACAAAATGAACAAATTTTTGTTCATTTTTTAAACTAATATACATGTATCAATTATATAATGGCACATGTAAAATTAAAATGAATTTTAAATTCATTTTAATATATTTTACAAAATTGTCCCTTAACCAAATTCCTATTTACAAACTTTCTTTAAATATGTCATTCCATTAAAATTGAACCACATCTAGTTCCAAACCAACCGGCCATCTCCCAAAAATATCTTAGAATTTTTATTCGATCCAAAAATATAAATTTTAGTCAATACGATTTCCAAATTCTTTTCCTTTGAATTTTTATAACCTTTCCTTCATATTCTAACTATATTTAGTTAGAATCTAACTAAATGTAATAAAATATCCATAAAATAATACCTTTTCACTTTTCCATAATTTCTTGGAACTGTCTTTAAAATTTCAATTCGATCCAATATACCGATAATTACCAAAAAAAAATTATTAGATACATTTCCTTTATCGAACTATCACCTCTGCTTTGGAAATCTCTTATTTCCAAAATTTCATAAATAATTTCATAACTTAATACAAAATCCTCCAATTAATAAAGTCAACTTAAAATTTTTGACTCGATCCAAAAATATCGATAATTACCCGAAATCTCTATCGGGTAACATTTTTCTTGAAAATTCTTCATCAAACATTTAAACGAATCTTTCCCACTACTTCTGATTCCTTTTTACTGATCAAAATACTGATATGTGACACTTCCCAGAAGGTCACCCATCCTTGTATTACTCTGTGTTGAACACATTAACAATTTCATTCAATCCAAATTGGTACCTTCTTCAGCATCTTAATTCTTCAAACCGATATCAAGGTACCTATTTCGATCCAATTCACTCTTATACTGAATAAAATCACTTGTTGGGGAAATTTACACTTTAGTCTCTGAACTTTTCAAAGTTTACACTTTGTCCCCTAAATTTTTCAAAAATTACATTTTAGTCACTTAAGAAAAAGTTGGGATATTACACTAGAGCTGCCTAAAATTGGTTCTAGCCTAAAATACAATTTGAATTAAGACAATTTCTTACTAGAGGTGCATATCTGGCTCTAGTTGTCATACATTAAGAATCATTATAGGTGTCTATCTGGCTCTGGTTGAGTAAAGTAAAAAAAAAAGAAATTGTGCTAGAGGTGCCTAAAATTGGCTCTAGCGGACTTAATTGCCCGACAAATAATTTGATAAAACCTATTGTTCACATGGAATCCTATTAGTTGACTTGTACACAACTCCGCACACAAATTTTCATTAGCATTATAGTTTGATTTTGAGTAACTCTCCGTGCTTTCCAAAGATCGAAAGGTAATCAACTTTTTGTGCCAAGGTTCTGAGGATTGAAGTCGGGTAAGAAGCATGTTTCTGGTAGTAAGGACCTTGGCAAGTAATTGTTAGTGTTTCGCATTGCTTGAGGACAAGCAATAGTTCGATTTTGGGGGTGTGACGAGTGTACAAAAGTATTGTTTTTCTTGCCCTTTTTACTCATATTATTGTTAGACTTAGGCTCATTTCAGTTGCACTGATAGCATTCATGCATAGTTTTCTAGTTTCCTTAGTTAATGAGCTTGGTATTGCGTTTGGTTGGTTTTTGTGGGAAATTCGCTGCTAGTGTGCTATATTTTGTGCATGACATGATTGCCGTGGCAAGTAGGGGTCATTGTTGAAGGACTTGATGTGGCAAGAAGAGGTCATTTTTTAAGGAGTTGTCGAAGCTGACTGTCGTGGCATATATGGATAATCCTGGATAAATACAACATTATCCAGATCACAGAAGTTAAAGCCCAGATTCAAATTTCACATGCCTGATCAGATAAGGATCATATCTCCAGAGAATTCAAATGCATTTAAATCCTCCTTATCAACAACAAAACTGATCACATCATCCCCTTTAAATAGAAGGCCAGATCGTAACTTTGAGGAGTCAAATTTTGGGGGGAATCGGATTCTAGAGATAAGGCTTATCACACACTTCATCTTCTTTAATTTTACTTTATGTGATCCATGTCTGGGATTATTTTTATTGAATTTTCTTCTTCATGAACTAATTTAAATTGGCTAGGGTTATTTGGGTTTGTGGTTGTGATAGACGTTTGGATCGTTTAGGTTCTTGATCGCAATTTAAATTCAAAGTTTGTTTATTCTTGGTTCTTAATTTTTATTTCGAGTGAATTGGGAGAATATCTCGAGAGCTATCAATTTATCTATACTTGGGAAAGTTAGATTCAAGAAACGAATAAACATGATCTTCATTCAACGGACGTCGATAAAGATTAATCCACCTTAGGAATAAGCATTGGATTTCAACGGCTAAGAGGATTGTAGATCGGTTGTTGTTCACCCAAGGTTAACGCGGGGATGTATCACCAAGGCGTGCACAATTAGCTAGTTCTTCAGTTAACGATAACAAGAAAACATTAAAGAACGCTTCGCCGAGCTTTGAAGGAAGGAACCCAGTTTCCACGGCAATCAAACCAGTCTCAGTTGCCACAGCATAATTTGTGACCTAGTTGCCACAACAATTCAGCCGGTTTTAGTTGCCAAGGCAATTAAGTTGCCTCAGCAATCAATTGCCACAATAATCCAAATAGCCATTGCACTACTACTCACAATAACTCGGTCTACTCTTCTATTCGATTACTTCATTTATTTTACTTGTTTAATTATTTTACTCGTTACTTCCAAACACCTATCATCACTATTCATTTATCTTTTCAGTGCGAGAAGTTAAAAATCAAAGTTTCACCAATCCTTGTGGAGACAATATCTTTACTATACTATAACTTGCGACATGTACACTTGCACCAATTGCGAAGCACTCAAAACACGCAACAACTCCGAGATTTCCACCAAAAATAATAAGATTCCCTCTTTAGTCTTTGGGTTTGGGATGATAATTTGGAGGAGAAGAAAATAGAGAGGTGAGGACAAGGGTGACTTCACCCTTCTTACAAAATGGTAGTCCACTTAATAGGCATCAACATTTACCCTCTTTTGAGGGGGACTTACCTAATTGCCCTCAAATCTAATTCATTCCAACAACCCAAGACCCAACACTTAAGCCCAACAACACATGGTGGTCCACAAAGCCCAATATTTTAGCCCAACAAATTTTGAACATCCAACCCAAAGTGGCGGTCCAAGGCCCGGGTCAACACCCATTGTTGACTCAAAAATATGGGTCGTTACATTATGTATCACTATATACGGTGTAGTCTTTACTAGACTCAAGTTTGGTTAAGATTGGTACATGAGTCAATACTTGCTTAAGTTGATCAAAACTGCGTTGTTGCTTCTCAGTCCATTCAAAAGGGACATTCTTTCGTAGAAGTTTGGTTAATGGTGCTACTATTATAGAAAATCATTTAGCGAATCTTCTATAATAACCAGCAAGACCAAGGAAACTACGAACTTCACCTACATTCTTCGGTGGCCTCTAATCAATTATAGCTTAAATCTTCTTCGGGTCCACTTGGGTACCCTCAGCAGAAATTACATGTCCTAGAAATAAAACTTGGGTGAGCCAAAATTCACACTTACTGAAATAGGCATATAACTGCTTCTCTCGAAGGGTTTGGAGCACTACACGAAGGTGGTATCGACGCTCAACTGGATTCTTGGAGTAAATCAATATATCATCTATGAATACCACTACGAAATTATTAAGATAGGGTCTAAAAACCTAATTCATGAGATCTATAAAGGCAGCCGGTGCATTGGTTAACCCAAAGGGCATAACCAAAAATTTGTAGCGGCCATACCTTGTACGAACGGCTGTCTTGGGCACATCACATTCCTTAACTCTCATTTGATAGTACCCATACCTTAGGTCAATCTTAGAAAAGATGATTGCATCTTTAAATTGGTCGAACATGTCATTGATTCTTGGCAGGGATATTTATTCTAGATGGTGAGCTTGTTTAGCTGTCGGTAATTAATACAAAGGCGCGTAGATCTGTCCTTCTTCTTGACAAAAAGAACTAGAGCTCCCCAAGGTGAGAAAATCGGTCGAATAAATCCTTTGTTCAACAGGTCTTGAATCTGTACCTTAAGCTCGGTGAGTTCAACCAGTGCCATTCTATAAGGTGCAATAGAACTGGAGTGGTTCCAGGTTGCACTTCAATTCCAAACTCAACTTCACGGGTGGGTGGTAAACTTAAAAGTTCATCGGGAAACACATCGGGAAACACATCGGGGAATTCTTGCACAGTATCTATATCTTGTAACTGAGGTTATTCCCTACTTCTAATAGCATATAATAATGATCTCTTTCTCCTAGAATCTATAAGGGTCAGGCTCTCCTTGCCAAGGCCTCGAAGTTACAATTTCTTCTTCAAACAATCCACCCAAGCTTGATGCTCTCCGAGCAAGTCAAGCCCCAATATAATGTCAAACTCATGAATAAGGAGGGCCAGGAGATTGGCTGAAAAAGGTATCCCTTGTATCATGAGGGGACAGTTTTTGCATACTAGTCCAATTACAACACTATCACCAAAAAGATTGGTTATATTGATTTTAGAGGCTATAGGCTAGGATGCTAACCTAAATTTTTCAATCAATACAATACTAATAAAGGAATGAGTGGATCCAAGATCAATCAATGCATAAACAGGGTGAGTATACAATTCAATAGTACCTGCTATAATATCTGGATCTTCCTCATCCTCCCTGCTCCTCACATGATAAACTTGTGCTGAAGCCTTGGACTCTTAACTACTAGGCGTTCTTGTAGAACCACTAGGTCTCCCAGAAGATCTTACTGCAACTTGTTTCTGTCTTTTACCCTTGAAGGATTGATCGGGGGATGTTGGGTTTATCAGTGCAGAAGAATTAAAGGTGTTCATCAGACAATCTTTGATGTAATGACCATGTTCACCACAGAAGGAATAGGCTCCCGATTGCCTACAGCACTATCCCGCAAGATGCCTTCTTTGATAGAAATTACAAATATGATACTAAGATTCTCAGCCTAAACCTCTAGTACTCTCAACAGGGGTTGTTCTCGCAATAGATTGAGACATGGTTTATAGTTTGGCAAAATTTCCTGCTCGGGGAGGCTGTTGATGATACTGTTGCTTAAACCCTTGTTGCTTGCCATTCTTATATGGTAAAAGAGGACGAGAATCATCTCGAGGCTTCTTTTTAGATCGGGTTGGCCCACTAGTCCTCTACGACCTTTGAGCAGCTTCGGTAGAGATTGCTCATTTCACGAGCTCTTAGAAATTTGTGATCCCCAATGTCGTGAACAAAGGTCGAAACTCATCACTTAATCATGCAAAAAACATCCTACACTTCTCTTCCTCCTTCTTTATATACTCGGCTTTATACTTACAAAAGTCATAGATGTACTGCTCCACCGGTCTCCCACCTTACTTGAGATACAGAAGATGTCCCGTTTTTCAGTCACGTAATACTCACTGATATATTTTTATGAACTCATGCAGAAAGAACTCCCAGGTTATAGCTTCTTCGGGAGCAGTAAGTATAGTAGCTTGGTTTGTGCCAATTTATCAATAAGGGCCCTGGTCGTAAAAGTAACAGCTACAGAAGATTGTGCAGACTATTTATACTTAAGGGTAGCCATAAATTGTTTAAACATCTCAATCATGTTCTTATAACATTCGAATTGAGCAGTTTGCAGTATAGGTTCGGGATTTGATGGTTCTTGTTGAGAAACTTGTGAATTCGGAGGGTCTTCCCCCTTTTCTCCTCGCCATGTGTTGAGGAGCCGGTGGTATGCTCAACTTTCTCGTGAGCTTTCTCGGAGTCAAACATCTTATATTATAAAAGGATCAGATTAATCGCAAGTCACAATATACGCAATAATAAACTCCTAGGTGGCATATGCAATGCAATAACAATATAATAGGCTTCGGTTTAGTCCTAGAATCGACTAACCTCTAGCTCTAATACCACAAATGTAACACCCCCTTCCTGATCTGGTAGGAATCTAAGTCGAAAAGCGTTACCGGTGAACAATACATTAATCAGTTTATTAATTACGATATCTTTTACTATAAATAATGAATTATCAATGTTGATTCGATTCTATGAATGATTATGATCAATGTAAACTTATTCAAATTACAATCAGGGGGTCATTTGGTGTTTTATATGCATTTAGGAACTAATTTGTAATTTTAGAAAGTTATAGGGACTTATCGATAATTAGGGTTTCCAATGTGAGATTCAATGCATAAGTGTCTTACTTATAAATTTTCAATGAATTCAACGTTCATTTACCCCTTCAATTAAGCCTTATTAGATTTAGTGACTAACTTGCAAGATTTTAATACCCTATAACAAACTTTAACTAAGTCACATGTATCGGTACCGGTACTCATGAGACCGTACCGGTATACACTTAAAATAATTTCTTTTGAACCTGAATCCAGTATTGGTACTCAATATGTTGTACTGGTACGAGGATTCAGTGCCTTCATATCGGTATGGGACCATTATCGTGCTGGTACGCAATCCTTAAATTCCCAAATCGAGTCGTTAATGGGTATCGGTATGACCCCACCCGTACCAGAACCTTTGCTATAGCAAAATTTCAGTGTTTATTTGGCTTACCGGTACCACTATAAGAGTATCAGTACATCTTGATTTACGATACCAAATTACATGCCAGTACCGGTACGACACGACCTGTACCGGTATGACTAGGTTAATATTACCCAAAATTTCATATCAGTACTGGTACGACACCACCTCTACCGGTACGTCTGGGCCTGTAATGACATTTCTTGTCTGGTTTTTAGCCAAATTAAGGGCCTTAACCTTGTCCAAATGTTTACCGAATTTCACCAGCAAGCTTATAAACATTAAATCGATATGCATGTCAAATTTCATGCCAATACGAATCCATTTACCAAGTCTTCACTTATTAATGCATATTAGGCCATTTTACCAATTTTGCCAAAACATTAACATGATATATTTCATATTTTAACCCATTCAACATGGTGAACCATATGTACATATAAAATGGGGCTAAACTAACTTGTTTAGACCCTATGCCACCATACTAGGAGTTCAAAGGCTAGGTTTACATTACTTTAGCTTGTGAGACTTGCTTCAAACACACTCTCAGCTCTGGTCCTTTTTCCGACACACTTTTAACCTGAAAATGCATGGAAATGAGATGTGTTAGCTTATTTAGCCTAGTAAGGTAGTCAACAACAATAACATGTATGTCAATAACATCAACAACATGAATATCAATGTAAATACATCTCAAGCCATGTTTTAACAATAGTTCAATAACTTAATTCCTTAGATCGATATGTGAGCGAATTCCCAACCAACATCGCCAACAATAAATGATCAATATCCTCCAACATCGCCAATAATACCAATATTAAGTCCACTCCATACCAATGAGCTCATGAATTCTATGGCATGCCAATTGTATCCCATATCCATTCGTATCCAAGGATTCAATATTTAGGCCAATAACAATAGCAATAATGGTAGCGATGAAAATAACAATGTATCAATAGCAATATACAATAATCAGCATGGCCTTTATTCAATGATTCAATGATATCAATGACAATACTATAATTCAATAATTCATATAATGGGGCAATAAGCTTACCAATAGCACCTCCTACGAGGATTCGATGTAACCATACCTTGAAAACATGGATGGAAATGCAATAAACAATATCAATAAAATTGGTAAAGGCACATAGCCAATCTCGAGACTCCGACTACACTCACCGATACTCCCGAGGCTTTTAGGGCTCCTGGATGACAATTCCCTTGTTCTTTAACTTGTTTGAATTTGAGGGATTTGGTTATTCTTCACCTTGGTTCTCTTAAGCTGCAAAGAAATATGAATTACAAGGATTTCAATATCGATAATAGATTCATAGCAACCTATTAGCTATGAAAAACAATAAAGATTGAACTTGATATCCCTAGGAAATTCTAGGGTTCATAGCATTCTTGAACTTGGATTTAAACATGGTTTTGGTCATGGGATCGATGAATCAATAAAGGGCTATTGCTTACCCAATTGCTAGCTACAACTTGGAAACATTAACTTGAAGAAGGAAAAAGCTTTACTAAGCCTCCAATGGAGATGCTTGCTTAAGTTGAGGAAAGGAAGAATATGATGAAATGTAGTATATGCTTGGGATAAATTGTAACCGGTAAGTTTTCCTTCTTTCTTTTTTTCTATCCCCTTATTTTTTTCAATTGAGCTTTCCTTCAATTGAAGGGAGCTAACTCAAGCATCCCACATAGGTGGTGATTAACCATGGGGAGGGTCTAATACAAGGTTAGTCCATCAACTCCTCATTCTTTATACTTTTGTCCCCCTAACTTCCATTTTCTCAATTTGGTCACTAAGACAAGTTTTAATGGTTCACAATAAGATCCTTACTCAACATCAATACTTAATTAGGGTTCAATAATCCAATAATTGGCCACTTGGTCAAAGGTCAAAGTTGTAGTTTTACTATCCAATGCAAAACTCTGGTTGCCAGAATTGAATTCCAATTAGGCCCGGTTCTAGGGTGTTACATATAATGATAATAAAAATTTGGGTAGGCTCATTGCAAGCCATCCCAATGATGTATAAAACATCATTGTATTATGATATGTATGCAATTAAACTCACCTGGACACTTTGTAGAAGTAAAATTTTAATAGCCTCAATAAGCCTGTATCACACTTTTTATCTTCCTTCTCCAGCCGCTTGGTCCCGGATTTGCTTGTTATTTGTATGTTTATTAAATACATAGCACAAGAAAATCTTGAGTACATGTCCAAACCTTACTAATACATGTACATATCAAATTGAAAAATTCAATATTTTCAAACAAATACTACTTTGTAATAACAAGGCTTTCTACACTTTATTCCAACCTTGAATTTCGCATGGCAATCAACTATTTGACAATATCACCTTAAATCTTAAATTCTCATTCCAAAAGTTTAGGATCCAAATTTTAGAAATTTTCACATATGACCTCCAAATTTGATAATTTTAACACCAAAACGATCCTTGAACAATGACAAACAACATAATTATAACTCTTGGATATTTTCAAATTTCTCACTTATTTCACCTTAATTGTTGAATTCACAATTTAGTCCCAACATGGTGTTTTCTTCATTCAAATGACATAATCAAACATGAAAAACATCATTCTAATCATTCCCATCATCAAAATATTTTTTACAAAATTTTCCATAAACTTCCTCTTAATAGCCAAATAGTCCTATATTTTCCATGAAATTTTTATCATTTCAAGCATAGAAACAACACCACAACAACATTTCCAACATGCTTGAACCTTAAAACATAAAATTCCAACATATTCTTAATAGAACCTAATCACCAACTTCAACTTAGAAGCAAGAAAACCATGTAAAATTGGTACCAAATGAAAGAGAATTCAATAGAGAATAATTTCTTATTCCATTTGCTAACCTTGAATCCAACTCCAAATGCTTGAAAATCAAACTTGAAATTTTTTCCTCCCATCTCTAATCCTCACAACAACAAGCATGAAAATACCAGATTTTTCTTTGTTGTTTTTGGCTTTTATTTTAGCCAAATGTCATTCAAATCATCTTTTAAGCTAAAAAATCTCTTAACTAGTGAAATAACTATTTTACCCATTTGATCCAAGGCTCCAAAGATCGCCACTTGTCAAAATATATTATCTAATGACCAAGATTTAATCTTCCATTAGTAATTGACAACTTTGCCTTTGAAACAATCAAAATTCTTATCTTGTCCTCATAGATCCAGATGTTGAGATTAAACATGGAAAATTCACTTTAAATCCAATGGTTCATATTCTTCCAACACATAAAGAAAATATCTTAGACATGTGGAATGACTTATTTATCCTCAAATATACCGATTTAAAAATTTTCCATAATTTTTATTCGATCCAATTTATCAAAATTTATCAAAAACTACATCAGATTATAACTTTCAATAGAAATCTCGTGCCAAAAATTTGATTCTCGCAAAAAAATTTATGTTGGGATAAATTATTCATATATGGGATAAAACAATGTTTACAAGAATTACCATTTTTGGTCCCTAAACTTTTCCCAATTTCCACTTTAGTTACCAAACTTTGAAAGTTTACATTTTAGTCACTAAACTAAAACTACCAACTTTTAATTTCTTGCAATTTAGTCAATAACCAATTATTGAGGTATCACAAAAGGTTCGCTAGCTGCTTCCCAAGTAAGCGTGCATAGTAAAGCGGATGAAAAGATGAAAAGTTCGCTAGCCACTTCTGAAGTAAGTGTACATAGTAAAGTTGCCGCAAAGATGAAAGGTTCGCTAACTGCTTCCCAAGTAAGCATGTATAGTAAAGTGGCCAAAAAGATTAAAGGTTTGCTAGCCACTTCCAAAGTAAATGTGCATAGTAAAGCGGCCGCAAAGATGAAAGGTTCGCTAGCTACTTCCTAAGAAAGTGTGCATAGTAAAGCGGCCGAAAAGATTAAAGGTTTGCTAGCCACTTTCGAAGTAAGTGTGTATAGTAAAGGAACCGCAAAGATGAAAGGTTCGCTAGTGGCTTCCTAAGTAAGCGTGCATAGTAAAGAGGCCGAAAAGATGAAAGGTTCTTTAGCCTTTTCCAAAGTAAGTCTGCATAGTAAAGTGGACGCAAATATGAAAGGTTCGCTAGCCACATCCCAAGTAAGTGTGCATAGTAAAGCAGACGAAAAGATGAAAGGTTCACTAGCCACTTCCAAAATGAGTGCGCATAGTAAAGCGACCGCAAAGATGATGGTTAAATAGTCATCGCTCCTAAAAAAGCCAAATAGAGTGACGCAAAAAACAAACACAGTAAAGAAGTGTGCGTAAAAGAGTCAACTTAGGCGGTCGCCACTCCCAAAGTGAGTGCGCATAGTAAATAAAATGATCCTCTAATTATTTATACACATGAAAAGAATAGGGTGTTAGTATCCACCACTGCCGAATAAATGTGCAATGAGTAAATATACCTAATATCATTCACCACAAGAAAGCGATATGAAAAGAATCACCCGGCCAGTCCAAGACAGCAAGCTCATCTAAAGCAAACAAAGCTAGTAGACAAGAGACTATAAACCTCACAAACGATTCACACTCTTAAGCACAGACCTATAAATAACAATACTGCTTCGTATTCCTACAAAATACGAAGCTCGAAATATGACAGAAATACATGCAAAGTACACAATTCATGTTACCGTAAATCTTTCCTCCGAAGGAAGATGAGGTGTTCACCTCATTATTAATCCCCCAAGCCACATTCGCCATTAATACAAAGAAACGGACAAGTATCTATCACCTCCAAAAGAGAGCACAACAAACCAATCAATCAACAAAGCACATGATGAATAATATATTAAGAAATGTACAAATAAAATATAGCGATCAAAACTATTTCACTCAGGGGCAATAGCAATTTCAACAAGAAGTTGCAAAAATGAATAATGCAGTTCGCCCTAATAGAGTGGCGTAAAAAGAAGACGAAAAGAATTATTTTTACGCCAAAAATTATCAAAATATGGGTAAACATCTCTATCTATTTACCCAAGAATTTCCAAATGATAGAAGTTAATATTTATGTATTGTCATTTTATAGAAAGAAACAACTGCAAAAACACAACACTCCCAAGTCGAGTGAGAAAACACAACATTACTAAACTAAGCAAGCATAAAGGAAAAATGAATCATTGCCTCCAAAAATATAGACCTCGTTCTCAGTTAACGATGTAAAAAACCCATAGGGGCAAGTATCTACATAATTTGTTCGAAGAGAATGGTGAAATTTGTAAATATAAATATGCGAATAAGTATAATAATCAAGATTATCACACCCGGGGGCAAGAGTTCTACCACCAAAAGCATGAGAAAAAGTTAGCAAACAAGTTAGCGAACGAATTAGCAATGAACTAATGGAATCAAGTGTTCGTATTGTTTCAAATAGAAATATAAAATAGAGTCCCTTTTATGTTTAGGGGTAACAAATAATGCAACTTTAAGCTCTTTAATAGGAACCAAGAAAATTCTTACAGATTTCTTCTAGCAAAATCAAAAACATGTCAGATGCAAATATCATCTTAAGGATATTTTGTCACATATTGAAAACTTCCATTATTCTTTTTGTTTCTCAAGCTTTATATTCCTATATGTGAACGCTTCAACATTGATTGGTTCTCGTTTACTACCAGGCTGAACACGTGAAAATGGCAAACTCTTCTTTGTTTTCTAGTTTAGTGAATCAGCCATATGAATCATCTTGTGTAAATTGTTTGTTGTCACAGTGTCCACCGCCACCTACACTACAACTGATAATCGAACAACCACCTTAATAATATATATAGGGAAAACGGCCAAAATCGAGCACACATCAACAGCTTTGATAATCTACTTTGTAATGGCTGCCTCCCGATGTAGTTCCAAACAACAACAAACAATAGTATTTGGAAAATCTTGAAAGCAAGGTTTTCCAAATACTCTGTTTATTAGTTTTCATCCTCATGAATGGCTAATCATAGCCTTCTGAATACTATTGTCTGACGATGCAAATAACCTAATCCGCAAAACTAAGCACTACCCAAGGATCTATGAAACATAATTTTAGCATATCACTCTTCCTCCACAAACATATTTTTCTGTTCCTCTTCTAAAAACGGCACAAGAAAAACCGTAAAAAGAAAACCACACAAGAACAAACTAAACCACTCGTAAACTAGGTTATAAAGATACAGACCCAACAGAGACCTATTTATAGTAGACAATGGGAATACCAAGTGTCGACGTTTTGCATATCTATATGGAAAGCCATTGATACGAACATTTAATTCCCAGACCCTAAAATCTTGAGTAAATAACTAAAATCATGAAACTTTTAAACTTTTAATCAATAACTGAGCAGGTTGGTGTGTACACCTGTCAACGCCAATCAGGAACTCTCTCTTTCATCATGACCTGCCTTGAATTGTCTAAATCGTCGCAAAGAGCTAATAAATTCCAAGCACGAAAAACTAAACCAATAAGCAACACACAGTGTTCTGCCCCTTAAAGTAACAATAATATGTCTCATCTTACACAACTATCCACAGTACCAATCCTTTAGACCCATATCAAAGCTCCTCACATACGCTAGTATCCATAAGAACTCGCGAATAAATAAGAGAATTTTATTCTTATTAGTTCAAAAGCCTTATTGTTAAACATAACATTATGGGAACACTAGAAGCATTGTCGAGGCTTTCCAAGCGGCACAAGCTAGTTCGTTTTGTCAACGTAACCAAAAATAGAAAAGCTTTATCACAAATAAAAGATGAGAGGTTTCTAACAAGCCAAATAAGATCACACAATGGCAAAAATTGCGTAAGCCAAATTAGATAACTTTTCACTATATAACTCTACCAACTCGCAAAGCTAACTAAGAAGGCACAAAATAACATATTACAAGCTACGAAGAAATTAAAAATAGTTCCAAATTATTCAAATCATTCTAGTCCTTCTTATGATTCAAATCTCAACAAAAAATTATTTTGCGAAAGAAAATTAAGTAGGGCGTTTCCTAAAAACCTAAAAAAACAAGAAGAGAAACACTCGAGCAAACACAGCATAAGGAAGTAGCACCTCTACTACCTAACGAATGCGCCAGCTAAGATTAACAATTGAGAGTAAAAGAGGACAAGTTTTATCTTTTGTCAAAGCAAAGTTGGATCAGAGATTAGATCCCATAAAGAGGTAAAAAAGGATGATGATACCATCTTTAAACAATTACCTTCAACCAAACAACTACGTTAGCAACAACAACTATAAGAGTTATCTCAGATAGATCGTTTAGTGTAAGAAAATAACATCAAGATGCATTTTGACCCGGGTAGAAAATAGAAAAATAACTGAAACAAACCCCAAAAACATGTTTTCTTTCATACAAGAAAGCAAAGAAATAAATAGCAATAACAAATAAACACCCCTACTACAATCATCCAAAACATTGCTACCATATGATACATCCGCAGCACCACTATGGCCGTTTAGGAAAGAGAACGAATTCAAACCAAATGTAAAGGAAGCCACAATGTTTCTACACTTCGCAGCAAAGCTTTCCCAAGAGGGCCCAGAAGGATTTCTCATGTCAAAATCTACGGGTACCTCGCAAAGAGCGTCAAAATCTACCGCCACATGTCGATTAGGCAACACAATCCTATCCTTCACCATTCGATGCCATACAACGGGGAACGGGGAACTTCTAACATTGCACTCCACCTTGATATACTTTATCCTATCCAGGTGAAGATTGTCAGTACGATTACTCATTAATGGCACCTTCTCTCTGCGATGATCAATAGTCACGAAACCTTTTGCAGTCTTGTCATGGCCGGCCACCATAATATAAAAGTAACGAAACACATAAATGGAAAGTTTGTCCCCATGAATTTTACAATTCAAGAAATATGTCACCAAAGTCTACCAACTAGTTCAACTTAGTTGACCTGGCGCTACATCAAACCAATTTAACCAATTTACAAAAAAAAGATGTAGTGGTAAATGGAACAGCCTCAAAAGCGAAAAGGGGAACCAAAAATCACAACTTTCCCTTATCACAACACGCACTCAAACGAAATATCCCATCTGGCACACTAAATCGATAACAGAAATGGTTACCAGCAAGAATACCCGGACACTCTAACATTTTCAATAACTCACCTGACTCAGTAATACAACAAAACTCATCACTCACCACAACAGATGAACCGGCCATCAGCGCAAAAATAATTATATTTCCTTCTCCAAAGTTTTCATTTTTCTCTAATCGTTTTCTCTCCCCTTTTCTTTTCAAAAAAATCAAAAACAACCAGTGAAATAAGAAAAATAGAGCCCAAAAATACAAACAAAGCTTATTTATAATGAGGAACAGTATTCTCCTCAACACACTTCACTGACGAAGAGATTTATTATTTGATGTTTCACATACACCATCCTGATCATAACCAAAACTCATTACGTAACGTTTCATATAACCTTTACAACTTTTATGCAACGATCTACCTTCAAAATTTTAAAATTACCACTACAAAAAAATTGTCTAAGAAGCCCACTCTAGAATCTTCAAGTTCGCCAAGGCCACTTTATAACTTTCCCTCACCTAGGGGCCATTTGTTAGCACCTATAAACACCTACCGCCACATGTCAAGACCAGGATGAATGAGACTGTGGATAGCGTAACACAAGGAACGTCCAGTGATGAGTGCAACAACGCACACGGACCATAACGCACATGATCGCTCGCGAACTGCACGATACCCTTCGCAATCTGTGGCGAACAGGCAAGATTACAAACATCGCATCATATCTGGCGACCACGTGACTACACGTGTGCTCACTACGGATGATGAAGCAAACCTAAGACGTCAAATCATATCCAGCCAAATCAACGCGCCATGACAATCCGATCATGACACATGTCTAAGTAGTATAATGTAATGACCCATATTTCTCGAGTCAACAATAGACGTTGTGGGCTTGCTTGGTGGTTTTGGGCTTGGCTTATGTTGGGCTTAAGGAATGGTATTATGGTAAAATCATAATTAGGGGAGACAAAGGTTGATGCCTCATTAAGGTGGGCTACCATCCTTGTAAGAGGGTGAAGTTACCCTTGTTCTCTCTTTCTCTTTTATCTCTTTCTTCTAATTTCTACCCCAACCCAAAGTAAAAGATGGAAACTTGTTGTGGAGGAGTGTGAATCTCGGATTGGCCATCAAGGGAGAGTTTATCAGCATCAAAGGATCTTCATTTCGAGCTAGACATCATTGGTTTTGGTGGGAGTTGGGTTTGAAACTTGGAGCAAGGAAATAGAGATTGAAAAAGCTTGGTTGCTGCTTAAGTTCGTGAATCTTGCTAAAGGTTAGTACATCTCTGACTCCTATGTTTCATGAGCCTCGTAAGATGATTGCCTTGCTTGGTTTTATGTTTATGGGTTGCTTAGTTAGGGTTCTTGAGCTTTAAATGCCTCTAATGGTAAATCACGTTTTGGGAGTTGATAATGGGTAAAATTGGTAGTAACATCACCTAATATACTCCAAATAACTTGTAAGAAAGATTTGAGACTTATTCATAGGGGTTAAAGGTGGGATTGGTGTAATCCCGAGCTTTAGGTTTCAAAATCTGGGCTCGAGTACTGATACGGGGTGGCTGCGTACCAGTACTCCTTTGTATTTTGAGAGATGGTGTGTGAGGGGCATACCGGTACGCCTCTCCGTGTATCGGTACCCCTCACTCAAATAGAAATCCAGTAGCGCTTAGGCGTATCGGTACGTAAGGGGTGTATAGTACACACTATTACATTGCATGGAAAGGCTTTGAGTACTAGTACGGTACCTAGCGTATCGGTACGACCTTAGGATGAACTCCTTCGAATCTAGTACGGGTACTAGTACCCATTGGGGAGTACCGATACGAAATGTTGATTGCCTAAGAGAGGCTTAGCGTACCAGTACGCGAAGGGTAGAGTACCGGTACGGGCTTGGATCGGTACGGGGCGATCCCAGTACCGTTGCTGAGTACCGATATGGGGTAAGAGCGTATCGGTACAGCTTGTGGTCTAACTTTTTCGAACCTAGTTAGGGTATCGGTACTCATGGGGGAGTATTGATACTAGGAGAGCGGTACCAATACTCACCTTGGAGTACCGATACTTGCTGGGCAATCTGCCAAAGAAAGTTGAGTTCGCATTTGAGGGCTCTATAATTCGTGGTAAAGGATCCGGTAGGTCCCTAAAGGTATAAAACAAACTCTAAAACTAAGAAATTGAGGTTAGCAACCCGTATGTGGATTAAGGGTTAATGGCTTAGTAACAGTTGGGTAAGTTGCTTGGTTTGGTAATCCATAGGGGTCCGTGGTGGATCAGTTATTGCTACGAGGTAGCTTGGGGTCCTTGTTGTGTGCTGAAGGGACGCCCATGTAGGCTGGTTGCCGTGAGTAATGAGATAATCTAATGAGAGAGACGTAAACGAATCCTACAGACACATATTAAATAGTGTAACAAAAGAGTCATGCCTTGAGGCATTGGTAATGGTTAGTTGAAAGCCTTTATCTCTGGGTGAGATATATTGATGCTCGGGGGAGCATGTGGTATCGTATAAGTCTTGGTCAAGAGTCTGGATGTCCTAGAGTTAGTACAAGGGCACTTAAATAAGGGGATGGGTTACTCCGTGCTATGTGATCGAGTACATCCGACGTGTCCATGAGCTATTTGACTTGGATGCGGTACGAAACCTATCCTTGGGCTATGTGATCAGGATATAGAAATACAACTCGAAAGGATATGTGATCTCGAGTAACTCGATGGGCTATGTGATCTCGAGTAATCTTGTTCGGCTATGTGATCACAGGATAAGACTGCTTGTGGCTATTGTGGTCCAAGTATGTCTAGGACGTATTTGTGGCTATAGTGATCCAGATATGATCCTTACCCGACGACTATGTGATCACGGGTAACCCGACGACTGTGTGAGTACGAGAAAAATAGTAGCGCATCGTTGGCCATTAGGAATGTATGTTATTTACGTTGTTATATGGATAAATGATGTTGACTAGTTACCCTTGGCATTTGATGGGGTATGGGTTCTTACTCGATAGGCTATGCGATCTCGGGTACAGGTTGTATTACCCTTGGGCTTTGTGATCGGGGTATGAGATGTAACTCGATGGGCTTTTTGATCTCGGGTATATGCTAGATAACCCTTGGGTATGTGATCAGGATATGGGACGTAATTCAATGGTCGATGGGACCTCATGTACGGTAAGCCTGGGATGGCTTGGTAAACTTCTTACATAATAGTGGTATCTTGAGACAGTGGTAAGCTCTAGCTAGGATAGGCTAGAAGATGATCTTTAGATGTGAAGAAGCCTTTTTGTGCACTCTTGATTATATTATCATGCATGCTTATTTTATGATATTTATGAAATGTGGTAGAGTATAAATGTACCACTGAGCTTTGTTAGCTCGGCGTGCGGAATTGTGGTTTCTTCTGTGCGTAGGTTGACAGGTTGCGTTTGGAGGAGCACATTGAGGAGGATTTCCCAGCACCGAGCCAATTTTAGAGTACAGTACTTGATGTTTAGTTTAGACTGATTGTATTCATAGGACCTTGCTACAGTTGAGCCTTTATTTTATTATGATTTACAGTATTTGGTCAAATAGAGTATTTTAATTAAAACTTATATTTTGAAAACCCTTTTAATCTTATTATCTACGTAGATTTTATGGTAATGGATGGTTTTGAGAACGGTTAACTAGTGGTTTTAAATAAGAAATTTTGATGGGTTAGTTTTGGGTGACCCGTAAGTGATGCTTCCGATCTAGGACGGGTTCGGGGTGTTACATTTGGTATCAGAGCCTAGGTTTAGTCTATTCTAGAAACCCTAGGTGTCATAGAGGTCGTGGTAAGGTGTCTAGTGAATACAAGTCCATAAATTTAAGTGTACTTTATAAGACAGGAAATCCTAATGTGCCACCTTGTTTGTTATGTTTCAGAAAAAGATTGATGGAATATGGAACTTGTAGTGGAGAGGTGGGTCACTTTCGTGACCTTACCTCTACCCTTTTGCGTGTGGTTGCAAGCTATCCCGAGGCAATCTGAGACACCTTGCAAGACCCCGTTGAGAGGCTTCATCATTTTGGACCTAAAAGTTTCGAAGGCTTGGGTGAGGATGACCCGATCAAGGATGACCAGTGGTTGTAGGACACTAGAATCTTGAGACAAATGAAGGAAAGCCGGAAGATGATCTCGATTGCATTGTTTCCCTTTTAAAGGCAATGCACACGAGTAGTGGGAGACCGTAGAGTTGGGTCTAAAGCCTACGCTCCCGACATGAGACATCTTTTGGATGAGTTTCGGAAGAAGTACATTAGTGAGGTACACATGGATGAGATAATGGGCCAGTTTATGTATTTGGTTCAGGAAGATCAAATGGTGTTTGCTTATGAGCAAGAGTTTCTACGTTTGAGCCGTTATGCCCCAGAGTTGGTTGCCACGGAAGAGTTGAGGTGCAAGAGGTTCAGACAAAGCTTAAATGTTGACCTTCAGTTGCATGTGACAGCGGGTCCGCTTGGGACATTCTCCGAGTTGGCCAATAGTGTGAAGGCACTTGAGCAGCTTTAGAGTTTAGCAACTAATCAGTTTGAGGAATCTAGAGGTCGTGATGCGGAGACCCCAGATATCATGAATTCTCTTCCCTATCCACACGAGAGGTTTTATGTTTCGAGGAGTTCGAAGAGAGTTGCTTCAGACCAGTCGCTGAGAGTTGGCTTAGGATCTAGATTTAGGGTTCGTAAAGGCTCTTTGTTTTCTACGCCAGAAGGGAGTGTTGATGGTTCTGTTAGAGGACAACTACCACCGACGTGCGAGCATTGTGGTTGACATCACCATGGAGTATGCTTTTTGCTTTGGAGGGTTTTTTATCGGTGTCGGGTACCAGGGCATATGGCAAAGGACTACACAGTCATGGATGAGGACTTATCGGTTCAGTCTCAGAGGTTGGCTGCTCCCCGACTTGATCAGAGTTTTGCTAGAAACAAAGCTAGGGCACCATCAAGCTATCGAGGTGGAGGTCTTGTGAGATCCACTACCATGGTAGGCGCGCGAGGCATTGCTAGGCAGTTCGCAGCTCAGATTGGAGTTGACAGCGTTGCGACCAAGGATATGGTAGGAAAATAAGTTTGTGTTAGTTTTAGCTGTTGTGTTAGTCGTTTAGCTCTTCGGTTGTGTAATAGACCAGTTCTTGTGATATGCATCTTGGTAAATATTGGGTTTGTTGTTGCTTTAGGCGGCAAATATAATTGCATCCTTTGCTAGATAAGGTTTTTTCGTAAATGGTTATTGAGAGGGCAATTACGCTGTATGTTGTGAGTGGGAAGTTATGAAGTTTTAAATTGCTTGAATCTAGTTGTTAGTGTTGGTTGCATATGATCTTAACCTCTTTAAGGTAGACGTTGTGCTCTGTAGTGCTAGCTCAATGAGGGTTATATAGGTTGCAAGGTGTTTTTAGCTTACGTTGTAGACATGAGAGTTAAGAGTTCCTAGTCTTAGTGTTGTGGGTGTTTTGAGGGTATAGAGGTACCCTTGGTGAGTGAGCAATCTTACTGGCTGATTGTGGTTTAGAACCGCGATAAAAGTAAGGTTGAGTTCGTTGTGTGTGTTCATCGCTTCGTGTCATGGTACTTAACGGACTCTTGTTGGAGACACACTTGTGCCAACGACCATTTGGGTGTCGATGCCAAGTACTTTGCCGAAATCGTGTTTGTGTGTAAGTAGCTTGTATGGTGTCATTGGATGTGCTGAGCTGTAGTACAATAGTGGAAGACTGATGACGGGTTTGATATCGACGACCCTGTTACGGCCATAGAACGTGAGAACTTCGCGTGTTGTTATCGGAGTAAGGTACCGTAAAAAGGGGTAAATGAAGGTTGTAATGAGCATGGTGAGGGTCCTAAGGGCAAGCCGTAAGAATATTAGCTTAGCTTGTACATCTGTTGAGCTAGATCTTGTAGAGTTGGAGAATTTTCCAATCGGGTTCGACCAAGTTGTTATCGGTTAATGCAAGCAGTGTGGAAGTTACTAGCGTGGCGCAGCGAAAATGTGAATCAATGGTGGTGTTGAGGGTAACCGGATGGTTACTTTGCAAATAAATGTTTTTAAACAAACTAGTTGGCGATACTTGAGAAAAGTCCGATGACTTTCCATGTCTGATGGTTGGGACTGAAGCCAAGGTGAGGAAGAAGATGTTTTTAGACAAGCTCGTGTAAGTTCCCAAATGACGGTGGTCATTTCTCGAAAGTAAGTAATTGTATAGTGAGTAGTTTTCGATCGTGTGAAAGTAAGTTTTGATAAAAAGAATTTTCAAGTTCCGACTGGATGGGTCAAGTCTAGGGAAAGAGCTGTCAGTTCAAGATAGATTGGTGATAATGATCGGTTATTGGGGTTTTGCTTGTCCTTTAATGATTTGACCGGATATGGTTGTTGGACATGGTACATTCCTGACAATGGTTTATGGATGTGGTGCAGTGTTTTAGACGTAGATAAAGCCTAAGTTAGGTTTTGGTTGACGAATGCTAGTAGAAATGATTGGTTAACCGAGATAGAATTCCTTAGAAGTGAGCCCTTTAAGTTGATGTTTGAGCAGCGTGGCCCGAGGTTAGTTATGTTAACATGCTTAGCGATTCGTCATAAGTGTCGTTGGTTGTTTAAAAATGGGTCGTTAAAATTCTTAAGAGAAACGTTAAGAGTGTGTGCTTTAGTGCTAGGGTTCTGTTTAAGGTGGGTTGAGGGAGAACTCTCCCTAATCAATGTGACCATACTTGAATGGTGAAGTGGTTAGATCTGTTTTCGTTACATCTCCCTTTCATCCATCTAAATTTTGAGGACGAAATTTCTTAAATGAGGGGAGAATTGTAATGTCCCAAATTTCTCAAGTCAACAATGGACATTGATCCGGGTCCTGGACCGGCGTGTCGGGCCAAAATGTTGGGCCGTAATGGGCCTCTATACGTTGTGGGCTTGCTTGGTGGTTTTGGGATTGGCTTATGTTGAGCTTAAGGAAGAGTATTATGGTAAAATCATGATTGGGGGAGACAAGGGTTGATGCTTCATTAAGGTGGGCTGCCATCCTTGTAAGAGGGTGAATTCATCCTTGTCCTCTCTCTTTCTTCATCTCTTTCTTCTAATTTCTACCCCAACCCAAAGTAAAAGATGAAAACTTGTTGTAGAAGAGTGTGAATCTCGAATTGGCCATCAATGGAGAGTTTATCAGCATCAAATGATCTTCATTTCGAGCTAGACATCATTGGTTTTGGTGGGAGTTGGGTTTGAAGCTTGGAGCAAGGAAAGAGAGGTGGAAGAAGCTTGGTTGCTGCTTAAGTTCGTGAATCTTGCTAAAGGTCAGTACATCTCTGACTCCTACGTTTCATGAGCCTCATAAGATGATTGCCTTGCTTGGTTTTATGTTTATGGGTTGCTTAGTTAGGGTTCTTGAGCTTTAAACCCCTCTAATGGTAAATCACGTTTTGGGAGTTGATAATGGGTAAAACTGGTAGGAAATCACCTAATATACTCCAAATAACTTGTAGGGAAGATTTAAGACTTATTCATAGGGGTTAAGGGTGGGATTGGTGTAATCCCGAGCTCCAGGTTTCAAAATCTGGGCTCGAGTACCAGTAAGGGGTGGCTGCGTACTGGTACTCATTTGTATTTTGAGAGACGGTGTGTGAGGGGCGTACCGGTATGCCTCCAAATGTATCGGTACCCCTCACTCAAATGGAAATCCAGTAGCGCTTAGGCATATCGGTACGCAAGGGACATATCGGTACACACTGTTACATTGCCTAGAAAGGCTTTGAGTACCGGTACGGTACGTAGCATATCGGTACGTCCTTAGGATAAACTCCTTCGAATCTAGTAGGGGTACCGGTACCCATTGGGGAGTATCGGTACGCGATGTTGATTGCCTAGGAGAGGCTTAGCGTACCGGTACGCGAAGGGTGGAGTACCGGTATGGGCTTGGATCGGTACGGGGTGATCCTAGTACCGATGTTGAGTACCGATACGGGGTAAGAGCGTATCGGTACGGCTTGTGGTCTAACTCTTTCAAACCTAGTTAGGGTATTGGTACTCATGGGGGAGTATCGATACTAGGAGAGGCGTACCGATACTCACCTTGGAGTACCGATACTTGCTGGGCAATCTGCCAAAGAAAGTTGAGTTCGCGTTCGGGGGTTCTATAATTCGTGGTAAAGGATCCGGTAGGTCCCTAAAGGTATAAAACAAACTCTAAAACTAAGAAATCGAGGTTAGCAACCCGTATGTTGATTAAGGGCTAATGGCTTAGTAACAATTGGGTAAGTTGCTTGGTTTGGTAATCCATAGGGGTCCGTGGTGGATCAGTTATTGCTACGAGGTAGCTTGGGGTCCTTGTTGTGTGCTGAAGGAACGCCCATGTAGGCTGGTTGTCGTGAGTAATGAGATAATCTAATGAGAGAGGCGTAAATGAATCCTACAGACATGTATTAAATAGTGTAACAAACGAGTCATGCCTTGAGGCATTGGTAATGGTTCGCTGGAAGCCTTTATCTCTCGGTGAGATATATTGATGCTCGGGGGAGCATGTGGTATCGTATGAGTCTTGGTCAAGAATCTGGATATCCTAGAGTCAGTGCAACGGCACTTAAATAAGGGGATGGCTACTCCGGGCTATATGATCGAGTACATCCGATGTGTCCATAGGCTGTGTGATCTGGATGCGGTCTGAAACCTATCCTTGGGCTATGTGATCAGGATATGGAAATACAACTCAAAGGGCTATGTGATCTCGAGTAACTTGATGGGCTATGTGATCTCGAGTAATCTTGTTCGGCTATGTGATCGCAGGATAAGACTATTTGTGGCTATTGTGATCCAAGTATGTCTAGGACGTATTTGTGGCTATAGTGATTCGGATATGATCCTTACCCGATGGCTATGTGATCACGGGTAACCTGACGGCTGTGTGAGCACGGGAAAAATAGTAGGGCTTCGTTGGCCATTAGGGAATGTATGTTATTTACGTTGTTGTATGGATAAACGATGTTGACTAGTTACCCTTGGGCTATGTCATCATGGTAGGGTTGTTACTCGATGGGCTATGTGATCTCGAGTACGGGTTGTATTACCCTTGGGCTTTGTGATCAAGGTATGAGATGTAACTCGATGGGCTTTGTGATCTCGGGTATAGGCTAGATAACCCTTGGGCTATGTGATTAGGGTATGGGACGTAATTCAGTGGTCGGTGGGACCTCGTGTACGGTAAGCGTGGGATGGCTTGGTAAACTTCTTACATAATAGTGGTATCTTGAGACAGTGGTAAGCTCTAGCTAGGATAGGCTAGAAGATGATCCTTAGATGTGGAGAAGCCTTTATGTGCACTCTTGATTATATTATCATGCATGCTTATTTTATGATATTCATGAATTGTGGTAGAGTAGAAATGTACCACTGAGCTTTGTTAGCTCAGCGTGCGGAATTGTGGTTTCTTCCGTGCGTAGGTTGACATGTTGCGTTTGGAGGAGCACATCGAGGAGGATTTCCCAGCACCGAGCCAATTTTAGAGTACAATACTTGATGTTTAGTTTGGACTGATTGTATTCATAGGACCTTACCATAATCGAGCCTGTATTTTATTCTGATTTACAGTATTTGGTCAAATGGAGTATTTTAATTGAAACTTATATTTTGAAAACCCTTTTAATCTTATTATTATTTTATGGTAATGGATGGTTTTTATGGTTTTAAATAATGGATGGTTTTGATTTGGGACGGGTTGTGTTACATATAAAATGTGACATAAATCAATCGATTAATTTTACGGTAAAACTTTGATACACAGGCTGTGTAAAATTAATTTTACACAAGCTTGTGTATTTACACTATAAAAACCCAAATCCTAAATTTCTAACCCTAACCCTAAAAAATTAAACCCCACGCTCTAAACCCTAAACACTAAATTCTAAACACTAACCTTAAATTCTAAACCCTACAACCTAAACCCCTAAACCTTAAACCCTAAACTAAAACCCTAACCCCTAAAATTAAAAGGCACGTATAAACTAAAATTTACACGGCCTGTGTATCAAAATTTTTTCCTTAATTTTATTTCTATGTCACTAACTCATTCATAATTAATTTCTATCATAGGCAGAACATTGGGAGGGTTTTGGGGGCGTGGTCCTTTGCCAACTCTTATTCCCCAATGTAATAAAATAATTCTTTTAGAAAAAAGATAAAATTAGTTCTATAATCCCTTCAATATTTTTAAAATCTTATGATGGTCCTCCTCAAAAAATTTAATCTCATAATTGCCCCCTCCTTTATAAATTTTTAGTTCTACCTCTGACTTCTATGTAACCACCCACTCCCTATTTACATGGCATAAAAAAGTAAAGATTTATCTTTGAAAAAAATGACATGGAGAAAAAGAAATTAGTTGGCTGATTTTTAGTGGACGGGAACCATGGATGACGTGATGGGCTAGGACCATATAATAATTTTCCCTAGAGATAGGTGGAACTAGATATGATATCCGTTGGGAGGCCAAAAATCACGTTTGGATGGGAAAATATATCTCGATTCCGTGCTAACTTGTTTGGAAGAAAAAAAAGTAAAATCAGTTATGGACATCAATCGTGATTTTGGAAAAAGCTAGGGGAGAGTTGCTTTTGTGATTAGTCATGATTTTTACACTGTATTTTACACAATCGTAATTTTTAAGAAGAAAAAAAACTCCCAAACATAAATTACGCTACTTTAAAATCAATTTTACACAAAATCAATTCTATAAAATCAAGATGATTCAAAATCAATTCTACCACCATAAAACCAAACACGTTTTCATTTATTTTTTTGGATTTGAATAATATTTAAATTTAGATATATTAATTATGGGTAATCTTCACCTGTGGTCCCTTTTGTTTATGGTTTGTTCTATTTTGGTCACCCAAATTTAAAAAAGGCTATTCTTTCCACTTACGTTTGGAAACATTTCTATTTTGGTCACTGGACCGTTAGTCTTTGTTACTTGGCTAACGGGTAGCTGACATGGTGCCTTTAAAGGTTGGGTAAACTACACCAGTAGTCACCAAACTACTTATTCTTTCTTATTTTAGTCACCGAACTAATTTTTTTGACAAAACCGTCAATAACTTTATATATTTTTCTTATTTTAGTCATTGACCGTTAGGTTTCCGTTAATTTTTAATGAAGATGATGGCGTTGCATGGTATAATAACAATTTTAGTCCCAAAACATATACATTTCATTGACTTGGTCCTCATTTTCTAGAGTTTTAACTCTCTTTTTTTACTTCTTATATTTTTATCCTCTCATTTTTACTTCCGTTAAAAATAACTATCTTCTCCCCTTAGAAACCATATCACCGTTATCTTTTCTATCATACTGTGATATAATCACAACAAGAATAAACTCAAAAAATGTAAAACAATCCATGAAAAATTTGTGAATAAAGCAAAAATGAGCTTACATCACGATAAACTTTAATTTGGGTATCAAATTTTAATCTCTAATTTTTCATGCTCGTTGAAAAATAATAAAATGATGAAAAGATCTCTTTTCTACTCAAGAATTCAAATCAATATAAACCAAAAATAAAGAAAAATGTGAAACCCCAGAAAAGGACAGAGCTATATTTTCCATAATTACTTGTTTCAACCTTTGAATTCTACTGACTAGCTCAGCCCTTTATTCATTCAATCTCTAAAACTCAGGAAAAACCATGAAGTTAGAACCTATGAATCGAATCAAAACTTATTTTTTTCTAGAAAATGAAGTAAATAATTATTAAATCAAAAAATTAAAAAATGAGAAATTCCAAAACTTACTGCTATTTTTGAACTGACTGGAATGATGTTCTCTTTATGTCAAATGGGTAAATAAAAAATTGATTAACATTTAAAAAAACAAAGATCATCAAGCTTTTACGACTACAAAAATCAATAACAAAAAATGTTAAAAATTTAAAACGAATACAATACAGGATCTAGAAGAGCACTAGAGCAAGGTTGAAACATGAAATTATGAAAAATATGACCCTTTTCTCTTTTGGGTTTTTACATTTTTCTTTATTTTGGTCTATATTGATTTGAATTCTTGATCAGAAAAAAGATCTTTTCATTGTTTTCACAATATGATCTGCAAATTGGAGATTACAGTGGATACGCAAGTTAAAGTTTACCATGATATAAGCTCACTTTTGCTTTTTTTTCACTAATTTTTGATGGATTTTTTTTACATTGTTTGGAGTTTATTCATGTTGCGATTATATCATGGAGTGATAGAAAAAGATGAATGGCAATGGCATGGTTTTTAAGGTAAGAAGATGGTTGTTTGTTAAGGGAAGTGAAAATGAGAGGACCAAATTTTAAAAAAAAAGTCAATAAAATAAGTTAAAACTCTAGAAAATAAGGACTAAGTCGATGAAATATATATGTTTTGGGACCAAAATTGTTATTATACCATGAAATGTCACCATATCACTTAAAAATTAATGGAAACTTAACGGTCAGTGACTAAAATAAAAAATATGCAACGTTAGTGAAGATTTTGCCAAAAAAATAGTTTGGTGACCAAAATAGGAAAGAATCAATAGTTTGGTGACTACTGATGTAGTTTACCCAATTTTTAAAGGCACCATGTCAGCTACCCGTTAGCCAAGTAACGGAGACTAACGGTCCAGTGGCCAAAACAGAAACGTTTTCAAATGTAAGTGGCAAGAATAGTCTTTTTTAAATTTGAGTGATCAAAATGGAACAAACCATAAACAAAAGGGACTATGGGTGAAGATTACCCTTAATTATTATATGCAGATGTGGTTATTATTTCTCTGATAATTCAGTTTTACCTTTTGTGGATATCATCTTTAAATAATGAATCTCCAAATTCGTTTTATTTTTGTAAATAACGAATTCATTTTTATAATCATTGTTATTTAACATACTGATTGATTAATTCATATCAATTATTAAATATTATAGAAATTTATTAAGAAGACAATCATTTCAACTCAATTTAATATATTTAGAAGTGGATAAGAATTTAGATATTCAATGTCCGCTTTATTTAAAAATATATATACTTTAAATTTTGTTATACTAATTAAATGTGGATATTTAACGGATTTAGAAATCATACATATAATTTAATTTAGGAAAATTCTATAACAGGCGTCGAACGCCGTTGAACACCACTAATGTTGAACATCATTAAATTGAATAATAAAGATTAAAAATCTCAAGGACTCAACATACAATTATAAATTATTTAAAATAAAATTTCAATTAAATTATTTTTCATATATATTATTTTTTTATTTTTTTCAAATAATTGGATCAAATACCAACCATAGTGAATCCCTAAATTAAAAAACCCTAAATTTTTTTCCCCAAATTAGAACCCTAAATCTTTTCCCCCACATCATGATTTCATATTCGGCAGTCTTTCCAAAGCCGAGGGTAGGTTCCGACTTCGCCAGTTCACGCAGCTAATGAATTACCTCCACCTTGTGTTGTCCACAAGAAGCATTTCGATTCTGATTCAGAAACAGTACATTGATCCATGTTATATGTTAGCAAAGGCTAAGGAATTTGCAGCTAAAGGCAAACAGTTCATCACGGATCTTCTTTGTGGTAAGTATCATACAACCGTAGCAGTAAAATCTCAATAAAATCAAGTTGACTAACTGAATTTGATCATGAAAAGTTCAATACAAAAGATAAGTTCATGTACAAAAAAAAAGGTTTTGACAAGATATGAAATCATGATTCGGGGGAAAAAGATTTAAGGTTCTATTTTTTTTGACATAAAACAAAGACGTTCATTCAGGCATGGGAACCACGTACAAAGGCACCAGAAACCAGGCCAGAACAAGTCACCAAACAAGCAACAGTCAAACGCCCAACCAACAAGTGGGTCAAAAACACACATCCGAAAACAACAGAAATCCTAACATAAGGAGCAAACACATAATGCAAAAGAAAAACAACGAAGAAACCCGAAGAAAATGGATCAAACAAAGGCTCAATCAGGTGACACTTTTGCGAGAGCTTCATCCGGAGGCAGGTTTTTTTTCACCTAAGAGTAAAAGATCTTGTGATCAAAAATGTTGAGAGTGCCCGTTTGTGAACTTAGGGTGCCAAAAGGGAGGGATCGACCTTAGACAATAGTCGAGTGCTCTTAACCGAGACTAAGAGAGCAAGGGGAGAAGAAAAATACCAACAAGGAAAGAGCCAGGGATCAAACATCGCCATGATCATTCCCATAGAATAGAAAATAATCCTTGGGGAAGGAGAAACATACACTACCATCCATCTACCCTTCCTCCAAACGAAGATGGTAGGGTAAGAATCATTCGTAATGCTGATGACCAACACTATGATCATCCACGGTCATAAGACAAACCTCATCATTTCCTTCCTCAACACCATCCACCAAATCAATATCTTGGTCAGAACAAATAACCAATTTTGGGACTTTAGTCACATTGATGCCAAAAGGGTCCAGACCAAGCTCGATAACGCCAGTAGTCTCATGGGATACCCTGGAAATTTCACAGTAATGTTTTCTTCTTGCTTTATTTTTTATTCTGTTGAGCCTCTTTGCACCAGAAGAAAAACCAGTTTTTTTTAATTCCAGGGAGTTGATAATAGGAGAGGTATTGATAATGGAAGAGGGGGAAAGGGCTAGTTCAAGAGCTGTATCGCACGTTATGGCACCAAACCCTTGGTTCCCCCAATTTCCTAGACTAATCTGTATCACCCCTTCAAAAAATTTCTCAAGAAGTTCCCTTTTCTTTGAGCTTGAAAAAGTATCCATTGTCACTTCTCTTCTAACACCCGTAACGTATATTCGTAATACGAAATATACATTACAGATGCTACTAAAATATATATTGAAATTTTTTTAATTCTTCGGTAAAATGGCATTTTCTATAAAATTCCAACTGAAAATAATTCTAGACAATTGTAGTTAGTTTTAACCCAGAATTGGTTTATAAACAAAAAATTTAGTTATTTAAAAGAAAATATTATTCATGGTGAAAACGTCGCTTGTTGCCTAGACCCTTTCTTGATTATAAAAATTCTGAGTGATAAGATTTAAATTATGGTTGAACCATTATACTTTTACCTTACTGGTAACATTATTTCATTTTCATACTCCAGGTATTCTTGTACTGTCATACTTTGAAAAATATATACTTTAAAGCTTGCAAAACAGTTTTCTTGAAAATATAATTACATGCCCACTAGTTCCTGACTATTTTAAATATGCACGTATTTTCAGTTACCGATAACTTGACTTCCAAATGAGTGGCTTCTCCTTGCTAATTCTGATATGAAGAACCTACGTGTGAAATAAAACACACGCTAAGTACGAACTTAGTGAGGCAATTAAACTTATTTATTTACACATGAAGTGATGATATATATTACTTCATATAAGAGTGCATTTCATATTTCTCTACGACAAGGCAAGTATATCACAATGTACATGTGTCATGTATTATAACTATTATATATTTCATGTTAATATTGTATAACACATTCTATGTCAAGGGCATACTTTCATCCTAAAATATTTCCATAATAGCATAACATAATGATTATGATTATCATGTATCTAATATTTCATAAATTTCATATATCATTTTCATGATTTTCATCATATATCATACTTTCTTAATATCATGTATCATCTCATGGTCATGCTTATATCATGTAATCATTTGTATAGCATGTAAATCAAGTATCATCAACATCATGTATACCATATATCATCATTTTCATATAATTCATGTAGCATCTATTATATACTTCATGTATCATGTATCATATAGATCATGTATCATCAATATCATGTATCATCACTATCATGTGATTCATGTATCATCAATATCATGTATCACCCCTATCATGTGATTCATGTATCATCATGTAGTCATTTGCATGCTCATGATCTATCATATAACCATCATGTATTATTATTAACGTGTCTGGCTAGAGGCCCATGAAAACCTCGTAGCCTATCTGCACCGTAGTGCCTTATGGAGTACGTACTCGAGAGGACGCTCTTTGATCCTCATATAAGGACGCTCTTTTCTCCTTATATAAACACCTCGTTAGTGCATTTTGCACTATGGGCTTGGATCCCCATGGTGTATCTTGTTTAATTTTAGTCTTGTTATTATCCAAATTTCATGTATGCATAATGCATCATCATTTATGCAAAAAATAATTCGTACCTGGTATTCCATCAAGCTTGTCATGTCGAGCAATGTATCACATCATGTATTATAGAGAAATGCAATGCCATTTTCAATGTAATGCAAACATTTAAAAATGCACTCACCTGGGCCATCTATTAACTTGCCTCACTAAGCTCTATTCGGTCTTTTCCTTTATAGAACCTCGAACCTTCTTTTGATTTGAATCCAACTTCATTTATTACATGAATATAAATAAACGTTTGTTAGATTCACCTCTAATAATATTTTTATTAAACTAACTAATCATTCAACATTAAAAAAATTCCATAAATTTTCCTTCCTTCCTTATACTGTCCAAAACCTCATTTTTGGTCCTTAAAAACCATTTCGAACTTCAAATAATTTTTCTGAACTTGCTAACCAACATTAGATACAAAATATCTAAATTTCTATTTTCTGGCAGTTTTGTACCACCTTCAAAGATTTATTTTTATAAAATAATCTAAAACTCGGAATTCGATTCTGTTTGTTCTGGAAGAAACTAGATTCAATAATCTTTTCACCCATATAAACTAATAGCCCAGATTCAACTTGTACGATTTATGGCAAATTTTCAAAGTCAATTTCCAGTGCTAATTTCGGAACAGACTGTATACTTTTTCTAACCTTTCGTCACTTTTTTATATCTTTTGATTCGGAACTCGAAATCAGTTTCTGTCTGTTGGAAATGAAACTAGACAAACATATCTTTATTTCGGTATAAAATTCACTATCTAACCATTTTGTAGAATTTTTGGTAAATTTTCAAACTCACTGCCAAAAATCCAGTTTTTACACAGTTTCCATAACTTCAACTTTTTTTATATACTAACTTCTTCCTACTTTTCTACTTATATTTACCAAATGTTCATTATGGTCCTTAATGACCATTTTGGACATAAAACAATTGTTCAAGCTCAATTTAAACAATTTCCAATACTATCTCTTCATTTTGGACTAATATCCTTTTAGTCCTTAAACTTTATAAAAACGACATTTTAGTCACCACTTTTATATTTGTATATTTAATTCATGTACAAACAAAATATTTACTCATTTCTAGAATTTCTAGAAATTTTCCACTAATTTCCAATCTTTATCGATTCAACCTTCACAAAAATTCTTATTTCAAAAATGTCCCTAAACTTTCCTTTCTTGTCATTTCAATCCTTTTAACTCCCTTTCACACTTGAATCATCAAATCCATTAAGAATTCATAAATTTAAGACCAATCCTCTAATTTTTATGAATTGACAAAAAGGTCCCCTAACTTTCTTGAAATGTCGAATTGGTCTCCCAACTTCCAAAAATTTTCATTTGGTCCCTAATCATCAATTCAAGCTAATTTCACCATAATTCATCAATTCCAATTGCTAGGATAAAATTTCAATAATTTCCCCTAATTTCTCATTCAATTCAAAATGGTCAATAAAATTCAACTTGGGGAAATTATTTAGTCTAACATCAAAATTAAGCTTCCAACATCATATTTCATTCAATATCATCCTCAATTTGATTTCCTAATTAAAATCCCTAATTTTTAGGGTTAGGGTTTATAACCTCAAACAAGAAATTAATCCAAATTCAAGCTTGATTTGTAACACCCTTAACGTATACTCGTAAGCCGAATATACATTAAAGATGTTACGGAGTCATTGAAAGAAATCTTGACTTGTAAATTTTTTATACCAAAATTTATCTTGCAGATTAACCCTTTCTCGGTTTTGAATTAAAAACTATGTCAGTCTATTGCAGCTAATTTTGACCCTGAATTGATTTATAAAATTCATAATTGAGTTGTAGAAATAAAAATATAATTCAGGGTGAAAACTATATACACTGCCTAGACCCTTTCTTGATTTTCAAAATTTTTAAGCGATCAGGGTTAGCAATAATTAACTACATCAAAATTCATAGTTATTAATAGCAAACCATTTCTCTAAGTCCATACTTCCATGACAATGTATAAATACGTTATAAACTTAGACTTACAAAACAGATTACCCACTTAAAATATTACATGCCCACTAGTCTATCAAATTACGTTAAAGATGTACGTACTGTACTTACAGATAGTAACTTGATCTTCCCAATTAACAGCTCCTTCTTGCTAGTCTATTTTTGGAGAACCTACGTGTGAAATAAAACACACACTAAGTACGAACTTAGTGAGGCAATAATCTTATTTATCAAAATATAAAATAAAGCAATACATGTTATACATTAACCTAGCATAGTTTCTGTCAAGGTTGTATCGTACTAACAAGGTTTCCATAGTCAGTCAATATTCATGTGCAAGTCATACTTTTTCTAACTTAGTCTAGTTTCCAATACTCCATCATTACCAAGTAAATCATATACATGGCATAGTTCACATACATGGCATATTTCATACACATGGCATAATTCACATGCATGACATGATTTATATATACATATGACATAATTCACATACATGACATACTTCATATACATGGCATAATTCATATATATGGCATGAATTATATACATGGTAGAATCCATATACGTGTCATAATTCATATACGTAGCATGATTCATATACGTGACATCATTCATATACATGACTTAATTCACATACATAACATGATACGTGTACATGGCATAATTCATATGCATGGCATAATTCATAAACGTAACATAATTTGTACACATGTCATGATTCATATACGTGACATGATTCATATACATAACTTGATTCATTTACATGACATGATTCTTTTACCTAGTATGATTCATATACGTGATTTAATTCATATACATGGCATGTTTCGTATTCATGGCACGGTTCATATACATGACATATTTTATATACATGGCATGGTTCATATTCATGACATGATTCATATACGTAACATGATTCGTTTACATGACATGATTCATTACGTGACATGATTCTTTTATCATTGCCCAAAGTACGCTATATGAGATTGAGATACGCGAGTCATCTTGAAATGACACCGTAGTGTCTAACGTGAACGTAAAGATGAGTACGTACTTGGGGACGCTCTTTGCTCCCCATAAACATGAAGCACCTCGACAGTGCACTCGGGCACAGTGGGCGTGGATCCCCAGGGTGCATGTGACACAATCATTTTGTCATAATATTTTTTTGGCAACATGAACATGAGGGTGCAGCTGCTAAAGACTCTATGGCATGCCAACTATACCATGGACTCTCATACACAATACTTGGGCATTTTTTCTCATCATCAACTCAACATCATAACCAATCATACATATAGACATTTCATATTTCATGCTTCATCATAAATATTCATGGTAAACATAGATCATCATTTATGCAAACAATAATCCGTACCTGGTATTCCATCAAACTTGCCATGTCGAGCAATGTATTATATCATGTATTATAGAGAAATGCAATGTCATTTTCAATGTAATGCAAACATTTAAAAATGCACTCACCATAGCCATTTATTATTATGCCTAACTAAGATCTATTCATCTTTTCCTTTATAGTACCTCGAACCTTCTTTTGATTCGGATCCTACTTCATTTATCACATGAATATAAATAAACATTTGTTAGATTCACTTCTAACAATATTTCAATTAAGCTATTTAATCTTTCAACATAAAAATTTTCCATAAATTTCTTTCCTTCCTTATACTGTTCACAAACTCATTTTTGGTCCCTAATCACCATTTTGATCTTCAAATAATTCCTCCAAGCTTGCTAACCAACTTTAGACACAATTTGTCTCAATTTTCATTTTCTGTCAACTTGCACTATCATCAAAGATTTACTTCTACAGGGCAGAATACATACTGAATCTTAATCTCCTTTATACCATAGAAACTAGATTCGATAACGGTTCTAACGATATAAGACACATAATATAATAAAATCTACAAAATTATGAAAATTCATCAAACTCTCGTTTACAAGGCTGTCCTGACAGAAATTGTTCTGTAATTTTTCTGACCTTCATTCGATTAAAAATTAATATCTTTTAACTCAAAACTCGAAATCAGTTTCCGTTTGTTATAAACGAAACTAGATTCGATAAGTTTTTTAACCATATAAACTAATAACTCGGATTCAATTTGTACGATTTATGGCAAATTTTCAAAGTCGAATTCCAGCATTGAATTTCGGAACAGACTGTTATTCTATTTTCTGACCTTTCATCACTTAAAAATTCATATCTTTTGATGTATGAATCGAAATCAATCACCATTTGTTTTAAACGAAATTAGACGAATAATTATTTACATCGATATACAATTCACCATCTAACCATTTTTGTAGAATTTATGGTGAATTTTCAAACTTACTGCCAAATCCAGTTTTCCTGCACAATTCCCATAAATAACTTCAAACTTTATACTATTTTCTTCTTACTTTGCTATTTGTCAATTTGGTCCCCTTACTTGATTCAAACCACTAATGTATCACTTTATTCATCAAATAATTATTCAAAAATAATTCCCTCTAATTTTTCATTCTTTCCGAAATAGTCACTAAAAATACAAAGATAAGGATTCAAGCTTCTTAACTTTGCAAATTAGTCCTCAAATCAACATTACTACTTGAATTCTATTATTTCAACTAAAATCAGATTTAGTCCTTCTCGAAAACCTCATTTTCGAATTGGTCACTTAACTTTGACAATTTGTCAAAATGGTCACTAACTCGATTTAACATCGGTTTTGCATTCTAACTTCAATTTCACATCTCCAACATCAATAATAACATAAATACACTTTAAAATCATAAAAATCAGATTAGTCCTTTAACTTTCAAAATTGCTGAAATGGTCCTTATACCTTTAATTTAGGGTTTTGCTTCCAAATAACAAATTCAAGCTTACTAGATCATTTATCCAACATCAAAAACCCTAAATCAAACTTGAATCCATAAACCCTAATCATCTTCATACAAACTAAAATATGTAGGGTTTAAATCTCAACTCAATAACATGGTTTTAACATTATACTAGCTTGATTTCAACTTGAATTTCATCATGAAATCATAAAATTCCAAAAGCCCCAAACTTTTTCCATAAACCCTAATTTTTTCTCATACAAAATTCTCATTAATCAATCATGGATTCCATGAATTATTGATATCAAAAGATAGAGCTTGAAGAGTAGAACAACTTTGTAGTTGATGAGATTACCTGAAAATCGAGTTTCGGGGCTTGAATCGAACTTGGAAAATTTTTCTCCATTTTTCTTTCTTTCTCCCCCTTATATTTTGAAATTTGAAGATGAAGAATGGTCTTCATCTTTTTTTCATCCAATTTGGCCACTTGTCTTGTATAAATGAATTTTAAATTCATTTAGATAGTGAAATTACTAAAATGCCCTTTTAATCCAACGGTTGAGATTGATCTTATCATTAATCAAGGGCCAAGATTTAATCTTCCATTTTCTTCTTCAAAAATTTTTCAAAAATGCCATTGGGGCAAAATGACCAATTTGCCCTTTAACTAATTTTTATTTACTAGTTTACTTCAAAAATGCCATTCCATTACAATCCAACTAAAATAGTTCATTCCCAACCGGTCACTATTCCTTAAATATTATTTTATAACTTTTTCATGGCTTATGGAATAGCCTCTGAAATTTTGATTCGATCTGATCTCCCGATATTCGTAAAATACTTCTACTGCGATTTTACATTTTTCGAACTATCAGATTTATTCAAAAAATTCCATATTTCCATATTTGGGAAATAAACTCTATTATCTTATAAAAACTTCCTTTCCCAGAACTTAGACTGAATTTTCCTAACTCAGTCTACTATTCCGATAATTATCGAAAATCTCCATAGAATAAAATTTATCTTAGAAATCCTTTATCGATAATCCATTCGAATATTCTTTACTCTTATTGAGTCCAAAATATCGATCAGAAAAACTTTTATGGGATCTTCCCGAAGGTCACCCATCCTTGTATTTCTCAAGTCTGAGCATGTTTAACAATTTCATTCGATCCAAATTCGGTTCCTTTTTCTGCATCTTAATTATTAAAACCGATATCAAGGTACCTATTTCGATTCGATTCACTCTTATACTGAATAAAATTACTTGTTGGGGAAATTTACACTTTAGTCCCCAAACTTTTCCAAAGTTTATACCTTAACCCCCTAAACTTTCAAAAATTACATTTTAGTCTCTAATCAAAATTTGGGATATTACATGATTTCATGTCTAAATCATCAATTTAACTAACTACTACTCTAATTTCATCATAAGCTACCATTTCCATAATCAATCTTCATCCATATCATGAACCAACTTGACTTCTATCATGCAAAAATTATATCAAAATGAAGAGAATCGAGTGTAGAATAATTTATCTCAATCAATTTTGCTTGAAAACTAGTCTTGATCCTTAAATTTTGGACTTGAAATTTGAAAAAACCATTTTCCCCTTTCTTTTCTTATGTTTCGAAATACCCAAATAGATGAGAAAATATGTTTTACTCATCTATTAATTAATACCACATATTTAGGAATTAAATGAATTTTTAATTCTTTTAACTAGTGAAATTACCATTTTGCCCTTTTCATCCAATGGCCAAGATTTAATCTCATCAAAACTCAATGGCCAAGATCAAATCCATGTGTAATTGGCCTTTCAAAATTGCCCTTAAAGTTTCAAAATATTTTAAAAATTCCATCCTTGACAAAAGACTAATTTACCCTCCAACTATACTTTAATTACAGCAAGACTTAAAAATTGTCATTCCATTAAAATTGAACCAAATCGGTTCCTTCTCAACCGGTCCCTTCCAAAATATCTTAGATTTTATTTAGGGCATTTATTCGATCCAAATATTCGAATTTTACTCAATACGATTTCCAAATTTTCTTCCTTTGAACTTTAAAGCTTTATAGCCACTAATATAAGCCTCGTACGAAAATCTGAGTAGCATGAAAGTGTCACTCTTGGGGGTGAACTATTCATTTACGGGGTTAACTTGTATAACGTTTGGAAATTACACTTTGGTCCCTAAACTTTTCCAAAGTTTACGCTTTAACCCCTAAACTTTCAAAAATTACATTTTAGTCACTGAAAAAAATTGGGATATTGCAACTCTCCCCTCTTAAGAAAATTCATCCTTGAATTTTTAATGTTTTCCCATTTTAAACAACTTTGGATATTGATCCTTCATTCTCTTTTCAGTTTTCCAAGTGGTTTCCTTTACTTTATGATTTCTCTCAAGGACTTTAACCAGCAGAATTTTCTTATTACTTAATTCTTTAACTCTCTATGCTAAGATTTTCACTGGTTCTTCTTCATAATTCAAATCTAGTTGTAACTCAATTTCCTCAAGAGTAATGATATGTGAAGGATCTGATCGATACTTCCGAAGCATGGACACATGGAACACGTCATGAATTTTACTCATATTTGGAGGTACCGCTAGTTGGTAAGCCACTGGTCAAACTCTTTTTAAAATCTCATATGGCTCAATAAATCTAGGACTGAGCTTTCCTCTCGCTATCTACATATGTAGTTTGTAAATTTATTCCAACTTTGATATTATTCTGAATAATTCTTACCTTATCTTCCATTTCTTGAATTAGATTAACTCCACTTTTTTTTGAATCACTTTGTGCCTTTAATCTTGTAACTCAAACCCATTAAGTGGTATCTTGCATCTTCTTCCATATAAAACCTCAAATGGTGCCATTCTGATACTTGCCAAGTAACTATGATTTTTTAAACAACTCGGCTAAAGAAAGATACTCTTCTCATGGTCCAGAAAATTCCATAATACAAACACTAAACATAACTTACCAAATCTGAATCATCTGCTCTGACTGTTCATCCGACTTAATTTTATAGTCTTGTACTTCACCAAATTCAATTTATCTTTTCTTTTCAAAACATTCTTTGTCTAAACTTATCAATCTTTAATCTTGTTCAATAAAGTTGGCTTAACCTAGAATTCTGTTACTGATAAATCATATTTTCCTACTGATAATTGAGCATTCATTGCACAAGAACTGAAAATGTCTTTTGCCTAAATGCATTAGCTACTACATTAGCTTTTCCAAAATGGTAGTTAACACTTATATCATAATCCTTTAGAATTTAACCTATCTTCACTGTCTTAAGTTCAAATCTCTTTGCATCATTAAGTACTTTAAACTTTTGTGATCCATTTAAATATAGCACTTTTCACCATATAAATAACATCGCCTGATCTTTAAAGCAAAACTATAGCCATCGTCTCTAAATCATGTGTCGGGTAGTTTTTCTCATGAGTTGTAAGCTGTCTCAAAATATAAGCTACTACTCGATCCTCTTGCATTAATACAAATCTCAAACCACAATGAGATGCATCACTATACAAAATATATTCCTTTCCATGCTCTGCAATATTAGAACTGATAATTTGTCAAAGCTTTCTTTAACTTGTCAAAACTGTCTTGACATTTTTCAGTCCATTCAGCTAGGACTTCCTTTCATAATAACTTGTACCTTTTCTTAGAACTAACTCTTAATCCTTCTATTAATACTACATGTCCAAGAAATATAATTTCTACTAGCCAAAATTCACACTTGGAGAATTTGGCATACAAATGCTTATGCCCCCAATATTTGTAATACTATTCAGATATGATAATCATGGTCAACTTTTATCTTTAAATATACCAAAATATCATCTATGAAAACTACTACAATTTGGCCCAAATAGGGTTGAAACATCCTATTCATTAAATTCATAAATGCAGCAGGCACATTTGTGTGTTCGAATAACTTTACTATAAACTCGTAGTGTCCATAACGAGTTCTAAATACTATCTTAGGAATATCTTATTCTTGAACTGTTAATTAATAATAGCCCGATCGAAGATTGATCCTTGGAAATACTGTATTACCCCTGAGCTAATCAAACAAATTTTAAATTCTCAATAACCGGTACTTGTTCTTAATAGTTATCTTACTTAACTATTGATAATCTGTACTTAATCGTAATGAACCATCTTTCTTCTTTACAATTAACATCGGAACACCCTATGGTGTTACACTCGGTCGAATATGATTTCAGTTTAAATATCAATTTAATTGGTGCCATCCATACTAATTTTGTTCCTGAATAAATATCAATTATAGACTGTATCTTTTTATCTGGTGGTAGTCCTGACAATTCATCAAGAAACATATCTGAAAATTTCCATACATTGGGACTATTCCCTATCTTCTTACTTACTACTTGCATATCCACCACATGGGCTAAATAAGCTTTATATCCATTACATATCGTTCTTTGAGCCTTTGATGCAGAGATCTCTAAATTGAAGTAATCATTTCCTTTTTCCTACAACTATTACTTCAAAAACATTCGGTCCTGAAAGTACTAATCATTTTTTCTTGCATTTTATCTTTGTATCAACAAATAGATAACCCTCATATCCCAGGAATAATCTCAAATTCATAGAATAAAAGTTCTATCAAATCCGTTGGAAACTCTATCCCTTGGATCATTAACAGACAATTCTTACATATTTGTGTCACTATTGTACTATATTTAGGTAGATTACTGACAATCTTATCATTAGAAATATCTCTGTAGATATTTCCTTTAAGCCACTATCCTAGCATTAATATATGTAAATGAGTAGACCCCAAATCAATTAAAGCAAAAATAGGCTCATTATAAAGCTGAAATATATACCTACTATGATATATGTATTATGCCTTTCTTTATCAATATAAATGTTATATATCCAAGCTAGGTCCTAGACTCTTTATTCGATGCAACTTCAGAAATTTCTTTCGGCATTGTCCTTAATTGACCTTCACCATAGCCTCATCCTCAAGGTGGAAATAACCGTAGATCTTTCAATCTGAGTCGGCTCCTTAGCCTACTCTTCCAGATATCCATCATAAACTACTCACATATGTACCTTTCGATTGACAACAAATCAGCTGTAAAACAACTCAGCTTATTAAATTCTAACTCGTACCCCTAAACAGTACGAGTTTCTTGCTTAAAGTCCAAAAATTGTTGCAGCATCTTTCTTTTAAATTGATCTCCAATATACTTTACCTTAAACGCTTCTTAGAAAAATATCCATGTCACCTTAGCAACGGATACTGTCTATATGGTTTTCGTCCATCAAACTCAAGCATATTCCTTTAACAAGGATACAACTCCCTCTAAATTTTCTGTACCAAGAAAAAAAATTATTTTATCAAAATCTTGACATTATTTAGCCATAAATTGGCAACCATTAGACCACTTTCACCACAATATTCAATAACTTCTAACTTTTAAGCTCCTTGATCATTAATGCCCTTATCGGAGCTGGAGGTAAAACATAATATACCTCAATACTTATCTCTAAACCTCCTCCTGATCATCACACTTAATCGTGCATCATGATCCAACAGTATCTAATATTATCTATCAATATTAGTAACTTATTCAAACCTATTCATACTAGTAAGGAGTCATGTCAAGTTATACAAGTAGTACATCTTTTTCATAACATCCTAGGGGCATGTACTTATTAACAAATCATTTCTGACTTAATTTAGCCTCCAGAATCGGCTAAACCCTTGCCCTGATACCAACAAATGTAACACCCATAACGTATATCCGTAATACAAAATATACATTACAGATGCTACTAAAACATATACTGAATTTTTTTTAATTCTTCGGTAAAATAACATTTTCTATAAAATTCCAACCGAAAACAATTCTAGACAATTGTAGCTAGTTTTAGCCCTGAATTGGTTTATAAACATAAAATTTAGTTATTTAAAAGAAAATATTATTCAGGGTGAAAACATCGATTGTTGCCTAGACCCTTTCTTGATTATAAAAATTCTGAGCGATAAGATTTAAATTCTGGTTAAACCATTATACTTTTTCCTTACTGGTAACATTATTTCATTTTCATACTCCAGGTATTCTTGTACTGTCATACTTCGAAAAATATATACTTTAAAGCTTGCAAAACAGTTTTCTTGAAAATATAATTACATGCCCATTAGTTCATGACTATTTTAAAGATGTACGTACTTTCACTTACCGATAACTTGACTTCCAAATGAGTGGCTCCTCCTTGCTAATTCTGATCTGAAGAGCCTACGTGTGAAATAAAACACACGCTAAGTACGAACTTAGTAAGGCAATTAAACTTATTTGCACATGAAGTGATGATATATATTACTTCATATAAGAGTGCATTTCATATTTCTCTACAACAAGGCAAGTATATCACAATGTACATGTGTCATGTATTATAACTATTATATAATTCATGTTAATATTGTATAACATATTCTCTGTCATGGACATGCTTTCATCTTAAAATATTTCCATAATAGCATAACATAATGATCATGATTATCATGTATCTAATATTTCATAAATTTCACATATCATTTTCATGATTTTCATCATATATCATACTTTCTTAATATCATGTATCATCTCATGGTCATGCTTATATCATGTAATCATTTGTATAGCATGTAAACCAAGTATCATCAACTTCATGTATATACCATATATCATCATTTTTGTATAATTCATGTAGCATCTATCATATACTTCATGTATCATATATCATATAGATCATGTATCATCAATATCATGTATCACCACTATCATGTGATTCATGTATCATCATGCAGTCATTTGCATGCTCATTATCTATCATATAACCATCTTGTATTATTATTAACGTGTCTGGCTAGAGGCCCGTGGAAACCCCGTAACCTATATGCATCGTAGTGCCTTGTGGATTACGTACTCGAGAGGACACTCTTTGCTCCTCATATAAGGACGCTCTTTTCTCCTTATATAAACACCTCGTTAGTGCATTTTGAACTATGGGCTTGGATCCCCAAGGTGTATCTTGTTTCATTTTAGTGTTGTTATTATCTATATTTCTTGTATGCATAATGCATCATCATTTATGCAAACAATAATTCGTACTTGGTATTCCATCAAGCTTGCCATGTCGAGCAATGTATCATATTATGTATTATAGAGAAATGCAATGCCATTTTCAATGTAATGCAAACATTTAAAAATGCACTCACCTGGGTCATCTATTAACTTGCCTCACTAAGCTATATTCGATCTTTTCCTTTATAGAACCTCGAATCTTCTTTTGATTTGAATCCAACTTCATTTATTACATGAATATAAATAAACGTTTGTTAGATTCACCTCTAATAATATTTTTATTAAACTATCTAATCATTCAACATTAAAAAAATTTCCATAAATTTTCCTTTCTTCCTTATACTGTCCACAACCTCATTTTTTGTCCTTAATAACCATTTCAAACTTCAAATAATTTTTCTGAACTTGCTAACCAACATTAGATACAAAATATCTAAATTTCTATTTTCTGGCAGTTTTGTACCACCTTCAAAGATTTATTTCTATAAAATAATCTAAAACTCAAAATTCGATTCCGTTTGTTCTGAAAGAAACTAGAATCAATAAGCTTTTCATCCATATAAACTAATAGCCCAGATTCAACTTGTACGATTTATGGCGAATTTTCAAAGTCAATTTCCAATGCTAATTTTGGAACAGACTGTATAATGTTTTCTGACCTTTCGTCACTTAAAAATTCATATCTTTTGACTCGGAACTCGAAATCAGTTTCCGTTTGTTGGAAACGAAACTAGACAAACATATCTTTATTTCGGTATAAAATTCACTATCTAACCATTTTTTAGAATTTTTGGTAAATTTTCAAACTCACTGCCAAAAATCCAGTTTTTACACTATTTCCATAACTTCAACTTTTTTTATACTAACTTCTTCCTATTTTTCTACCAAATGTTCATTGTGGTCCTTAATGACCATTTTGGACATAAAAAAACTTTTCAAGCTCAATTTGAACAATTTCCAATACTATCTCTTTATTTTGGACTAATATCCTTTTAGTCCTTAAACTTTATAAAAACAACATTTTAGTCACCACTTTTATATTTGTATATTTAATTCATGTACAAACCAAATATTTACTCATTTATAGAAATTTTCCACTAATTTCCAATCTTTATCAATTCAACCTTCACAAAATTCTTATTTCAAAAAGGTCCCTAAACTTTCCTTTCTTGTCATTTCAATCCTTTTAACTCCCTTTCACACTTGAATCATCAAATCCATTAAGAATTCATAAATTTAAGACCAATCCTCTAATTTTTATGAATTGACAAAAAGGTCCCCTAACTTTCTTGAAATGCCAAATTAGTCTCCCAACTTCCAAAAATTTTAATTTGGTCCCTAATCATCAATTCAAGCTAATTTCACCATAATTCATCAATTCCAATTGCTAGGATAAAATTTCAATAATTTCCCCTAATTTCTCATTCAATTCAAAATGGTCCCTAAAATTCAACTTGGGGAAATTATTTAGTCTAACATCAAAATTAAGCTTCCAACATCATAATTCATTCAATATCATCCTCAACTTGATTTCCTAATCAAAATCCCCAATTTTTAGGGTTAGGGTTTATAACCTCAAACAAGAAATTAATCCAAATTCAAGCTTGATTTCATGTCTAAATCATCAATTCAAATAACTACTACTACTCTAATTTCATCATAAGCTACCATTTCCATAATCAATCTTCATCCATATCATGAACCAACTTGACTTCTATCATGCAAAAATTCTATCAAAATGAAGAGAATCAAGTGTAGAATAATTTACCTCAATCAATTTTGCTTGAAAACTAGTTTTGATCCTTAAATTTTGGACTTGAAATTTGAAAAACCTTTTTCCCTCTTTCTTTTCATGTGTTTCGAAATACCCAAATAGATGAGAAAATATGTTTTACTCATCTATTAATTAATACCACATATTTAGGAATTAAATGAATTTTTAATTCTTTTAACTAGTGAAATTACCATTTTGCCCTTTTCATCCAATGGCCAAGATTTAATCTCATCAAAACTCAATGGCCAAGATCAAATCCATGTGTAATTGGCCTTTCAAAATTGCCCTTAAAGTTTTAAAATATTTCAAAAATGCCATCCTTGACAAAAGACTAATTTACCCTCCAACTATACTTTTATTACATCAAGACTTAAAAATTGCCATTCCATTACGATTGAACCAAATTGGTTCCTTCTCAACCGGTCCCTTCCAAAATATCTTAGACTCGATCCAAATATTCAAATTTCACTCAATACGATTTCCAAATTTTCTTCCTTTGAACTTTAAAGCTTTATAGCCACTAATATAAGCCTCGTACGAAAAATCTGAGTAACATGAAAGTGTCACTCTTGGGGGTGAACTATTCATTTACGGGGTTAACTTACATAACTTTTGGAAGTTATACTTTGGTCCCTGAACTTTTCCAAAGTTTATACTTTAACCCTTAAACTTTCAAAAATTACATTTTAGTCACTAAACAAAAATTGGGATATTACATCTCTCTTCCTTTTTCTGTTAACAACAAAGTCTATGGATGTCAATGATTCAACAATATCATCACCGATACTAGGCAAAAAGGAGAAGAGGTGGTTTACTAGGGAGCTGCTTAGGGGAAGAGATGTGCGTATTGCCCAAGCATTGTTTTTCCTGACTTTCCCCCTGATCGAGATCTGTGACAGGGCCTTTTTGAGCTTCAAAAATCCTAGGTTGACTTTCCTGATTCGGCTCACAGATTTTGATATTGATAAAAGAGGAAACTTTCAGACATGCATTGAATTGGTCATATGCAATCCCAGATAATCCGAAAAGCTTTTCTTCCTCGAGATTTTGCTTATCCTTGATAGCTCCATCTGATAACCTAGACTTGCTAGATACGACACGAATGTTAGAACCGAGAATGGACGCTCGTTCACCATTTCCTTCCTTGGCCGAGGATGCATCCGAGGTTGCACCAGTAATGCTTGGAAGCTTTGAAGAAGTATCACCATTGTGAGTAACTTTCTTCCGGGTAGAAGAAGCTCTTAGCCAAGGCCCATATTTTGCAGCTCTCGTGAACAATTTACAGTCGAACCAACATTCCCGATCTGCATGACCAAGTCTGCCACATCTATAGCAGAATTTCAAAACTCTTTCATACTTGAAGGAACTGTCAATAGACTCATAGTTTTTCCTACCAAGAGAGAAGCCAGTTTTAAGGGGGTCCTCCACTCCTATAGCAATCCTAATCCTCAGCTGGCCGTCCCACTTGACTTGTTGATCATTTCTAACATTTTAATCAATAAAGAAAGGAAACATGCTACCAATCTTTTCCGCATTTTTAGAGTTGATAAAGGAGATAGGGACATTGTGAACCTGAATCCAGAAATTTTCCAGGGAGAAATCAATATGTTCCAAAGTTGCTTCTTGTGGCCATTCTTTAAGAATTAGTAGACAGTCCTGGACAGACCAGGGTCTTTGAAGAAAGACTCTTTGTTTTGTCTCCACAGACTAAAAACAACGTCATGTTCTTTCCCAAATCATGGCATTCTAGTTCCTCTTCTTTACATTTCCAAGTTTTCCTTAGAATAGCTGAGACCGTTAGAAACCTGACAGCCCGATTTGAAATAATCTTGCCAACTAAGGAATGATCCTTAATGGTCATGTTAATAACACTGTCTTCATCAAGTTCCAGACATTCCAGAGGGCAACAGTCATTGTTAGATATTTTTTGTAAGGCTCTTTTAGTTGGTTGAGACATAATAAAAGCTCCAACAAGGTTGGAAAAAAAAGAGAGAAGTGGGTAGTTGAGAAAGCATGAAAAGGAGGGGAGACAACTTAAAGAGACAAACAGTAAAAGAAAAAAGCACGCTCGAGAACAGACCACGTGATAGAACACTAACACCAAGCAAGGGAGAAAACAAGTAAGCAAAACTCAAAGAAAGGAAGAGTGATTAGCATAGAAAGAGTTTTCTCTTTGATGTAAGGCCGAGTTTGAAGGGTCCGATTTAGGGTTCTAATTTGAGGAAAAGGATTTAGGGTTTTTTAATTTAGGGATTGACTATGGTTGGTAGTTGATCCTATTATTTAAAAAAATTAAAAAATATAATATATAAGAAAAAATAATTTAATTGAAATTTTATTTTAAATAATTTATAATTGTATATTGAGTCCTTGAGATTTTTAATCTTTATTAATCAATTTATTGTGTTCAGCGTTAGTGATGCTCAGAGGTGTTAGACGCACGTGGTAGACTCATCCTTTAATTTATTTAGATTTTGATAATAATATCAAATTTAATATGGACACTAAATGGATTCAAATTTTGTAATAAATTTATAATTTAAATTTTAAAAAATATAAATATCCGACGTGCTATCATTTATATATATATATATATATATCCTTTAAACAAAAGATAAAATAAATAAATTTCTATTAAATCTTATGTTACGTTCTTTTAGATGTTATATTAATAAAATTATATTTAAATTATCATATTTCTAATTTCAAATTTAGATTGGTTGATTTTTTTATATGGATTATATTTTGATACACAAGTTGTGTAAATGAAATTATACAACCCTTATTTAAGCCGTAAAATCTAAAATCTAAATCCCTAGCCCTAACACCCTAAAACCTAAACCTTAAACCCTAAACTCTAAATTCTAACTATAAACCTTAAATTCTACACCATACAGCCTAAACTCCTAAACCCTAAACCACAACTTAACTCTATAAATCCTAAAATTAAAAGGTTAGTTTACACAAACTTATGTATCAAAGTATTTTTTTCATATTATAAAGAAATTTAAAACTAGCGTACAACTAGTTCATGCAAATTGATAGTTGAATATTTGACATTGATGTTTAGATGCACGTGATATTTGTACAAAATGGACTTCTGCAAATTATGTGGTTATACTTGCCTTGAAAATAAGGTTTTTAAATTTGGAGCACCGTGGATATCAAAATTATTGATTTTAATATTATGGGCCAAATTCTTTTGCAAAAATACAATTTTAAAAATAATATTGATTAAAAATGAGTTTTAGGTGTAAGTATAGATTGGAACAATTTGAAAGTTATTCTCCTACATATACAATACAAGTGAATAAATATTTATTTTTTTAATTAAGGGTCATATTTTAATAAGTTGTACATCACCCCATTTTGAACTTTGTACGGATGTAAACTTTTCTTTATATTGTCTATTTTTTGAACAAAAATAAGAAATTAATTTCATTAAAATAAGAAAAGGTAGAGCAAATACAATACACCTCAACTATAAAAACTTAGGGACTAAGTCCACAAAGAAATAAAAAAAAAAACAAGATCTTCCCTTCAATACATTCTTCATCTTCCACATAAACGCAATTACAACCATCAAAAAAATTTATGCCTATACAACTTGGCGTTGTATAAATGAAAGAAAGAATATTGAGAAAATTATGTTTATATATTGTTTCGACTAACTGTTGTGATTGCATCGATAAACTACTACAAAAAGAGATCTAATCATACTAAACTATTAATCTTCTCTGATTAGATGGTGTATCGTGTTGATCACTACACAAATTTCAAACAAGCATAAACGATAGACAAAAGTTGTACTAAGAGATAGACGAAAATTGTTTTACAGAAAATTTTATTTAGAATTAAGAGTAATGAAAAATAAAAGAAGAAGAAAAAGAAAAGACCAGAGGTAAATCAATTGCAATTATAGTGTCCAAATTAGAAGTAAAATAGGATCACCTTAGATATGATCATAAAATTAAGGATAAACTATTTAGGTGACCACTCAATTATTGGGTCTGTCTTATTCTGATCATCAAATTAAAAAATTGAAAATTTGACTATCGAACTATTTAATTGGTCCTATTTTGACCACCAGCCGTTAAAATCTAACGGAGGGGTGACGTGGATGTTAATAGAAATTTGTATAACTACATATTTGGTCCCTGTCAGTTACCTATTATATCAATTTGATCCTAATTTTAATTGAATTAAGTTAATCACTCAATTAGGTGACGACAAGTGTCACCACCTGATTGGAGGAAGAAAATAAATTTATTTTCATCACCTATTATATCATTTTTATCAATTTGATCCTAATTTTAATTTAATTAAAATAAATTAAAATTTGTTTAAAATAAAAATATAATAAATTAATTAAAGTTAATACCATTAAAAATAAAATAAATAAGATTAACAACAAAATTAAAGTTGACTCGAATAAAATTTTTATTTTTAGTATAATTTAATATAAATATAATATTGTCAACTTTAATTTAATTATTGTATTTCTACTGTGGTTAAATGTTTTTATGCGTCTCAAGTATCATGTTCGAGTCTCCTTACTCCACATCCATTTGCATTTTCGTGGCACTAACAAAACAAATAAGACATATATTAAAGTTGGTGTTTCATAGCACAAATTTGTGCTTGGTGCAGTGGTTAAGGCACGCCACTTGCCCTTACCTTACCCGGGTTTGAATCCTGCCCAGACCATGTTTTTCTAATTGCATCTTCCTCATCCAATCAAGTCAAGAGGAAAATAAATTTATTAAATAAAAATATATATTTAAATTCTTCTAATAAGGTGATGACAAGTGTCGGCGCTTAATTGAGTGATTAATAATTAAATTAAAAATTAAGATCAAATTGTTATAATATATAACTAACAAGGACCAAATGTGTAGTTATACAAATTTTTATTAACAGCCACGCTATCTCTCCGTTAGATTTTAACAGCTGTTGGTCAAATTTTCAATTTTTTTAGTTGGATAGTCAAATTTTTAGTTTTTAGTTGGGTGACCACCTAGGTATTTTACCATAAAATTAATCATTAAAGAAACATACCATTATTGAAAGACATTATGTATATTAGATATGAACTTTAGAAAATACCCTTTTGATGGTCTTCAATATCCCTCTTGAAACGGCCAGAATCTGTCCCTCCTTTCTTCCCTTATATTTCATAGCGGCAACCAATGGGACAACCGGACAAGCCAACCCCTTTCAACCATTTACAGTGTTAGGGTTTTCTATGGGTGGAAGAAGGGATCTAACCTTGTATGTTGATTTTGGACTCTTCCAAAAAGGAGTACACTTAAATCTAGATCCTACAGGAACTGATACAATCCAAATATGCTACTATTGTTTTTTTTTTATGTTTTTAACTTCTAAGTTGAGACTTTTGAATTTTTCAATCTGAAAATTAGATTGTTTAGCTCCACTTGTGAAGTTGCTTAAAATTTGGACTGCTGATCCAAATCCACTTCAAAATTCAAACAATCCCATTTAAGAAAGAACAATTGAACCACCTTGAACTGCAATATGGTATTTCATATTTCTCAGGGAAAAAAAGAATTCCTTCCGCAGATCTTACACAGAAGAATTTCCTTCAGTCTCACTAACTATTCACATGAGGGAAAGTTAAGAGCCCTCGACATTTTCCCACCAATTTATGCTACCCAATCTCCCTTTGGTCCTAACAATTGTTAGCCACCGACCCCATTGAATGAATTTGGCAAATAACTTTGATTGATTGTTCCAATCCTAAGATTTAATGTCACGTGCAAACATGTGCATGAATCCGATACTCTATGTTTCACATTAAAATCTAATATAAAATTTGTTTTGGACACCCGCCCCTTGGTCGATCCGTGTCTAAAATGGCTTCTGTAGATACATGAACATGTCCTGCAACGGTGACAACTGCTCCATCTGGTACTGAACTTGGCTCGCAAACGGGTCATTTTGGAACCCACCATCCATGTAACTGAACCCGAAATTGAGGCCATTGTTGCTTAGCTGAAGCTCGTTCCAATTAGGCTGACTCTGGACCTCTTTCTCCCATGTTACTTCAGGGGAGAGCACCTGCCCCGACGAACTCGAATCCGTATGCAACCTGGGGACTGAATCCGAAGCATCCGTTTGTACGAGGTCGTCGTTCATCATCAACATAGACGAAGGCCGTTGTTGCTGGGACAGTGCTGTCATGTTTTGACCGTGCATTAAGATGTTTGGTTTCTGATCTTCCACTTCCGGGTAACTCGAGCTCGACCATTTTTGTTCACTTGGGAAATGCTTCTCAATGCTTCCTTTCTTGTTGTATATTCGACACAGTACCCAATCATCAAGCTGCAGTAAAAACAAAAGAGCAAACCACTGTTAGGAAAAAGGTGCAAAAGAACAGCTAAAAATTTGGACTTTGTTGGTCAAATAAAGTGGCGTTAGGTGAGATTGAGATTGAAATTGAAACTACTGAATTGGGATTCAAAGTTGGCAACTTTCATGCGAAAAAAAAGGAAACAAAAGCATGATAAAATGATGAGAGAATTTACCCTCAAATTGTTGTTCTTTTTGCCGGCGGACCTATCGACATTGGCAAGCCGGTATTCGTGCATGATCCAATTGGTTTTGACACCGTGTGGGGCTTTGCCCGCGTAGAAAACGAGTGCCTTCTTTATGCCCAATGTTTTGGGCTTCCCGATGGGCTTGTCCGCTCCGGTTGCCTTCCAGTATCCCGTTCCGGCCGCCCGGTTCGGCCGACTTCCGTTTGGGTATTTTCTGTCCCTTGGTGAGAAGAAATACCACTCCTTTTCACCGCCCAACGCCATATCTATAAATCAAATGGAAATCAAAACTAATTATTCACTGTCTCAAATCAACCCAACTTCAATTTGGAAAATCAATTATGAACGGATGAATCGCCCAAAAAGCTACTTCAATTTTCCCAAATCACAAAAGAAGAAGAAATACCCAATGTTCTTAATACTGAAATAAAAGGAATCCCAATAAACTTTTAATCGAATCCCAGATCCTACATTCCAGAACAAAAACTGTAAAAACCAGGGAAGAAAAAGAAAAAGGTACCTGGCAGCTGCCATGGATCAAACTTGTAGAGATCGATCTCAGCAATAATGGGGACAGCAATAGACTGAGATGCACATTTCCTACACAAATAGTGATTCACCAACTCATCATCTGTGGGATGGAATCTGAAACCCGGTGGCAACTCCAATTCTCCCTTCATTCTCTGTCGAAGACAAAAAAAAACTTAAAAGCTTTCTCTTTCTCTTTCTCTTTGTGTTGTTCTTCACTAACTTGTTGCTTCGAGCTTCTCTTCAGAAAAAGAAAACACTTGGAATTTATTTTCCTTCTAATCTTCTCTTCTTTGTTTCTCTTGTTGTCGCTCGGAGCTTTTGATCTTTGAACCAAATAGAGCAAGTGAGGGGAAGGGTTTATAGGGGAAAAAAGACACGTGCGATGCGGGGTGTTTCTGAGAAACCCAAAACGTGGGTTTTAAAGCGGCAGTGCGACCGTTTTCTTTTCGTCGCTGACCGCCGCCACTTAGCGGAAAAAATTATAGGGAAATGGAGGAGGACACGTGGGGGCGTTAACTCTATGGGTTTAAAGTTTGATTGTGTCATCGCTTCCGTCACCGTATTTGGACGTTTCCTCAAGTGGCCTCTCATCCATCACATACCGACTTTGGGTTTATCTTATATATAAGTGAATATTCCTTCGAGTTAATCTAATTATATTATAACTCAAATTTTATTTTAAGTTTTTTTTTTAAATTGAGTTAAGTTTAAAAAAATTGATTTTAATTTATTAATTTTTATTTAAATTTAATTTTAAATATTTATAATATTATAATATTAATTAATTTAAATTTAAATGATTTTTATAATTATATATATACAAATATAATTTTTCATATTTTTTATATATTAAACAGAATTGAGAGATTCGACTTAAACTTAAAAAATACCCACTAATTATTAAAATTTTGAATTGTTCAAATTTTTATTTTATAATTTAAATTTTATTTAAAATTTTTGAGTTAAATAAAATTTATAAAATTACGAATCTAATAAAAAACTTTTTTATGGTCTATTTTTGTTTATTCCTAATCTCTTAAGCTTTTATCTACTACTCCCCTGTCCCTTATCTCTCATCCTATGCGTGCCTACTTACCAATCCAGTGGTGCCACGTCAACACTAGAAAAATAATATTGTGGTGAATTCTCTGTCTTTAGACCACAGAGAAAAAGAAGAAAGCCACCGTGGTGATCAAGCTGGAATGATAGTGAAATCGTTGATAAAAATAAAATGGAATTATTGGAATCATTATCTTTGAAAATTATTATTCTTTCGGTTTTGAATTTCCTCCAATAAAATATATGTTTAAATCTTATAGATATCTATGTTTAGAAAAAAATTTAAAAATACAACTATATATTTTTAAAATATTTAAATTATTTTTGTTAAAATAGGTATTTAACTATTATATCGTAATCACTTTAAATCGGACAATTATCTCATTCAATAATTCATTTTGATCAATGAGATGTTAACACTTTACAAAGATTTAGATATTTATTTTGACAAGAATAATTACATTCGGTTGTTGACCAAGTTGCTCATCTTTATTCTTTCATATTCTCTTAGGTCATGGGTTCTACACTCGCTAGAAGCACTCTCTTTTCTTCCCCTAAAGTCACCACTCTCCTCCCCTCTAGGTAGGATTAGAATTATATTTAAAATTTTTCAAAAAAATATTTATTTTAACAAAAAATAATTTAGACACTTAAAACAAGAAAAAAATAGTATAAGTACTTGTTTTTGACAGAAAACAATTTTGTGTACTTGAGTGACTAAAAAATAATAGTTTAACTATTTATTTTTGACCAAAAATATAATTTAGGTAATTAAACTAATTTATGTATTTCTTGCACACATTTTGCAACTGAAATTAATTAATGATCTTTTGTTTTTGCATGTTTATGAAAAATAATTTATTATAAATATATTTACGGAAAAAAAAAGATAATTGAAAAATATGAATTTTGAAAAAAAAATAAGGATTTTTATTCTATACACTAACGGTGTAAAAAAAGTTTTACAAACTCTTATTTTTTAGAGTTTAGAGGTTAAGATTTGGGATTTTAGTGTATATAGTTAAGTTTTAATATTTGAGAATATTTTTTATGATTTAGGGTTTAAAATTTAGAGGTTATGATTTAGGGCCCTTAAAAAGAATATATGGTAGTGTAGAAGCTCGAAAAAACTTTTTACTCACGATACATCAAATAATTGCTCATAAAATAAATTGATGTTAATTATATCTGAGACTTTGGTAAAGATAACATATGACGTTATAGTAGTGTCTTTAAGTATTCAGATTCAACCTAGACCTTATATAAATTGTGTGTGGATTGTTTTTAGATTTTATTCGAATATGAACCCAACAAGAGATCTCAGTGAAAAAGAGGATGATAATCATCTTAGGAGACCTGAGTTCAATCGCTTTGTCTGCAAGGTGTGTGCATTATCAAATGGTTGAACAGATACTACCTTCTAATTACCTTTAAACTACCAAAAAATTATTCGAATTTAAATTCAACATGTGTGAGTCCTCTTTAAATGTATTCAAATTGTTAATCTAATCATACTTTATAATATTTAATTTCAATAATATTTTATTCATATGTGTGTTACTTGTAATTGTAATTGTCTTGCTCCTATAACTTAAGAAAACAAAAAGAAGAATAATGGATGCAATTTTGTGTTATGGAAAAAATGATAATTATTAATATAACATTTAAATATTTTATATTTTATAATTTGATTTTTTGTAAATTACTAATTAGGCTAGGGCTATTGGATTGGGTAACAAAAAACTTAAAATCCATAAAAATGTATGTGAGAAAACAAATTTTATTGTTTTTAAAAACATTAAAAATGTCCATTAAAAAAACATTAAAAATGTAAAAAAAAAATTAAGTGACTAATCATTTTTATTTAATTATTTACTCAAAATTTAAAAACTTAAATGTCATTTACTTTATGTCTTTTATGGTGACTTTAATTTAAAATTAAAATTAATTCAATTATTTAATTTTTTTTTAAAGAATAGGTATATAGGTTACAAACTTGTACGAAAATAAGCTCACAAATCACAATGCTCTACCTAATTAAAGGGGTTAAAGTTTGAATATTATTACTGCAAATTGTTGTTGTTGTTTTCATGTAACATATTGTTAAAATCAATTAATTCATTTGTTCAAATGTTGTATTATCCATTCGGGCCCATTCAATGTATTCGATCCTAATTAGATCACGTTTAAGATATCATTTTTAAATTTCAAATTAGTTAAGAATATTATTAAATAATTATCATTTAATTATAAGAGTATAGATTTAAATAAATAAATAATCTTGGCTTAAGGGATATATGAAGCCCTTGAACTTTTAGGGGGAAAATTAATTAAGTCACTAAATTTTTTTTTGCAACCGATTGAAATCTTGAACGGGTCAATTAAGTCACATGACATTTACAAATTTTTTTAAGGAAAAAATCTTAAAAAACAGATGGAAATTATAAAATTCTAAAAATAATAAAATCTTAAAATATTTTTAAAAGTAAAAAAATAAAAGTATTAAAATAGTTTTAAAAGTAAAAAATGAAAGTATTAAAATATATGTACAATTATATTAAAAAGGGTTTTATTTTTTTATCAAAAAGGGTATGATTTTATTTGAATATGAACATTATACACCCAAAAATATTATCATGTGTCTCGTTAAAAACCATCCTAAATCTACTGGAAAAAAAAAGAGTACAACATAATAGTAATATTGTTAAAAGTGTGAATGGGAGAAAAATACTATATTTCATTAATTCTTCACTAACTTGTTTAAGTTACAAAACAACTATTTATAATGTATCTAAACAAGAAAATAACTGTTGTAACTAATTAACCAATAGCTAACTAACACTCTAACTAATTATCCATAGACTTAGTTAAGCTATTTACAACTCAACACTCCCCTTAAAGTTGGTGGCTGAAAATGTCTTTTAACCTCAACTTGAAAATCAAATATTGATGTTGCTGTGTACCAAGTGCCTTAGTCATCACATCTGCTAGCTGTTCCTTTGTCCTCAAGTGCTCTGTTTGTATAATTCTTTCAGCTATCTTTTCTCGGACAAAAGTGACAATCGATCTCTATGTGCTTCGTCCTCTCATGAAACACCGAGTTTGCTGCTATTTGCAGGGCTGCCTTGCTGTCACAAAAAAGTTTAGCTGACTGCATTTTATTAGTTCCTTGTTCTGCTAACAGTCCCCTTAACCAAATAATTTTAGCAGCTGTTATTGCCATGCTCCTATATTCAGCTTCAGCTGATGACTTTGCAATTGTATTTTGTTTCTTGGACTTCCATGAAACTAAAGAGTCTTTTAACTTGATGAAATAACCAGTTACAGACTTTCTTGTCATGGGACATGAAGCCCAATCAAAATCATAATAAGCAAACAATTCACATTTGCTTGCAGCACTCAAATAGTATTCCTTGGCCTGGACTCTTCTTCACATACCTGATCACCCTAAGTGCTACATCAAGATGAGATTTCTTTGGCTGGTGCATAAATTGGCTTAGGTGGTGCACGGCATAAGTAATATTAGGTCTTGTGTGTGTCAAGTAAATAAGTCTGGCAATTAATCTTTGATACACTATCTTGTCTGACAACAGCTCATCAATGCAATTCTTCTCAACCAGACCATCAAAAATAACAGAAGTAAGCTTCTGATTTTGCTCAAGTGGTGTTAAGGCAGGTTTAGCTCCCACTAAACCTGAATCTTCTATCAGTTCCAAAGCATAATTTCGTTGATTCACCAGAATTCCTTTCTTTGATCTTAATATTTTCAAACCAAAAAAAAAAACTTCAGTTCACCAAGATCTTTCATTCTGAAGTTTGTATTCAAAATCTCCTTCAGCACTTTCATCAAACAATTGTCATTTTCAGTAATCAACGAGACATCAACGTATATAAGCATCACAACTATACTGGAACCCTTTTTGTAATATCCCAAATTTTTTGTTAGTAACCAAATGAAAATTTTGAAAGTTTGGTGGACAAAGTATAAACTTTGAAAAAATTCAGAGACTAAATTGTAATTTCCAAAAGTTATGTATTTTAGTCCCGTAAATAGATAGTTTACCCCCAAGAATGACATTTTTGTGTTACTCGGATTTTTCGTATGGAGCTTGTATTATTGGCTATTAAGCGATAAAGTTTGGAAAAATATTCGGATAATCGGATCGAATCGAAAATTTAAGATATTTTAAAGGATGATGAGGCAAGGTTAAAAATGTCATTTACATGTCTAAAAATGGTAGGATTTACCATGGACCATTGGATTAAAGTAGGTTTTCCATGTTAAATATGAGCCATTGGATGAAAAATGGCAAGATGGTAAATTTGGAAAATTCCAAGGGTAAAGTTGGTAATTACTAACTACTTGGATTATTTTTGACCCTTGGATGAGTACGTAGACATGTGGAAAATTTTGAAGCATTGGATTGAAAGGGCAAAATGGTCATTTTTCTATGAAAGAGATATTTTATTTGGATTTTTAAAATATATGCCAAATGGCCAAATTGGAAACAAATGAAATTTCAAGACGATTTCATCATCTTTTCTCCTTGTTCGAAACCCTTCACCAAGGTAAGAAAAAATTTCATTTTTGATTTTCAAACTTATTTGGTTAGATTTTGGATGAAAGCATGAAACATGAAATTAATCTCCATGAAATTCTCTATCTTTTGGTACCATTTGTTCATGCTTTCCTTGCTTAAAACCCTAGTTTTGTGATTTTGATGGATGAAGGGGATGTTTAAATATGATGATTTAAGATTAGTTTTTGATGAAGTTGTTGTTGTAGAATCGTATCCAAGCTTGTATGATAATTGAAACTACTTGAAAGTAGTTAAATCCTAATTTGGTTTAATTTAGGGTTTTGATAGGAAGTTGAATTTGGATTGATTTTGACATGGGAATAATTATAGAAGCTTGGAAATGAGGTTTAGAAGTTAAATTCATGCTTGAATCAAGTTGGAAAATTTGAAAGTAGTGACCTTTCATATTCGGCCTATAAGAGAAAAAAAATTATGGAAAATTTTCCTAAGGCTAGAAATGATGTGAGAATGATTTTACAAGGATTAGAATGTTGTTTGGATCAATTTGGAAGTTTTTAAAGTGTTGGGGACCAAATGGCATATTAAGGAAAAATTGAAAGTGAAATGGAAATTTGTTAGAAATTAATGTGTTAAGCTTGAATGTATTATTGGAATACTTGAAAATGTTGTTAAGTGTTTGAATTTAAAGTTTAATGGTAAGGGACCATTTTGAATAATTTGGAAAGTTGAAGTGAATTCTAAAAAGAATTCAATTTATGGTTATTTTATGAGATTTGAGATTGCCTTGTGAATTTATGAAGGATATGAATAATAAAGGATTTTTAGAAATTTTATTCCTAATATGTGCTTATGTTAGAATGATACTAACATACACTTTGAAATGTATGTATTCGGTAAATGATGATTTTATAGATCGTGATCGTGATCAAGATCATAGTTACGAACAAGTTTAAAGATAAGGGAAAAGTTCAAGAGTAAGGTTAAATCAACAGTAAGATTGCTTGTGGGGCATCAGGTGAGTGCAATGCATACATAACATGATACATGGATGTTTTATACATCATTGAGAAGACTTGCGATAAGTCTACCTAGTTTATATATTGGCATGATATTTATGTCATTGATCATATGATTGACATATTTTAAATATGTCAAAAGTTGAACATTAATGCATGGATATGATGTTATATTATGATTGTTATTCGGGTATGAACTGCCCAATGTTAAATTATATTGATATACATTGCCATAGATGGAATAAATATAGAATTATGCCCAAATAAGTCATTGAGGGACAGGGTATAGTTGGCATGACATAGAGTCCAGCAGCACGCTACATATTCGGGTATCCGGGATAGCGCTATAGCGTATATAAAGTACACTTAGTGTATGATTAGCACTGTCTTATAAATGTGCAAATGGTTAGCACGGCCTTATAAACGTGTAGATGGTGGGCACGACCTTATGTGTATTAGCATTTTGGTGCATATTTGACTCGCGTACCCAGGGTCATCATAAGTTATATTTAGGCTATGATTTACTCAATAAATAATTGATAAACGGGCTAAAGAGTTTATACACTCTTAAAGTTATGGCAAGTATATTGGTAAGAAATTTATATCTGGTTTATGTTATGTTGATATATGATTAACATAAAGGTAAGTTATATCTAGTGATTCAAACTGCATGAATACGGTTACATGTTATTATTTATTGTTATAGTTTTGTTTTATTGCACCGAATATTATTATTGTCTCACTAAGTATATACTTAGCGTGTGATGGTTTTCACGCGTAGGTAAAAAAGCAAAAATCGGAGTAAGGAGCGGGTATCAGTAATAACATCTTTTGATGTGTTTTGATGTTTCTAGATGGCATGTATGTTAAAGTAATCGGTTATATATTAGTTTATATATGGTTTGTAATAATATATAAACTAGTTTATGTTTACAGTGGATGATAAGTAATTATATGAAATTAAAATCGAGTAATAATTAGATAAGGGTAATTAGAGCAATCGGGTAGATTTTTATTTTAGGTAGTTTTTATGCAGTTCTATTCCATATATATTATAGAAAATAATCGTTAAGTTGCTGTCTGAAATCAGACTTAAATTGATGAAATAAAAAATTCAAAATATGATTCTACGCGAAAAAAATAAAAAATTATATTCTTTATGTGATACTCCAATTAGTATTTAATATAGAATACTGGTTAAGGTGTTACACTTTCTTTTTGTAAACAATGAGTAATCGTACTTTGACATATCCATTATGTAACAATGCATTTGTAAGCTTTAAATTCCACTGTCGAGACGCTTGCTTAAGGCCATATAAGGATTTGTGCAGCCTACAAACCTTAGACTCCCCCTGGCTGCCAAAACCCTCAAGCAGATACATGTAAACCTCCTCAACTAAATCACCTTGAAGGAATGCATTATAGACATCCATTTGGAAGAGTGGCCAATAAAAAATAGAGGCGAAGGCCAAAACAAGTCTTACTGTAACCAACTTTGTCACATGTGAAAATGTGTCAGAAATCTACACCCTCTTGTTGGGTATACCCCTTTGCAACAAGCCGAGCCTTGTAACGCTCAACCTCCCCATTAGCTTTAAACTTTATTCTAAACACCCACTTACATCAAATTAAAATTTTAGCAGATGGCAGATCAACAACCGAGCATGTGTTATTAGATTCCAAGGCTAAAATATCTTTCTTCATGGCCTCAATCCATATAGAGTTTTGAATAGCTTGAGATTAAGACTTGGGTTCAACAAAGTGAAAAGTAAATGAAAGAAAAGACTAAACATGAGATGGTAAATGATGATAAGTAATTGATTCAGAAATTGAATGCATACTTGAGTTTGAATTTGGAAGAAATAAAGATTGGTAAGTTTGCACATAATCATGAAGCCATGAAGGTTGCTTAACAGTTCAAGCAGATTTTCTGGTAGGGACAACAGACTCAACAACATATGGGACAGCAGACTTTCTGAATCCACTTGTTGAAATATCAGGTGGAATAACAATATCAAAAGGGATAGACGAGAAATTATTATGTAAAGATGATCAAAAAAACATTATTCAAAGGATCAAAGTTTAAAGAAGTAGAAGAACGAACAGAATCAGAATTTTGATCAAGAACAACAAAGTCTGAAAAAGAATCAGAAACATGAGAAAAAAACAAAGAATATGAAGAAACAGAAGATTTAAAAGGGAAAACAGTTTCATGAAAGTGACCATCCATGCTGATGAAAAAGTTTGTTGACTCTAGATTAAAAGAATGTACCCTTTTTTAGTAGATGAATATCCTATGAAAATCGAAGGAATAGCACGAGAAGAAAACTTATCTTTAAAAGGAACTTGGGTTGCACAACATAGACAACCAAAAACATGCAATGAGTTAAATTTAGAGGCTTAGCATAAAGCATTTCAAAGGGACTCTTCCAATCTAAAATAGAAGTTGGAAGCCTGTTGATTATATAGCAGGCAGTAGACATACACTCCCCTCAAAATTTCAAAAGAATATGAGAATGAAAACGAAGGGCTCTAGCCACCTCTAACAGATGCTTGTGTTTTTGTTTATCTATGCCATTTTGCTGGAGTGTATGCACACAAGAACTTTGGTGTATAACACCAAGAGAAGAGAAAAGACTAGAGCACTCTGAATTAAAAAATTTAGTGCCATTATCACAGCGGACAGTTTTGATAGAAGTTGAGAATTGATTTCGAACAAGAGAAAAAAAAGTTCAAAGAGATAAAATGGCATCACTCTTGAGTCTCAACAAGTAGATCCATGACATCCTAGTGTTATCGTCAACAATAGTGAGAAAGAAACGATGACCACTATGGGTGGACACACGATAAGAACCTCATAAATCAATGTGAATTAATTCAAAGGGCTTAGTAGAATTAGAAACACTCAAAGGAAAGGGTAACCTGGATTGTTTAGCAAGAGGACACACTGAGCATGTATGGATTATATCATCATGCAACTTAAAAAATTGTAAGAAAGGAGTCTTATGTAATTTTGCAATAGCAGCATGCCCCAATCGAGCATGCCATAATTTTGTATTATTAACAGAATCTAAAGAAGCCATACAAGAAGATATAGATGCTAAAGAAACAGAATCAGCAGAACTCAACAAATAAGAACAACATTGAGAAGAAAAAAACTTGTTACCACAGCAAAAACTTGAAGAATCAAAATAGTATAGGCTATATGACTCTTTACCAATCCCCATTATCTTTTCAGTGTATAGTTCCCGTAAAATACAAAAATCAGGAAAAAAATTAACACTGCAATTCAATTCCTTGGTTAATTTGGAAACAGAAAGAAGATTATTGGTGAAATTAGGAACATATAAGATATTGGTAATAACATGGGAGGAATTAAACTGAAAGGAACCAATATGGGATATGGGAGTGGTTTTATCATCAGGCAAATAAACTGTTTTGGATTGAGAAACACAAGAAAGAGGAGAAGTTAAACCATGAAATACAGACAACATATGATCGGTTGTGCCTGTATCTAGTATCCAATTAATAGCCCCATTAGCAACAGATAAACAACTAGGGGCAAGAGCAGTATTAGAAGTAATACCTGCTAAATTCGCAGCCGATTTCATAAAAGGAGCTTTGTTCAACAATCCCAGAATCTGATTGTATTATTTTGGGGTGGAGACATGAGCAATAAGAGGATTCACAAATGGTACAGTACCCGAAATAGAGACCAAATTAGTAGATTGATTCACAGCCATTGCAGCCACAAAACCCTTTTTTGTAAATTTGAAATCGGTAGAAAAACCATTCAGGCGATAGCAATTGTCGCGTTTATGGCCCTTGATCTTACAGTAATCACAGGTGTTATTAAATCGACGACGCTCAAAATTTTCAAATACAGAGTATATCGCTGTAGCGTCAAAAATTGGAGAAATCCCTTAAAGATGAGCTCGCTGAGATTCTTTCTGAATTATCATGAAATAAGCCTAATTGGCTGAGGGCAGAGGCTTCATCAGTAAGCTCTGGCTTCGAATCACTGAGTAGGTATCATTGAGACCCATGAGAAATTGAAATAATTTCTGTTGGGCAAGATTGGATGCATTCTGACGAGAAACCTCGCAATCACAAGTAGCGAGAAAAACCAAAGAGTGATAGTCATCCTACAAAATTTTAAACCAAATAAAATAGGAAAAAACAGAAGAATCACCTTGGGATAGAGTAGAAATTTCACGATGAATAAAATAAACCTTAACTCCACCACCCTTGTCAAACCGCTCATTCAAATCAGACCAGACGTGCGCGGCGCTAGAGGCAAAAATGATCCCGACAGACAAATATCGACTGACAGTGTTCAAAATCTAGGATAACATAAGCGCGTTGCACCGCTCCCACTAAGGATGCAAGGAAGCTTCATAATCGTCCTTTTTGCGGTCACCAGTAACAAAACCAGTTTTGTTTTTTGCCAAGAGGGCAATCCGCATAGATCGGCTCCAAAGATTATAGTTCTCGATGCCTAAGAGCTTATGAGAAACCAACAGGCCACTGGAAGTGTCCGATGGATGCAAAAAGAGATGGTGGTTGAAATCGACCACCGTAAAATCAGTCAAAGAAACGATCGACGAAGGCATTAGATGGGCAAATGAAAAGGCACGGTAAAAACAAACAATAAAGAAAACTGAGGACAAAACGCACACAAAATAGAACAAAACGCACTAGAAATGTTAAAGGGGAAAGCACGTGAAGAATTAATCAAAAAAGAGAGCCTGAAAATCTGATACCATGTTAAAAGTACGAATGGGAGAAAAATACTGTATTTTATTAATTCTTCATTGACTTGTTTAAGTTACAAAACAACTATTTATAATGTATCTAAACAAGAAAATAACTGTTGTAACTAATTAACCAATAGCTAACTAACACTCTAACTAATTATCCATAGACTTAGTTAAGCTATTTACAACTCAACAAATATTCAAACCCGAACCAACATAAAAACAAAACGCCAAACTACATAACCCCAGCAAAGCAGTCACCATCCCCTGTGCACACAGCCAACAGGCTCAAATCGCAAGAAACAAATCTCCCTACATGCGAAAGCCAAAACTAAGAGCCACCGGTCTCCATCACACGCAGCCACTCTAGTCGATCAACACCCCTCTTGGCTAAGGTATTCGTAATACAATTCGTCTCTCGGACGATATTGTGAAAATACATACATGTTAATGCAACACAGCTACATCAATCCTCCTGAACCAATACCTCAACTGCCAAGGGCGACGTTCCTTATGCAATATCCAAGATACGACAATAAACGGGTCTGATTCAATAATAATAGACAGTGTCGACCTCCATCGAGAAATAAGTATATAATCCAACGCATACTCTATAGCCCTCAACTCAACTTTATTAGAATCTATCACCCCCAAGGAACTCAAAAATAATGTTTAAAATGCATCCCTCGTCATTGCGCAGGACGCCACCACAATTTGCCGGTCCAGGTTTGCCCCTAACTAACCCGTCTACATTAAATTTCAACACCCCTAACCGGCGGACACCACTCCCCCCCACCACCACATTAAAAAAGGTTTTATGCTTATGAGTTTCACCATTATTAAGAATAATTGAAAAAAGTAAAATACTTTTAATAATTTTTATAAAATTTTAAATATTTTTTTATAATTATTAATAATTACTAAAATTATTAAAATAATTTTTACTATTTTATTAATAAATTTTTCAAAATTTTAAACTGATTTTATTTTATAGTTTCTAAAATGTTTTTTTAGTATTTTTAAAGAATAATTCAAATAAAAATTATAAATTTAAAAAAAATCATATGAAAACATTGTAACAACACACGGTATAAATTGATAAAACATTATTTTTAATAGTAAACTTCGGTCAAATGAATAAAAGGTATAGAACTTGATTTAAACATAAAATAAAACAAGCTTAGTTAATTAACTATTTAAAAACAATTGAACTTTAAGCCCGGCATTTTTAACGAAATAACACCCGAAAAAATAATTTATCAAATTGAAACCCTTACAAAATTATTTCATCAGGTAGTACTCATACAATGAACTTGCCATGCAAACTTGGCGAGTTTCATTTTTAATATTTTTAATATAATTAATAGAGTCTTTAAATATTAAAGAAAACAAATTTTAATGAAACTCGCCATATAAATCTAGCGAGCTTTTAAAAAAATTGATAGAATTCATCATGCATACCTATTGAATTCACTGTAAAGATGCTATGTAGTGAAATAATTTTATATGAATGTTTGAATGATAAATAATTTTTAAAATATGATATTTCAGTGAAGTCCCTTTAAACTCATAAACCAAAAACTTCTGGGGTCCGGATATAGGCTTTTTTATAAAAATATTTTTTTTAATAATTAATTAGAAAAATACTATCAAACTTAATTATTAAAAAAATGATCGCCTTTCAGTTCACGTAAGGTGAATTCATATTCTACACAAGGCGATTTCTGAACTCATATCCTTTACATAGCGAGTTCAGTCCTACATAGACGAACTTTTCCATTCATCCCAATTAATGTTTGGGAAAAAATAGCTTTGTGTATAACGCGAGTTCATCTTACATAGAGGTGGCAAACGGGTCATTCGGGTCGAGTTCGGTTCGGATCATTTTAATTTGGGTCGTGTTCGATTTTGACTACATTTGGTTTTAGTTCAGTTTGGGTCAGATCTGGTTTGGTCCGGTTTTAATTTGGGTCTATAGTGATTCAGATCGGATATCGGGTCGGGTCACATCGGTTCAGTGTTTTGGGGTAATGTATTTTCGGGTCGGGTCAAGATTGGTTCAATAGGAGATCAATATGTTTCGGTCGGGTTTTCAGGCTGGGTCAGTATTTTACACCCATATATGGCTTTATAAAGCCAGTATATTTAACTTTTTGGTGAGTTGTGCGACAGCTTACATCAAATATTTTTTTATTTCTTTTAATATCTTTTCTTTATTTCAGATTGTCTTCAGTTCGGGTTGCTTTTGATTCAGATGAAATGTACATTCAATTTGTTTGAAAATCGGTTCAGGACTGTTTGGTTCAGTTAAAAATCGGATCAGGTCTATATCGGTTCAACTAAAAATTGGGTTGATTTTGATTCAATTCGGTTTATTTCGAGTTTCAAATCAAGTTCGAATCATCATGTTCATGTCGATATCAGATTTTAGATCGGGTAAAATCGGTTCGAGTCTCGGGCCAGTTTGCCACTTCTAATCTTACATGGACTGAAAAATATTATTTTTTAAATATTCAAGTTTAAGGGTTATTTTTCTAATTAATTATTAAAAATGAATATTTACATAAAATGCCGGGATATACATTGGTCTACCTGACATGTCCTAGCCCCTAAGTATGCCTACCGCGAGTCTCTAAAAATGCATTGAAGTGCGCATTTTTTTATAAAATAAATAAAAACGATTTTTTTGATGAATTTAAGATTTTTTAAAATATAAAAACAATTTGTGAATTGTGATAGCGTCAACTGACTCACTCGCCATTCTTTTATTATAATAAAAAATACCTAAACAAGCATGCATTGAATATTACGTGAAAATAAATAAATAGTAGGTTGGTGAGTAATTAAGTAAGTAAATAAATAAATGGAGAAGATTATTTAGATGGCAAGCGTGAACGATGACCGCAGAAGCGGCGACTGGCGAGTGCACAGAGATGTGGCGGTTACCGGCAGCACAATTGGAAAACTTCCAACTTCAACGTTACGTGGGAAATGGTTTTGGGGCTGGGATTCTACGTCACCGGTCAACCCTGATCCCATGTAATCAAAACAAACGTCATCTCTCTGCTGGCCTCTCGGGTCTCCCTTCAATTTGTTTCAAGCAACATTTTATTTATGATTAATATATTATTTACAACATTTAGTTGATATCATCTTAATTAGGGAGAGTATGCGGTACAACAATTTAATTTACGATTAAAATGATGATTAAAATGTAAAAAAAATAAAACTTAAAATGTTACTCACATAACTGAACTTTTATATTTTTTGATAAAATTTTAGGTTGGTGATAAGTTTCAGAACTCATAACCAAATTCTAAAACTTATCGTGAAAAAATATTTGAATAACATTTCCGATTCCAACCTAAAATGTTATCAAATATTATAACATTTTAGATTTCATATTTTCTAATATTTCGGTTATGCCATATTTTAACTTTAAATTAAGGTATCGCACCCTACACAAATCGTCTTTAACTAGTATTATTCAACAATGACCAACGTTCATATCTGTGTTTACATAGGTTATATATTTTTCATGACGTTTGAAGGACGGACGCAGGACTTTAGGTTAGGGGGCGAACTTATAAATTTTTAAAAGTGGAACTTATACAAATTTAGGGAGACAAAAATAGATTTTCAATAGAAAATACATAAAAAAAATTCTAAAAAATTTCTAAATCATATAAAAAATTTAAATTTTTAGGGGACAACCGCCCCTCCAAGCTCCAGCCCCCGTCCATCCCAGATTTTACTGACATCATATCTCACTAAACCTTTTTTATAACCAAACATTTTTTTTGTTAAGGACACATTATATCACAAATAAGTACTTAAAGTATACTAATTTTTTTATTTAGATACCTAAAGTTTTTTTTTAAAATAAGTACTTAAAGTATAATTTTGGGTTAAATAAGTACCTAAAGTATTTTTTCGTCAGAGTAGGTAACTAAAGTATTTTTTTGTTTGTTAAAATAGCTACCTAAAGCATATTTGTTTTTTAAAATAGGTATCTACTGTATTTTTTAATCAATATCACATGATAACTTTTATGAACCTATTTTGACCCCAAAAATACTTTAGGTACCTATTTTGACCAAAAGATATACTTTAGATACTTATTTTAACGAAAAATACTTTAAGTACCTATTTTGACCAAAAATATATTTTAAGTATTTAATTTAACCAAAATATATATTTTTTTAAGTAATTATTTTAACTTAAAAGATACTTTAAATATCTAAGTAAAAAAATAGTATACTTTAATTACTTATTTATAATATAAACCATAAATATAATAGATAGAACTCGCATGTGAGTATGAACTTATCCATAAAAGATTTTTGTTATTTATAAGAGCCAATTGCACCACACGTCCCTAAACTATGACACTCATTTTAAATTAGTTCTTAAATTTTAAAATATTTCAATTTCATCCTCAAAGTATGACCTTCATTCTACATTGGTCCCCAACTTTTAAGCATTCCAATTTCATCCTCAAACTATGGCTCTCATTCTAAATTGGTCCTCAAACTTTTTGAATGTTCTAATATCATCCTCAAATTATGGTTTATACCACATCATATTATTACATAATACACATAAGTGTTTCATGACAATTAACATTTTTTATAATGGTCTTACTTACATAAGATATGATTAGCATATACTAATAATTTGGGGATGAAATTAGAACGTTCAAAAAGTTTGAGGATCAATTTAGAATGAAAGTAATAGTTTGAGGATGAAATTTGAATGCTTAAAAGTTTGGGGATCAATTTTGAATGAAGGTCAGAGTTTAAAGATGAAATTGGAATGCTTTAAAGTTTAGGGACTAATTTAGAATGAATATCATAGTTTGAGGACGTGTGGTGCAATTAAATCTATTTATAATTAAAGTCATAGTTGGAACTGTAAAAAAAAAGCACAAACACAGTGTCCATAATTAAAAAGCTCAAATATTTATTATCATGGGTCTATATACAAATAAACTAATTTATTTTTGTATGCTCTTAGAATTTAATTTTTGGCATAATTTTAAAAAATACCCCTAATGTTTAATTGAATAGTCACTTTGGCACCTATTCTTTTTTCAAGCACTTTAATCATCAACGTTTCATTTTGAGTCAAAATGACATCTCATTGAACGAAAACAATTAGTTAACTACCGGTAAACACCTTGAGATGATGTGACAATCATACATGGCATCAATACGATGAGTGTTTAAGGCGTGAGCTATCACAAACAAAGCCTTGAGTTCGTTCCCTCTCAAGGCCAAATTGCAAAATCTTTGTAAATGTAACACTTTTATGTTAGTGTATGTTGCCATGTAGGATTTTCATATCATCTTGAGGTGTTTACCGTTATCTAGCCAATGTTTTTCGTCCAATAAGTGGCCTTTTTGACCCAAAATGAAACGTCAAAACCTTTGTAAATGTGACACTTTTATGTTAGCATGTGATGTCATGTAGGATTTTCCATATCATCTCGAGGTGTTTACCGTTAGCTAGATAATGGTTTTCATCCAATGAGTGGCCTTTTTGACCTAAAATAAAACGTTGATGGTTAAAGTGTTAAAAAAGAATAAAGGTCAAAGTGACTATTTAGTCAAATATCAAAAATTTCCAAAACTTGTTATTAGGGACCAATTTACAAGCAAATTAATTTATTTTTGTGTACTCTTAAAATTTAATTTTTTTCAATACTTGTTACTAGGCTCAATTTACAAGCAAATAAATTTTTTCTCTAATCTTAAAATTTATTTATTTTCTAGTAATTTTTATTAGGGACTAAATTTTTAAGTTCGTCTTTAGTCCACCAAAATATTAGAAACGTACATATTTATAATATTGAGATAACACATTCATCTCATCTTTCACCGTATCGTAGGACTTCTCGTACGATTACATTTTCGATTGAACCGTTCTAGATCATTAAATTTATTATTTTCCTCATCTAATATTTGGGGAAGGAGGGGACAATGTGAAAGAGTAAGAAATATTCATACAGCAATCCATATATTTAACATTTATGGTTTGTTGAATGAATCACCCTAGTTCGTTTTATCATTAATTTAGTGCAAGTGGTGTGCAAAATAGGAGACAATGGGAATAAAATAACAACTATTACAAGATTAGGTTGGGGTTAGTAGGAACACGGGGTATTAAACTATTGTATTCTAATTAATACACGTGCACAACACTCATAATATTTAAACTACCGCCACGATTAATGTATTTAGTGACATAGTTAGGCTTGAATCATTCATTTAACATAAAAGTTAGTCGGTATTTCGCATGTCAAATGCTTTGTATTGAATTTTTGCCTCCTTTTAATTTTTTTAATATATATGTTTATTTTATTATCTATGTTTAGGATGTGTGGTTGGTCTTCCTAACAATGTTCTCTTTAAGGATTGTATTCACGTCATCTCCTTGAAACTATAACGTATCTTACTAATGCACCCAATACTGATGGATTACTTTTAATTTCTTTTTTATATACATCAAAATTAAGAAAATCGAAAAACCCATTAAAAATTGAAAAAGTGAATTATTTATGAAAAATAATTAATTTCTCAAAATGATTTTAGATATAATTAAAAATATGACCATGATTATAATAAATAAATTTTCGAGTAATTACAGTCATTTTTTAATAGTTTAAAGGTGATTATAAGATAGTATTTGTTCATACATATTCTTGACCTGTTGACAATGCACACACACCTTGTATAAAAAAAATGAATACATTGACTATATATCTCAGGAAGATTTTTTTATGGGTTATATTTTGATACACAAGCTGTGTAAAAAAATTACACAACCCTTTATATTTAAGCTTTAAAATCTAAAACCTAAATTCATAACCCTAAAACCCTAAAACCTAAACCCCTAGACTCTAAATTTTAACCATAAACTTTAAATTCTATGTCTTACAACCTAAATCCCTAGACCCAAAACCACAACTTAAATCTCTAAACCTTAAAATTGAAAGGCTTATATAAACTTTTATTAAAGTATTTTTTATTTAATGGGATTTTAAATCCCTTCAAGTTTAGATAATAATTAAATTAAATATTAATTATAAAAAGCCCCTATTTTCAAAAGTTAAGTAATTTGACATGTCTCGATATTTAATTCTAACTCTTCTTTGAGCTAAACCGTAACTGATACGAATAAAACCCACAACATAAAATTGAATCTAAACTCGTATGCAATATTTTCATAAAACGAAAATCAATCAGGAATCTCAAAATTCTCATTATCTTAACCTTGTCATTGTCATTATACAAAAGGTAAAAGTTTATGAAAAATATTTTATTTATTAACAGTGAATATTTTTTTTCAGACGAATTTTTATTGATATAATTTATTTCATTTAAAATTTAAGGTTTGAAATCTTTAAATAAGATATATAACAACATCAAAAATCTGATCATAAAAAAATCGTTGTCAATACATGAAATAGAGGCCCAAAATTATTTATTATATTCATACCAAGCAGTCAGTATGTACGTGAGTAAGATGTATGAATGACGGCTTTTAAGGATAAGTATGAATGTCGGTCGGCGTTCAAGATAAGCATTGACTTTAACAAACTTAATATTTAATTTATATTGTTTCATTAAATTGGAATCACTAGGCATCGGTCGCAAAGCTCAGGTCCGTTTGAAACTTTGTTTTAAGTGTTTTAATGTACTAACCCAGTAATTAAAATAATTTTATCAGAATTAACGAGTTAATTCAAGTGGTAAATAATTTAATATTATTAAATATATTTTAAATGTGAGGCTTTATGTATGCAAAAATCTTTGCAGGAGATTTATTCATCAAAATCAAATATGTAGTACAGATTGATTAGAATTAATTATAATAAAATTCTAAAAAAACGAGAGAGTAATAAAAAAATAATTTTATCAGAATCTCAACTCAAGTATGTTCATATTGGTAAGCATATGGTATATAAAAGAATATTCGTTTCTTATGGCAACTGTAGGACTGTGTTGAATTTGGGATCATTTCTGGTGGACATAAAGGTTAGGGTTAGGTGATATTCAAAACAGTACCCAACTTTCAAATTAATCCTAAATTACCTGAAATGGAATTGATTCAGTCATATCTTATCAAGCTAAGACAGAGAAGGGCCCTATTTGGCACATGTTTATTGGTTGTCTATGCTATGCTATTCTTCTCTTTTTAGCTTTGTTAACTACTTCCAGTAGATTATTTTTAAAAATAATTTATATTTTTTCTAATATCAATTATCATCACATCGTTTTGTTTGGTTAACTTAATTAGGATGCAAGACTACGGTGTTTCATGGGGAGAATGTATGATTGCTTGAAAGCGTCTTTTTATTAAATTGATCTAGTTATTTAATTGTTTTTAGTCTCAGTTTTTGTAAAATTATGGTAATTTTTATTTTTATTACAATTTATACTAATAAGTATAAATATGATGTTGTAATAGATTTATAAATCATAATTATAATAATAATTTAATGAAAATTGATTGCAATATCAACCATAATTATAATTAATATACTAATAAATAAATTATAAAAGTATAATAATTATAAAAAATAAATTATGACAACTATAATATTTCAGCTAAAAGAGAGAAATTTTTGTTTTTAGCAATGAGAGTATTGTTAGTTGGCTGACAAAGCCACTACCAGCACATTTTTTTTATTTATCTAACATAATATTTTGATTTAGTTGAGACGGTTATGGATAACAATTAAAATGGATAATTTAAATATTTCGGTATATAATTTTTTAAGTTAAAATAAGATATTTGAATACTTTTAAAGGTTTGACTAGTTAAATTTATTAATTAGTATGTTTGTGAATAGATATTTGTAAGAGCGGATTTGGGTGAAATCTCTCAATTTAAAAAGATGCTAATAGGAGTTTTTTGGGTAAGAGATTTTGTCATAAGAGTTGAAAAAAAACTCTTTTACCATTAACAATAAAAAATTACCAAATTAACATATGCTTCAAATATCATTTAAATTTAAAAATAATTAAATAAATAAAAATAATATGTATATACTTCAAATATGTTTAGTAATGTTATTTTAAAATTTTAATTTTCATAATCTAATAAATTTTAATATATACAAAATAATGATAACTAATAAACTATTCAAACAAGTATTGGATATAATCATGTCCTTATATGTCATTTTGCTTGTTTAGATAATTAAATAACTATAACTATAAGTTAATTTTGTAAAACACTTTTATACAATCAACTAATACAATAAGTTGATATAATTTGTATTCGTTATCAACTAATGTAATTTACTATCAGCTATCAACAATCCATTAATTGCTAAACAATAGTTTTATCTTTTGCAAAAATGTTAGATAATTTAATACAGACATAACATTTTGAAAATAAAATAAACTTACCCTTTTTTTTGAATAGATAATTTAATACACATGAAGTTTTATACCGGAAAATACTTTGATACTTTGACTTTTAAGGTTTAGAGATTTATGTTGGAGTCTAAGGGTTTAGGTTGTAGGGAGTAGAATTTAGAGTTTTGGGGTTATGTTTTAGAATTTAGGATTTATGGTGTTAAGGTTAGAGATTTAGGTTTTAAATTTTTTAGTTTAAACTTAAAGGATTGTATAATTTTTTTACACAAGTTATGTATCAAAATATAAATGCTTTATATTTTAATTTGAATAAATAGAATAATTATCCTAAAATATTTATCAAACATACTTCAAAATTATTATTATTATTATTATTATCTTAATAAGAGAAAAGTGAAAAAAAAAAAGAAAAAAGCTTATTATAATGTGAACCTACTATAAGTGCGAGAATTTATATCATGAGTCATTCCCCCACGTCATCCATGAGACCAACTAATAAAATGCATCAATTTCATTAAATTTTTTCCATCTCATTTTTTACCAAGTGAATCTTCACTCATATTTACTGTAAATCAAATTCCAAAACAGTTTTACCAAGTAAAAATTTATTTGGTAAAAAAATGACATGAAAAATTAATAAAATGAATGCATTTTATTAGTTGATCTCATAGATGACGTGGAGGAAAATACCCTTAATATAATTTCTCTATAAGGTCTATCTAGACGTGTGGTTTTTTCTTCCTAATCACTAAATTAAACTTAATTTAAAAACATTGGAATTATTTTATTCCAATAAAATAAACATTCCCTAGTTTTTTTATAATCTGATTCATGAAATGATTAATCCAGATTATATATCTATTATTATTTTAAAAAATTAAAAAGGAAAAGTGAAAAAAAATCTAATTTAGTGTAAAGTTGAAAGGTGGAACAGGAAATCATTGTCGGATCAGCCTGTCGAGACAAGAATGTGAGCGGAGGATACTGCCGACCTCACATATTATGATGATGATTGCGTTTGTCTTGGCCTAAATTACCTTTTATCACACCACTTTTTGCTGGTCTTATATGTCTACACTTCACTTCAGTGTTTTGTATTTGATCATTAACAACGACGGAATTAAGAATTAAGAATTAAGAATTAAGAATTAAGAATTAAGAATTAAGAATTAAGAATTAAGAATTAAGAATTAAAATATAATTAATTATAAAATTAAGAAATAAAATATAAATAAATTAAAATTTAAAGTTAGAGGAGCCAGTCCCTAAACCTTACTACAACTCCATCCTAATCACAAAAAAAATCGCGCTCTTAATATGATACTTAATCTCGAATTTCAATCTTAAATAATTGTTATCCTCATTTAAAAAAAAACATCCATTAAGAATAGTTGGTTAATTGAATTGAAACAATAATACGCTAAATGTAACAGCTTATAACAGAATTCATTAGTCTAAATTAAGATTAAACTTAGGGGTAGTTATACTGTGAATTTTAGTCATATGTGTAATGTAATGTGTGAATTTGATTCAGTGTAATTATACTTGTGAAAAAAAATTATTTTAGTTCAATTTTATACAATTTAATAAAACATATCAATTTATATTCATATTGGATAAATATAATTATTTATGTATATAATATGTAAATATAAAATAATTCTATGTCGATAATTATTTCAATAATATATGAAAAAAATCATATCAAAATTTAATAATTTTAAAATTGTACAAAATTCAAAAATGACATTACACATTTATACAGAGTTTGCACGTAATTTTGATATCAATCCCTTAGAGTAAATAGTGAAGTTTCAAAAAGATACCTAAAAAAAGTGCCATTAAAACCCGATCTTGTTCACATGTTTTTCTTCAAAAGAATTGAAAATTTACCATGTTAAAGGTAAATAATTATTTTGTGTCAACATTACAATAGAATCTGCATCACTACTTTTTTTAAAAAAAATCTATCGACAAGTTGGAAAAGGCGGCGGCCGCTGTCCTTAGAAAAAGGTTGTAAATAAACAAAGATGGCATGAACATTACTATAAAACATCGTTGTCGTGGAAGCACACATGGCTTGGGTTGGTGAAGTGAAAGGTGGTCCGAGTTCAATGAACATTCCCCCTCCACACTTTCCCGAACCCTCGTGTGAGGAAACTAGTCAACTTTATCATGACCCACGATTCGGATTCGGATTTCACTGATTGCGGGGCTATTCTTTTTTTTTTAATATTATCTGTAGGAATATTTAATCGGTTAATTCGATTAACCAACCTAATTGAACTAGCTAAATATCATTAATTAAAAATTTTAACCCTTTAACCGTTAATCGAATCGAACTTTTTTTAAAAAATTAATCGTGCCGAACTTTATTCGGTTAATTTGGTTAATTTTTGAATTAATAGAAATAACTATGGAAAAACTAATTTTAAGTTAATATATATCTATATATATTTAGTAATTTTCGGTTAATATATATATTCTGTTAATTTTTGCTTAATATCGGTTAGTTCAGTTAATTCAGTTAATTAACCTGTTTTGAACCGAATTAACCGATAACTGAACTTTTTTAAAAAATTAACCGTTAATCAATCTAGCATCTAATTAACCTATCGGTTAACAGACCAAAATTTTGATTTGATCAGTTAATTTAATTTTAACCGAACAGTGAACACCCCTAATTATCCGTCGACTTGTCTTTTTGTGTATCCCAGTTCAATTTTTTTTTCTTAGAAAATAAGGTTTGTTTGGTTCTAAAAAATATTTTTTATTTTTGTTTTCTATTTTTATTTTCAGAAAATGGTTCTCATTTTCCGTTTTCTAAAAACTAAAAAACACATTTGGTTAATAGAAATAAAAACTTGTTTTTAAAAATAAAAATAGTGGGAATGTGTTTGGTATCTAGTTTTTCAAAATTAAAAAGCTTAAAGGTCAAATTAGCCCTCAACGAAAAAAATCAATTAAGCCCTTATGAATATTTACACTCAATTTAGCCCCTATAATTCAAATTGCAATCAATCAAACTCTCATAATTCAAATTGCGATCAATTTAGCCAACCCGCAATGTTGACCGTTATAGTTGGCTGTTAACTCACAAACAATCATTAAGATAGCGACACTTGGTACACCTGAAAAATCATAAAAAAATTTAAAAACATATTTAAAATTAACCCCTCCACAACTATCCACCTTAAAATAGTTTGCTAATTATTTCCCCTCTGCAACTACCGTATTCACTTGGATCCATTGAAACGTTGTGGAGTTTGCATAGGTTGGAGTTAAATATGACATCTCCAGGTTTCAACATCCATTTTCTTCTTAAAACACGTGTTTTGTTTGTTCCCTAGGAAATTAGAAAAATCCTAGTGGAAAACTTGATTCGCATGGATTGAAGAAAGACTGGGATAGAGGATCTACAACAACTATAGTAGTTTAGACAGTCATGATAATAATGGGGTTTGGGATTTAAATTAAAAAAATAAAAAAGACCAAATTGAAAAAAAAAATCAAAACTATAATTGTTTTGAAATAAAAAAAATAGTAAAGGGCCAACATAGAACATATTTTTAAAATTTTAAATATTTTTAGATTTTTTTACGGTTTAATGACGGACACTTTCAAAGTGTGCCATGCTTTATCATTTTATTGTTTTAAAATAATAGATTAATTGATTTTTTTCGCTGAGGACTAATTTGATCTTTAAGCCAAATAAAAATAAACAAATAGTTACTCATTAAATAATTAAATTAAAGTATAATTATTAAAAATATTATTATAATAAAAATAAAATATGATTAAATAAACCAAAGTTCTAAAATTGACACTAGAAGGATTTGAACCCGTGTTAAATAGAGTAAAATTTAAAAATCCTTGTTTTTATCTTTTTCACTTTTCTAAAACATTTTCAATGAAAATAGTGAAACCATTTTTTTATGTTTTCAAATTTCACTCATTTTTGTTTTTATTTTCAAAAAATCATTTTCAAAATTTTCAACCAAACATGTTTTCTTCAACATTTTTTATTTTCTGAGAAAATGAAAATGCCTTGTATTCTCTAGAACCAAATGCACCCTAAGTTTCCCAAATGTTGAGTGTTAGAATCTCGGTAATTTCAACATAGTAATCAGTTCAAAATAGATCGACGTACACAAGTTTTTTTTAAAACGGGTCAAGTTCCAGGTTTTCCTAACCCGTTTCCAACATCCAAAAGTTTTTAGTAGGGGTGTTCATGTAACCCCTTGACCCGGTCTAGGCGCCAGACCGAACTAAGCGAGCTATATTGGGTTTGTCGAAACAAACTCGAAAGATTTACTCGAGAAAACGGTCCATTTTTTCATTTTATCTTGTCTAAATGCTTTATTAAGTCCTAAGGTGATCATGCTAGCAACGGTGAAGATTCCAACTCAATCGGGCGTCGAATTGACATCCAATTGCACGAATTCGTATTTTAGTGACTAAAACATAATTTTATACAATTAGGAGGACTTCCATGAAATTAAAGTTACCAATCCTTAATTAGTCAAGTTTCATACGTACAGGTTAAATTTCAACTTAAATTAACCATCCAAACTCGTTTAATTGCATGATCAAGGAATATGGACTAAATTGCAAAGAATCAAATTTCATCTAGCATTTTAACAGAATTAACTAACAACGTATCAATACACAAGTTCATAGTATCGATACGGTATAATTGTTCAAAGGCGTACCGATACGGTCCTCAAGCGTATTGGTATGGGTCTGCATTGTTCAAAACAGAGAATTCTTGTAGCCAAAAGGCATACTGGTACGGTTGCCTGTGTACCGAAACCAAGCTAAAATTTCATTGATGTGTACCGATATGGTCCCTAGGCGTATTGATACGCCAAGGCATTTTTGCCTAGATTGAGCCGAGACAGGTCCCCATGTACTGATCCTTGAGGCCCGTACCGGTACGGACAGACCTGTAATGACCTCTTGGTCCAACATATGACACTTTGGCTCAATCTAACTCACTCCAATCCATAACAAATCATCATATAACATCTGAAACATTAATTCCTCAGACATAGAAGCATGGAAGAAGTTCAAACACAACATATCAAACTCAAGCATAGATCCTATAGGCATGATCTCTACCCAAGCATGCATTTTGGTTTCCCAACCCTTCAAAACCAATCATAAAGCATGATACAAGTCCAAAACCTCAAACATAACTTGTACAACCAGGGAATATCCAAAATAAACCTCCCAAATACATCTTGGTCACATTGCCTCTTATTACTACTTAGTATTTATAAAACCATACTTTGGAAATGCCTCAACCTTTGGATCTTTCCTTATGTACTTGCTGTCTGAGAGAGCCTATTTCTCTGCATTGATGAGAAAAGAGAGCGTAAGCTATAAGCTTAGTGAGAGAATCACAAAAAAAATTATCAATGCATTTTAAACCATTTTATATCAAAGCAAGTTTATATTGTTTATTCCAAAATCATCTCATGCTTCTCAAATCTGCCCAAATATGCACATTTAAATCATTTGCAACACATGTATCATGGATTCTATCTCAAACCTCAATCTAAGCTTCATATGCCATAATCTCTATAGCAAGCTAAAAGAGCATCACATGTATAAATCACATTATACAAAACATAATCCATTTCTCATGATACATTATCTCATATATTGGCTTTCAAGTGACTCAAAACCAGCACCATTCCATTTTATAAATACACATCGGATACACGGATTTTCCAAGTGGTTTCTACGACCACTTCACATACATCCTCGAACTAGAGCAACAAAATAATTACCCACCTCAAAAGTTATGATGTATAAATCCACAAGCGGGAGAATATGGCACAATTAACCATTCGACCGCTGTGGTTCTCATGGTGGAGAAAAGGACACAATTAACCCCTCGACACACATGAGGCGACTTATTATAGTGTACTTTAAACCCTATGGCTAGCCAACTATATCCGATAACATGTTACCTCAGCCACTTGCCAATATATTCAATAAAACTACATTACCTCACTGTTTTATATATACATCAAATCAATCCAATTTCAAATACATTAAACCATGTATTTTAGTATTCTCAAAAATACTTTCATAAACCATGTTTCATTCTCAATAACCATCATATATAATCATTTGCAAAATCTTTCATTTATAAAATATACATATAACAGTAGGCAATCCAAAATCATAAACATGTGAATGAGATTGTATTTTGCAAACCGAAAACGAGAGAGAGCTCAACCAATACTTACTTTTGAGCTTAGATAAGTGTTTTAAACTTATTATAGACTCCCAATAACCAGCTTCAAACCTTTTAAAAGCAGCATAACACATTTCCACTCACCGACAACCAAGTGATCCACTTGCCGATGCACAACTAAGCTTTCGGAGCCTCCGAAACTTCTCCAAAAGCTTAGATAAGTGTTTCAAACTTATTCTAAACTTCTCTAATTTCCAGCAACCAACAAACACCACTTCGCCTCACTTAAAACCATTAAACGCCACTCTAAAACAACCGAAATCAATACCAAACTTCATCTAAACAAAGCCCAGCCAAAACCTATTGATTTAAACATCTTAACAACATCAATTAACATCCAAAATCTTCCTTATAACGTTCTTATACCTCCAACAACTCTACAACACCAAGATCACACCAAATCTAACTATTTGCAACCTAGGAAATTAGCAATTCACATAGTTTTGGGATTTCTTTAATTAATCTCTTATTTTAACATAAAAACACACATCTTAAGTGTTCTAAAACAATTAGAATCAAGGCAAAACAGATCCATACCAATATTCTTCCAATTTCCTATCAAAACACAATTTAATCCATAAAATCTTAATTAAATCATAAACACATAAAGAAAATCAGTTGCAAAGGATCAAGAACTTGGAAATTTTATTAAACAACCTTTAATTAGAGGAGAGAAACGAAAATCACCTCTAATTGTTGATTTCTCCCTTAATTGGCAAAGATTGGTTGAAATCCAAATAGATTTTGTTGTAGGAAACAAAGAAATCAAGTAGGAAACCAAAATGAAATCAAAAGAGATTGATTCCTGGAAATTTTAGAAAGATTTCTTTAATTTCACAAATCAAAGAAATCAAGTAGGAAACCAAAATGAAATCAAAAGAGATTGATTCTCGGAAATTTTAGAAAGATTTTGATAGTTTGGCTGCTGAGAAAGTTAAGAGAAAAGTGAGAGCAAAGTTAGTTATGTGAGAAAAATGATTTGTGAAATTAAAAATCCTTTTTATTAATTCTATTTTATTTTATTATTAAAACCTTTTAGAAACCTTTTTAAAATAGCCTAAATTAAGAGAAAAATATGATGGAAAAGTTTGATTAATTAGCTCCTTAAAGATTCTAAGTTTTGACCCTTTTACGATTTAGTCACCAAAAACAATTTTGAAAACTTTACATTTTAGTCACCGACCAAAATGTCCCAAAATCCAATTTAATTTCTTCAAATTGAATTTACCAAAACCTTTAGAATATTAATTAGATATTTTTACAACATTTTTCTATATTTTATTTTAGCCAAAATAATTTACTAGAATTTAATTCTCGAAACTAATTTGAATTGTCGAATCCGGTTCTCCCAAACCGTCTAACCAACCTATCTAACATCTAGCCCCAAAATCAGGGCATTACAGTTCAAAAATACCCAACCCGGATGACCCGGCCTGTTGACCCGATTAAAAAATTCGAGTAATTTTATAAATTTTTTCAACTCCCGAGTCGGGTAGCCGACCCACTATTTCCCAGGTCGGGCCTGAGTCACAAACTTTCAACTTTTCGGGTACCCGACTACCCGTATGTATTTGAAATTAATTTTTTATATTTAATAAATACACATTTTTATATTAAAATAATAAATACATATTTTATATTAAACTAATAATATTTTTTATATTAAAAAAATATACTTTTATATTCGGGTACCTAATTACCTAATTTTACGGATACATGAAATATACGGGTACCCAATTAGCGGGTACCCAACCAACCTAGGCCGAAACACGTGCCGGCTAAATTATTACCCGAAGACCCGAGTACCCGGTACCTTGAGTCCCCGAATTTAAACACCCTAGTTTTTAGACAAAGTCTAAGTGTGTGCATAAAACCTAACCCAAGTTGTTTCTCAAATGAGTCCATTAGCCATTGAGTTAATTTTAAGAAAACCTAACCCATAAAGCTCATTAAAGCCAACTTATTTTGTAAATTTAAGTTAGCTGCCCGTTTGGTTTCAAGTAGGTCACATTTTAAGCCGCTTTCGTTGCACAAATCACTGCAATAGAAAAAGCGCCGAAAAGAAATGCATTTGTCACTAGTGTGCGCATTATTGGGTTTTAAACGAAATAATTTATTGAATTAAATTTTTTTCGGCTAATCAATCGATTAAGATTTTTTTTCTCAAATTTTAGTTATCGATTAATTCTGTTTGAAACCAGTTAATCAACTGAAATTATTATATATTAAATATTATATATATATTACATATATTTACTTTACAATATCATATTTAAAATAGATAATTTTATATTTTTAAAAATACTTTTTTGACTGCAATCCTAAACATTAAAATTTTACAATTTTTTAAAATCACTTTTTAAAATCATTTTTGACTACATTTTTAAAAGCACGTTCTAAAAATAATATCAAACTGACCTTAATACTATGCTTCAATTTCAATAGCAAAGTCATGTGATTAATGTGATGTCTCAATCTCTTTAAAGATGCAATGATTTTCCATATTCTTTTTTAGAGTTTTAGCAACCAGCTAATTGCTTATTTTTAAAAATTCCTTTTGTAAATAAACCTAGCTGCATTCCTTTTTCTTCTCTGCTCACTAAGTTTTATATTTTTTTTAATTTTACACGGCCGATAACGACATTAGTATTGGTTGCCGACCCCAATAATCTTCTTTTGTATGTTTGTTTTGTTTTTTTATTTTTTTTATTTTTAAATTTAATAACTATGTCTTTATGACACGATTTTCTCTACTTTTTGGTACGTATCCTCTGACTTTTAGCACATTTTTCTTCTCTTAATCGGTCATTTAACCGTTTCTTTTTTTCATTTGATCTTCTATCAGGGTTGGATTTGACGCCACCACGACTGATCAAGATGGCGCTCTTTTGATCATCCTATTGATCTCCCTATTTGGACCCTCAAATTGGATTTAGATAGAAGCTCTCAGTCACCGCTCTTGTTCGCGATTGAGTTATGGTAATGACCGTGTTGTCAACGTGCCTTATTATTGTAATATGCATTTTTAATGTTGTTTGTTATTGGCTTTTACCTTTCATTGTTGAGTTTTGGTGATATTTATATCTATTTTTTTCGAGCCTTTGAGTTAGGGTTTTTTTTACCTTTTTTAGGTTGGGTTCTGTTTATGATCTAGAGACATTAGTTTTCGTGTTATTAAGAATATGTCCAGATCAAGTTTGTTTACATGAGTTGTAAACTCTTATTGTATTTTTGGATTTTTTCTCTTTCAATAAAACTAGCGTACTCATATTCAAAAAAAAAATACTAATTGCTTATTTTCAGGACATAAGCATATTAAGGTGTAACTTTTATACTTGGCAAAATTATATGAAAATTTAAATTTTTTAAAAGATACGAGATTAGATCATTGATATAAAATACAAAGGTCATGTTTGGCAATTAACGAATAACTGATAGCGGATTACATTAGCTGATAGTGGATTGCATTGACTGATTTGACTAGCGGATTGTATTAGCTGATCGTATAAAAGTGTTTGGTAAAATTAACCAATAGTTATTTGATTACTTAAACAAGCAAAATGACATTGTTTTGTAGGGGTGCGATCGAGATATTTTTCTGAACAAAATGTATATTTCATTGAAGCTTGTAGTTTTTGGCCCTTACAAAAGATTCCCACTACCTTTGGGCTTAGGATAGTGAGACCAGTCCGAAAAGTATTACTTTGAAATAGGTAAAAACTACAAGGGACATATTGGTCATGATCAAAGTGATTTGACAACTAGCCCTAACAAAAAGAGTCATAACGAGGCATGCCCCCATATCTGGTCATCGAGAATCTTAATTGGGCCTTCATGCTTCGGTAAGGGATTCACGATAGTAGATGGCCCTGCAGGGTTTTCAATACTTACAACACTGAGCTTGATGTACCTTTCTATTAGCCTCTTAAAGCCCCGACAATTCTCAATTGAGTGGCCAACTTGTCCTGCGTGATAATCACATCTTGCGCTGGGATCATACCATTTTGGGAATGGAGGTTGTAATGGGGCTTGGTGGAAAGGTGCCGTTACGTGAGTATTGAGAGCTTTTTGTACAAATCCCCGTTCGAAATTGGTAGTGGAGTAAACTCAATCTTCTCAGTGTTCTTTCTCTGACTCAGATCCTGGCTTGAAGAACCTTGAACATTTGCAACTTTGGGGGTACCACCATCATCGGCTTTGAATAACCAACATTATAAGCTCCTACTAAGTTCACCTCATTATCTCTCTTCCCATATGAAGGCTTCTTGTGAGACGAACTTCCACCAACATCGATCTTTCCACTTTTAACGACATTTTCAATGAGCTCACCAGATAGTACTAGATCGGCAAAGTTGGTAGTTGCATTACCTATAAGGCGATCTAAGATTGAACCCTCCAAAGTCTGGATGAATATGACAATTGTTTCTTTCTCACCAAGAGTTGCGTGTACTGCCTGAAGCTTTCATTAGACCTCTGCTTCATGTGTTGCAGAGTCCAACGATCAGGTACCATATCACTGACATGTCGGTACTACTCCAGAAAAGCTCTATCCAAGTCTTTCCATGATTTTATCTGATGACGGCTCAATCGATTATACCATCGGGCGACAGATCCTGATAGACTATCTTGAAAAAAATGTATTAATAGCTTGTTGTCTTTGCCGTATCCTGTCATCCTCCTACAGAACATAGTGAGGTGAGCGTGAGGGCAACTGGTTCCATCATACTTTTCAAACTTTGGGATCTTGAATTTTGGAGGTAACACCAAATCTGGGACAAGACTGAGTTCACTGGCATCAAATCCACTAAAGGTATGCTCTATCTTCATGGCTTGCATTTTTTCTTCGAGTCGTTTGCAACGCTCCTCAATCTCTTTCGAGGGCCCACTTCTTGATTTGTTAGATTCAATCAACTGGTCCATCTCAGAGACAACATTTTTAGCATGATTGCCCCCTAACTTAGTTTTTGATGCGGTGGGAAAATTTGTCGGGATATGGGCGCTAGCTTTAAGTGGTTGAGATTTTTCCATAGAAATTACCACTCGAGGGTTGGTTTGACTTTTAACTTGAGTAGAGATGAACCCTGGAGGATATATAAGATCTTCATTTTCTGCCCTGGGACCTACCCCATAGTTGATAGCAGAGGCCTCTCCTTGTTCAAGAAACTTGTGTCCTAGCATCTGAGCTAATTTTACCAATATGTTCTATTGAGATTTCGCGAACAGATCCCTTATCTCTTGCTGGGCTTTGGCTAACTGGTCCTCTAGTTTTTGGGTTAAATCTGCCTGCAAAGTCTTCTGGTTTTGCTCAATCCTATCCAGTCTATCTTCGTTTGCCATCTTTGCCCTGCTTCTTGTTCTGTAGGGATGTTGAATCGATTGATCTTTCGTTTTTCCCAGTATTGCTGTCACAGGGCATCCCGAGGTTCAGTCTCAAAGTGAATGCATGTAAAAACAAAGTATATGTCCTATATGTGAATGCACCGATGCAAAAATCAAAATGTTATGATATGTCATGTAGTTAATGCAAAAATGAACATATATAATATAATGTGATCACAACAGAAAAAATGGGTCAATTCGAATTTAAAATAATCAAATGAACAAATTAAATGGTAATTACGGTAAAAATAAAACAGATAAGAAAACTGTACATTAAAAAAATGCATCCAAGCCTAAAAGGGTAACCGCTAAACGGGCAGAGTTTCGCATGGCTCTAAAAGGTTGGCTCCTACGGCTCACTATATACGGGTTTTGGTTCTAGAGAAGGGTACCCGGATTGTCCTCGATGTCCCTTACTAAAGGTAGCAAGGCCCTTGATCCTCACCCATTATAGGTATCAAATAGACCAAGTTCAATTCATGGGGATATATCCCTTATGCCTATACGGAGGTAACCCACACGAAAGCATAAGAAACATATCTCGAAAGCGATTCACCAACCTATACGGTGGTAACCCACACGAAGGCGGTATCACACTTCTACTTAAAAGGATGGAGCTCGGGTAGAAAGGTCATCAAATGCAGTAAAAGTAAATCAGTAATATTTACAGAAAATAAAATGCATGTCTTATTTAAAAAAACAGAATCATATTTTAAATTAAAATCAATACGCCAATTTCCAATGACCAAGACTAAAAACTAATCAACTCGTGGCTTGACTCTCTTTTTCAAAAAATGTTTCCCCAGCGGAGTCGCCAGCTGTGAGAACCCAAATTCGTCCGGCGCTCTTAAAAATTGTTTTTCTTTGTTTGAAAAAAGCCCGCCCGATTTTGAAGTTAAAAATGTGAGGAGTCGCCACCGATCTTTTAAAAATGGTAGACCAGACACCAAAATAAAACCAGAGATTCAAAATTCGGGTCTGGGAGTCGGTTACAGATGGGGAAGGATTAGCACCCCACACCGCCCAAAATTGGTACCTAGTCGATTATTTAATGTCTTGGTGTTGGAAATTAGGAATTCGATTAAAATTTAAAATATTATTCTTGAATGTATAAAAATATTGAGAGAACCGCATCCCTTTATGCCCGGGACACGGCTTCTCGCTTTATTGGAAAAATGTTAAAAAACATCACATCCCTTTACGCCCAGGACATGGTTTATCAAGGTTTAAAAAAATACCGATTTAAAGTTCAAAATTTATTTCTTTAAAAAAACATTTTTTGGCGATTTAAAAATACATATATGATGCAAATAAATCTAAGATAACATGTAAAAATAATCTATATATACTTAAAATGTAATGTTTAATGTAAAATATACTTAATATTTATGCTTATAAAAAAACCTATATATATGTATTAGGTTAATAGTTTATATATGTATTTTACAAAAAAATATTTATTATTATTTTATATACATATTCAAAATATAATATTTAAAGTAAAATATGTGTATTATTTATTAAAATATACTTATACATATTAAGTTAGTAATTTATAGATATATTTGTATATATTTTACAAAAATAGGTATTTATTTATTATTTATATATGTATGGTAAATAAACAAAGTATCATTTTATTTTACAAATACGTAGAACTTTTATATATATATATATTATACGTAAAAACACAAGTCATAGGTAATATACACATATATATCTATCTATCTTATATAAGGTATTACAAAAATAAACTACTTAATAATAATAATAATAATAATAATAATAATAATAATAATAATATACATAAACAACATGAATATAAAGATTAAGGACTAAAATGCACTTATATGAAATTACATGGCACAAAATAACATAAATAGGACTAAAATGAACAAAATGTAAAATGGGAGGAAATAAACTAAAAATGACGGAAATAATATGCTAGAAATAAATACTAAAACATAGTGACCGAATTGAATAACAAGTAAAATAAAAGTGCAACATTAGAATAAAAAATGAAAAAGGAGGCAGAAACAAAGGGCAGGGACTGAAACTGTGATTTGACCATGGACAAAAGCATAAACGGGTTGAAACTTCATGGACCGTAACGGTAATTAGCCCATTAAAATGATGCGGATCCTTCCCGGGTTACCGGGTCACCACGTTGGGTCTGGCATGGCGAAACGACACCGGTTTGTTTATCAGTTTAAAATATCAAAAGGGGATTATTATTTATTCGAATCAAATAACAAACCCTAAAAAGATTCATCTTCCCTTCCCAACCAAATAAGGCCGCCTCTCTCACCTTTGTGACGCCGGTCATCGGCCGATTAGCCTCGCGACGGAGATAGTGCGACGACGGTGGCTCCAAACTGAGCAGGTAAGACTCGAATCCTTGTTTTGTTTTGACTCAAAATAAAAAGGAAAAAAATGATTTGAAAAGAAATAAAAATTTCACCTTCAAACTTTCTTGTATTTGATTCTAGAAAATTTCTTACAAGTTTCAGAACCCAAAAAATCCCCACAATTTCTCTTTTTTTTGGTTTTTCGAACTCCTCCCCCTGATTACAGATTTCATTTGTTATTTATAACCCAATTTTTCAATAATAATCACTCCACTCTCTTGTCTTGTTGCATATCTGGATGGTGATATAAAGCCAGATTTTAAGGGATTTTCGGCCGAGTAGGGTGGTGATGGATGATAGTATAGGGTTAGGGGTAGATACGACAGTGGCTACATATTAGGTTTAGGTTTGATGATGATTTGGTTAATTAATTTAGGGTTTAGGTATTTTTAGTTTGGGGTTAAATTTAGGGATTTGGTTTGAAATGGGGGGAACGACCAGGACGGCGTAAATGGAGGAGAGTAGCAGCGGCGGTGGGAGCAATTTAGGGTTATTAGGGTTTTGTAATTTGGGGATTTTTTGGGTTATGGGTTGTTTTGAGTTTGGGTCTGGTAATGGGTTTAGTTTACTGGGTTTCATGGGTTTGGGTTTGGGTCTGAACAGGTCAATACAATTATGTTTTTTTGTGGTATGGTATCATGGTGGAACAAACTTTGGCTGAGCATCAGGTGGATCTTTCATTACAACTAGTTATGACTATGAAGATCCTATTGACGAGTATGGTAAGCTGTCGTACTTTTCATGGTACTTATCAGTAAGTGTATTCCCCGACTGTTTGGAAATGTCTCACATTCACCCTTTAAATTTGAGAATCCAATTTCTCTTAAGGCGGGAAAGAATGAAATTGCACTGTTCACAGTGGGCCTGCAGGTTAGTTATTCTTAAAATACTTTCATGCTTGCCTGCTTGTTTAAGGATTCCGATATTTTTTTTGAGTTCCATTCAAGCAATTTGGTATTAACTCACACAACAAGCTTTGTTTCCTTGATGCCCACTTCCTTCATGTTTTGGCAACATTTTGGTCTTTTTTGTGTGTGTGTGTGGGGGGGGGGGAACTATGTATTTGGTACCCACCTTGACCCATGTTTTTGTTTTAGTACTCTACCATTTTTTGGGCAAAATGATATCTAACATTACGTTTTGTTTCTATTTTAGTACCTACCGTTACATTTTCACTTGAAAAGTGTTGTTCTTCTTGCTTGTTTTGAAATAAAATCATCTACAACGCTTTCAATATCAACTTCTTTCAAAAAGATCACTCTTATTTTTTTGAGAAAATTGTTATATATATATATAGTATTGTTAGTATCTACAAACACCTACCGCCAGTGTCAAAACTAAAATGAGTAAGACCACGAGCGATGTAACACAAGCGACGTCCGTGGTGTGCACCACAACACCCGCGAACCACAACACGCAGAACCGCGTGCGAACTGTGCAAAACCCTTTGCGAACTATGGAAGACAAATGAGACCGCGGGTAACATTGCGCCTTACCGGGTGACCACGTGGCTATACACGTGTTCACTACAGATGTTGAAGGGAACCTAGGACGTCAAGTCATAGCCCATCCAATCAACGTGCCATGACAACCCAACTAGGACACCTGTCTAGGCAGTATAAAACTAGACATGCAGCAGGAAAGAAGGGGGATCTTCCATTCCAGGCACCATCACGACCTTAAAGCTAGAGAGATAAACAAGCTCTGACCTAGAAGGACAAACCAACCACGACAACCTGTCTAAGCAGTATAAAACTGGACATGCAGTAGGAAGGAATGAGGATCTTCCATTCCAGGAACCATCACCACAATCTCCAATCTTTGTTCATTTTAACCATCAACAATTGGTGCGGTGAGCGTGGAACCTTCACCTTTTCAGTCTGACTCTTAAGAAATGTCGTAGAGCGATCCCTAACAGGAGAAAGTATGGAAAACGTATGGAGGAAGGAAAAAGCCAGAAGAAGGTGGAAGAATTTGGAGCCCCCTATTTTTTAGGACAAAGGCGACCAACTAGCCGACATGCAGAGCAAATTGGAAATCATGGAAGAGTATACCCGTACTGCACTAAAGCAGCTTAGACAACAACATGAATATATCAAAGGAAGAATGCAATGTCTGGAAAAAGAACACAACGAGAAGGCTGTGGAAGAATTCAAAACCGTTGCAACTAAAATGATAAGGGACAGTACGTGCATGTAACAGAAATCAGTTGGGACGCCACGACAGTAAGTCCCTTAGGAGATTCAACTGAAAGCATGCGAAGCCCAGAACCCCTACATCACATTTGAAAAGAGAAAGCTTTTTATCCCGTAGGAGTAGAGGAGAATTGTGAAAATAAGAAAATGATTACGACTTTACGCATGAAATGAAAACAAAGAGCTTGAGTAAGTAAAAAGATTCACCAGAATAAGAAAAATCGAATCAGAAAAGGGCTATCGCATAATTTCAGAACATACCACCCTTTAAAAGACCGGCCGTCATGTATCCTACACCACGCAAAACATTTAAAAATTTTGAAGCTCCCACAACAGATGAGACCAAACGAAATAAGAGAAAGGTCGAGTAAGAGGTGCGAATTTCATAAGGGGCGAGGGCACGAAATAGACGAATGTATACGTCTGAAGAATGCAATAGAGTTAGTCAATAGAAAGAGTTAACTAGAAGATTTTGTTAAATATAAAGAGGGAGTGTACCCAGCAGAAGCACATGCAAAGAGCAAAAAGAGTTCGAATAGTAATATAGGTAATTCTTGTGATTACCGTATTAAATGAGAAGAAACAATCCCTATTGACGAAACGAGCTGCCACAAATGGCATTTGAAGCAAAGCTTCAAATCCTTTAGCAGTCGCGTTCGGTGTTAGGAATACGAGAAGATAATGGTTGGTCACCAAACAAAGTGCGCCAAACAAACAAAGGTACAACCTAACTTAACTAAATTCAACATGTATTTCGTTTTAACTTTTATGAATGTTCTAATACAGAATTTAAACGATACATATTATGTTCTTAAACTTGCATGTTTAGAAATGCATCTAATTACTTTAGTCAAATACATATCTTTTTCTACTAATGTGTTTTGGTGTATAGTAAATTAGCCGAAAAGATGAAAAGATCGCTAGCAGCTCCCACAACGAGTGTGCATAGTAAAGAAACCGAAAAGACAAAAGGATCGCTAGCAGCTCCCATAGCTAGTGTGCATAGTAATGTGACCGAAAAGATGAAAGGACCGCTAGCCGCTCCAGCAGCGAGTGTGCGTAGTAAAGCGACCGAAAAGATGAAAGGATCGCTAGCCGCTTTCGCAGCGAGTGTGCATAGTAAAGCAGCCAAAAAGATTAAAGGATCGCTAGCCACTCCCATAGCGAGTGTGCATAGTAAAGCGACCGAAAAGACAAAAAGATCGCTAGCCGCTCCCACAACAAGTGTGCATAGTAAAGCGATCGAAAAGACGAAAGGATCGCTAGCTGCTCCTACAGCGAGTGTTCATAGTAAAGTGATAAAAAAGATGAAAGAATTGCTAGCAACTCCTATAGCTAGAGTGCATAGTAAAACAACCAAAAAGACAAAAGAATTGCTAGCAGCTCCCACAGCGAGTATGCATAGTAAAGTTATCGAAAAGACGAAAGGATCGCTAGTCGCTTTCATAGCGAGTGTGCATAGTAAAGAGACTGAAAAGATGAAAGGATCGTTAGTCATTTTCACAACAAGTGTACATAGTAAAGCGACTGAAAAGATGAAAGGATCACTAGCAACTCCCATAGTGAGTGTGCATAGTAAAGCGACTGAAAAGACGAAAAGATCGCTAGCCGCTATCATAAAGAGTGTGCATAGTAAAGCGACTGAAAAGATAAAAGGATCGCTAGCCGCTCCCATAGCGAATGTGCATAGTAAAGCGACCGAAAAGACGAAAAATCGCTAGCAGCTCTCATAGTGAGTGTGCATAGTAAAACGATCGAAAAGATAAAAAGATCACTAGCTGCTCCCACAGCTAGTGTGCATAGTAAAGCGACCGAAAAGACAAAAAGATCGCTAACCACTCCCATAGCGAGTATGCATAGTAAAGCAACCAAAAAGAAAAAAAGGATCACTAGAAGCTCCCACAACGAGTGTATATAGTAAAATGACCAAAAAGATAAAAGGATCACTAGCAGCTCCCGCAACGAGTGTGTATAGTGACTGAAAAAACAAAACACCGCCTCTAAGAAAAACCAAACAAGAACAAAACAATCATCTGTAGAGAGCCACTGCCCATTTAGGTTGCTGCCCCCATCAGGAAATCTCAGTAAGACCCACCAAAACTACTCTGCCATATAGTACGTTTAACTTTCAAAATAAATAAAATCTCTTTATCCAAATGGAATATACAATACAAGACAGTTCGCAGCCCTAAAAAATTACAAGCTATCAATATTGGAAGCAGATACACACAACCAAAATCCATAGATCTATTACAAAATTAACCACGAACATATTGCATGAGAAGACGGAACCTAATTAACGTCGCCAAAAAGTAGACCACTTTGGGAAAGCGATATCCTTCCATAAAAAGAAAAGCAAAACCCCCCCACAAAATCAACTATTTACACAAGAAAGGGGGTCCTTTAAATTATTTGTATACAACAAAGAGAATAGGGCACTAAATCTCCATTGACTATCGAATAAATAAGCAATGACAAAACCAATATGCAAATAAGTGAAGGTACGCTAATAGAGCCTACCTCATTAAAAAGGCAATGGTATTTTTAATTTAAAATTTTACAAGTATACCCAATATCATCCGCCCGAAGAACGTGATGCAAAAGAAACACCATAGCCAACACAAGATAACAGTCTTATATAAAACAAGCAAATATCTATAGAAACAACATTATAAACCACACAAACGACCACCCCTCTCAAACAAGGGCCCATAAATAATAACACTGCCTTGTATTTGTAATATCTCAATTTTTGGCTAGTGACCAAAATGTAAAATTTAAAAGTTTTGTGGCTAAAGTATTAACTTTGGAAAAGTTCAGGGACCAAAGTGTAATTTTCAAAATTTGTGTATTTTAACCTTGTAAATGAATATTTCACCTCCAAGAAAGATGTTTTTGTGTTACTCGGATTTTTCGTACGGAGTTTGTATTAATGGCTATAAAGCGATAAAGTTTAGAAAAATATTCAGATAATCAGATCGAATCGAATATCCAGGATATTTTGAAGGATGATAAGGCAAGGTTAATTATGTTATTTTGCATGTCTAAGATATTTTCTTGGTGTTGGAAGAATATGAACCCTTGGGTTTAAGTTGATTTTCCATGTTAAATATGAGCCATTGGATGAAAAATGGCAAGATCGTAATTTTGGAAAAATAATCACAAAGGTAAAGTTGGTAAAATATTAACTCAAGATTAAATCTAGGCCATTGGATGAAGGATGATGACATGTGGTACATTATGGATTCATTGGATTTGACGGCAAAATGGTTATTTCACTATTTGGAGGAATTTTGATAATTATCAGAATAATAGACTGAGTTAGGAAAATTCAGTCTAAGTACTTAAGAAAGGAAGTTTTTATGAGATAATAGTATTTATTTTCTTAATAAGGAAATATAGAATTTTGGAATAGATTTGATTTTCCATGGCTTATGGAACAGCCTCTGAAATTTCAATTCAATCCGATTTCCCGATATGCACTAAATACTTTTACTACGATTTTACCTTTACCGAGCGTAAAGGTAAAATCGTAGTAAAAGTATTTAGTGAATATCATGAAATCGGATTGAATTGAAATTTCAGAGGCTGTTCCATAAGCCATGGAAAATCATAAAATGATATTTATGGAATAGTGGTCGGTTGAGAAGGAACTAATTTAGTTAGATTATAATGGAATGGCAATTTTGAAACAAACTAGTAAATAAAGACTAGTTGGAGAGCAAATTGGTCATTCGGCAAGGATGGCAATTTTGAAATATTTTTGAAATATTTAGGACGTTTTTGTAATATGAAATATACATGGATTTAATCTTTTCCCTTGATTTTAGATGAGATTAAATTAGCCATTGGATTTAAAGGCTAAATTGGTAATTTCGCTATTTAAATGAATTTAAAATTCATTTAATAGTTACAAGTGTAAAATAATAGTAGAAATATGAACAAATGCTAACTTTTTCCAGCAATGAAACGTGGGAACTAGAGGAAAAAATAAACAAATTTTCCAAGCTCGATTTAAGCCCGGAATCTTAGTTTTTAGGTAATCTTTCTAACTACAAAGTTGTTCTACTCTTCGAGCTCTATCTTTAGATGTAAATAATTCATAGAATACTTGCTTGGTTGATGATATTTGATATGAGGAAGAAATTAAGGTTATGTGAATTTTGGGAATTTTGAAGATTTAAGAAACTATGTTTGATTTTATGTTGTTTCCATGCTTGGGACTAAATTGGATTGATGTCTAAAGTTAAGGGACTATTTTGTCCAGCATTTAAAGCTTAGGGGCTGATGTTTAAATCTAAAATTTTAAGAGTATTTATAGATTTGATGATAAGTGAAGCTTGAATTTGATGTTTGGAGGTAGAAAATCTAGTTATTTAAACTAGTGACTAAATCAACAATTTGTAAATCTTTATGGACCTATTTGGTTTGATTGATTAATATTAGGGACTGATGTTTTTTTGTATTTAATAAGTTGTTAATGATTATATAAGGTTTTGCTAAGCATAAAATTGAAGTTGGAATGCTAAAATTGGTGTTATCTTGATTATGGACCATATTAGCAATTTGTTAAATTGTAAGAACCAATTCGGCATGCTGGAAATTGAAAAGGATCAGTTCTGATTTTTGAGTATAATGACGAGTTTGATGAATTAACAGTGATTAGAGGCTTAATTGCAAAGTTAGAAAGCTTGAATCCTTAGATTGTATTTAGTGACCAAATCGGCAATGTGAGAAAATGTTAGGACCAACGTGTAACAATATGGAAATCAAGGTATTTGTGTGTTAGAAATGTGTTTAAATGCTGGAAATTACACTCGAATCAAAATGAATTCAAGTTTAGGGACCATGATGGCATTTCGGCAAAATCATGGATTTAGGGAGTAGAATGTACAAAAATTGTAAGTGAAGAATTTATGATGCATGTTATTAGGTAAAAATTCTATTGGTGATAAATATATTGAAAATGCCATTGAAATGGAAAAGATTTTCATTTTAGTCCATAAACCTTTAAGTGAATGAAAATCGAATAGAATACTCGAATTATGGAATTTAAAATATTTTGTATTTAAATGTTAGTTAGCAAGCTCGAAAGAATTATTGGAAGTTCAAATTGGTCACTAGGGACCATAATGAGTTTTGAACAGTACAAGGAAGAAAGGAAAATATTTAGAAATTTTATATTCGAATGATTATATTAGACAACATGTTTAAGTTAATGTTAGATTTGAATCTAACAAATATTTTATTTTATTCATGTGATTAATGAAGTCAATCCGAATCAAAGAAGATTTGAGGTTCTATGAAAGAAAGCGTCGAACTAGGACTTAGTGAGGCATTGTGTTAAGTGGCCAAGGTGAGTGCAATGCCTACATAACATGATACATGGATGTTTTATACATTAGTAGGAAGACTTGCGATGAGTCTACCTTGTTTATATTGGCATAATATTTATGTCATTAATCATATATTTGGCATATTCTAAATATGTCAAAAGTTGAATAAATGCATGGATCACTAGTTATATATGATGTTATATTATGAATGTTATTTCGGGTACGAACTGCCCAAAGTTAAATTATGTTGATATAAATTTCCAAGATGAACTAAATATGGAAAATATGCCCAAATAAGTCATTGAGGGACATGGTATAGTTGGCATGCCATAGAGTCCAGCAGCACGCTGCATATCTAGTTTATCACTATAGTGTATATAAAGGACACTTAGTTTATATGGTGGGCACGACCTTATGTGTATTATGGTGGGCATGAGCTTATATGTATTAGCATTTTGGTGCATATTTGACTCGAGTACCCAGGGTCCTCATAGGCTTATATTTGGGCTATGGTTTATTGGTTAATAAATGATAAATAGGTGAGCAAGCTTATGAGCTTATAGAACAAATGGCAAGTATATTGGTAAGAAATTTATATCCGGTTTATATTATGTTAATATATGATTAACATGATGGATTTACATGTCTAGTGATCATAATGCATTTGTGCATATATGACATATTATGACAAATGGACAAGCATGAAAGTCTTATGACATTGGCATATAGTAAATTATTGCTAATGCAATGAAAATTGATGCATTGGCATATATCATGTTAAATAAATGTAGCCATGAATTTAATAAGTTTAAATTATTATTATTAACTTCCTTTATTGCCTCACTAAGTTTGTACTTAGCATGTGTTTGATTGTACACACGTAGGTAAATCAAGATAAGAGTGAGAAGAGCATTGCAACAATATTGGAAAGCTCAACAGGTAATCACAGTAATGACATCGAGGTTTGATTATTTTAGTGGCATGTATACTTGCTAAGCCTATTTGAGTTGTGATCGGCCTTTAAAGTTCATTATGGTTTCATGATAATTGGCGTTTCTGGAAAGAATTAAAATTAAGAGTAATCTCAGGTGATGAGTTGCATGCTAAGATAATTGAGAGCATGTATGTTTTATGATAGTCAATTGTTCCCTATAAGCATACATAACATTTGAAGACATTTGGGAAATGAATTAGGATGAATTAGAAATATGAAAAATACAAGAATGTGCTTTTTGAGACAAGGTGTACCGGTACTCAAGATTTGGGTTCAAAATTAACAAAGCTTGAATTTTGTTTCAAATATCATTAATATTTAAGGATAATAAAGTTGTGACATTCCTGATTCGTATTCGTCGTATGGATATGAAAAGGGGTGTTACATTTATTGGTATCAGAGCTACAGGTTTAGCCAGTTCCGGAGTTAAACGAAGTATGGTAAAGGTCAAAAGTGTATACATGCCATTAGGATGTCAGAATTACTGATGATTTTACTTGTTTGAATGGATGCAATTGCTTTCTTCATTATGATAATAATGTTAAATTCCAATGTGTGAGGGTAAAAGAATCATGTCAGGTGTTTAGGCGAGTGGATCAACAGGAGATTCACGAGAATGATAATGTTAATGATAATATTCTACCCTCAGCTTAGCACGGTGTGTAGCGATGTCCCCTCTCGCTAAAAAAAGAAGGTGTTTTTATTTTGTTTTACGATCTTTCGGGGGTATTTAAAATGTTTGCCGTGGGGGATTTTAGAAAAATCGTATTTTGTTTTGAAAATGGAGTCGCCACCGGCCACTTAGGTAGGTCGGACACCATAAAAACCAGAGATTTAAAATGGATGGGTTCGAGAGTTGGTTACGGATGGGGAAGGATTAGCACCCCCACACCGCCCAAAATTGGTACTTTAATAATTACCGCTTTATTAATATTAAACTTTTCCAGATTAAAGTGACGATTAAATTAAAATTCGGTTATATGTGCGAGTAAATTTTAAAAGCCCCGTTATCCGAAAGTAAACGCCCAACCACTATCACTACGCCTAATACTGGCCCCGTTTACGCTGGGATAAAAGGGCACCGCATTGACAATTATATATTTCCGGAATGCAATCTTAGAATATGGTAACCATAAATAAATACATTATGATAAAAATATAAATAAATACCAACATCATAACCTACTAATCCAACATACATAAATATTAATCTAACACAAATAGAACGCTAATTTGAAATATTTATAAATATTAATCTAACTTAAAAAACTAATTTGAAACATGCATGAATATTAATCTAACATAAAAAATATAATAATGACAATAATAATAATAATGACAATGAATGGATTAGACTAAAATGACATGAAACTAAAGATTTAGGACTAAAATGCACAAATATAAAATGCATGGCTAAAATAATATAAAAATGAATAACATGAAGTAAATGCGAAATGTAAAGAAATAAATGTAAATTAACAGAAATAATATGCAGGAAATTAGAAGCTAAAATACAGTGACCAAATCGAAGTTGACCCTAGACAAAAGTGAAAGCGGGAGAGAAGGGGAGGGACTACTTGCGTAATTTGCCCCTTAACCAAAAACACGGATCCTCCCCGAATCCGGGTCATCGTGCGGGTTGAAACTCGCCAAACGGCGTCGTTTCGCTCTGGCCGGTTTAAAATAGATTTAGGTTATATTTTATTTCGAGCTAAATCAAAACCCTAAAAAAACACTACCCTCATCTCTTCTTTTTTCTTTCACGGCGCCGCTCAAGGGTATATGCCTCACTCGGCCGGCATTAATTTGCCGTTCGTCTGCAGCTCAACGTTACGGCGAGGACCTCGATCGACCAGGTAAACTTCTGAACTTCCCCTTTCTTTTGTTTTGAGATTCGAATTAAAATTTTTTTGAAACAAAATTGGTTTTAATCGAACAACAAAGAAATTTTTTTTTACCCTTGTATTGATTTCGAACAACGAACTTCAGATTACAAAAAAGTTTGAACTAAAATCTGCCCTCGATTTCTCTCTGATTTTCGAACTCTAGCCCCCTATTTGAACTAAAAAAAACCCCTCGATTACATTTGTTTCGGGTTATATACCCAACTTTTTACACTAAAAAAATAACAACTATCTATTTTATATTTGATGATGTAGATCTGATTTGATTTTGGCCGGATTTTCTGGGTTTTGGGTGAGATTTCGGTAGATGGTGGTTGGAAAATAGGGTATGGGTCAGTTTAGGGTAGGTTAAGGGTTGGTTTGGGGTTTATGGTTTAGATATTAATGTGAGGTTTGTTTTGGTTGCCGGTGAAGTGACGACGGCGGTGGATGATCGGCGGCAGAAGGTGCGGCGACGGGTGGATATTAGATTAGGGTTAGGGTTTTAAGGGCATTTTGGTAACTTTAGGGTTAATGGGTCAGGTTAGGATTTGGATCCAGGTCGGGTTCGGGTCAAAACGGGTTATGACAATTGCCCTCTTTGCTCATTGTTGTGTAACAACAATAGAGCAAAGACTAAGAATAACCCGTTTTGTCCGGTCCGACTGAGCTTCTCCTCTCTTGACGCATGTCTTCGTTCTTCCGTATATCTTCTTCCTTTTTGATGCATGTCTTCTTTTTTTTCTTGGTTGATCTACCTTGTCACTCTTGGGAAGCAAAATCTTCAAAATTGGAAGTTGTCTGTTGGGAAGCTAAATGAGTCTAACTTGCTATATTATTGATGGCGATAAACCTAAAGAAAACTTGACCCACCTGCAACACCGACGAAGAGGCAGGGTCTACAAAATTTGATCCAGCTGCGACACTGACGAAGAGGCAAGATCAGAGGATGAAAGTTCCCGTGTCTGATCCAGCTACAACTCTGACGAAGAGGCAAGATCAAAAAACTGACAACTTTTTCCTTCTTTTCTTGTTTGTTTGTTTGTTTGATTGATTTTTTTGCTCTTTTTTTGCTTTTTTATTTCTTTTTTTGCTCTTTTTTTGTTTTTTTGTTTCTTTTTCATCATGGTAATATGAGAGTAAAAATGACCTGGCTATAACACCGACGAAGAGACCGGGTCAAAAGATAGATGTTAGACCCCACTATTCCATCAACGGAGAAGTAAGACCGAAGAACGTTGGTAACATAGATTCAACCACCCCATCAGCGGAGGGGCTGGATCGGATAATGGCGACCTAGAACCGGCTACACCATCAGCGGAGAGCAGGATCAGAGGAAGACTGCAACTTGGACCTAGCCACTCCATCAGCGGAGGACTAGATCGGGTGATGAAAGTTGATAAATTTTTTGATTTTTCTTTCTTTCTTTTTGATTTTTCCTTCTTTTTTTAGATTTTTTCTTCTTTTTTCCTTTTTTTTCTTCTTTTTTTTCTCTTTTTTAGCTACAACATTAATAAAGAGAACTTGAAAATCAGTAAAGTTTGATCTATCAACGGAGAAGCAGAAAATTAACTGGAACCCTACTACACCATCAGCGGATAAGTAGGATAACAGCAACTGGGACCTAGCCACTCTATCAGCAGAGGACTGGATCGGATAATGACGACCAATAATCGGCTACACCATCAGCGGAGAGCAAGATTAGAGGAAGATTGCAGCTTGGACCTAGCCACTCCATTAGCGGAGGACTAGATTGGACAATGACGACCTAGAACAGGCTACACCATCAGCAAAGAGCAGGATCTGAGGACGACGGCAGCTTAGACCTAGCCACTCCATCAGCGGAGGACTGGATTGGACAATGACGACCTGGAACCGGCTACACCATCAGCGGAGAGAAAGATTTGAGGAAGACGGGAGCTTGGACTCGGCCACTCCATCAGCGGAGGACTAGACTGGACAATGACGACCTAGAACCGGCTACACCATCAGCGGAGAGTAGGATCTAAGGGCGACGGGAGCTTGGACCCGGCCACTCCATCAGCGGAGGACTAGTTTGGACAATGACGACCTGGAACCGGCTACACCATCAGCAGAGAGTAGGATCTGAGGGCGACGGGAGCTTGGACCCGACCACTCCATCAATGGAAGACTGGATTGGACAATGACGACATGGAACTGGCTACACCATCAGCGGAGAGCAAGATTTGAGGACAACGGGAGCTTAGACCTGACCACTCCATCAACGGAGGACTGGATTGGACAATGACGACCTGGAACCGGCTACACCATCAGCGGAGAGCAAGATTTGAGGACGACGGGAGCTTGGACCCAGCCATTCCATAGCGGAGGACTGGATTGGACAATGACGACCTGGAACCGGCTATACCATCATCGGAAAGTAAGATTTGAGGACGATGGGAGCTTAGACCCGGCCACTCTATCAGCGGAGGACTGGATTGGACAATGATGACCTGGAATCGGCTACACCATCAACGGGGAGCAGGATCTGAGGACGACGAGAGCTTGGGCTCGGCCACTCCATCAGCGGAGGACTAGTTCGGATAATGACGACTTGGAACTGGCTACACCATCAGTGGAGAGCAGGATCTGCGGACAATGGGAGCTCAGACCCGACGACTCCATCAGCAGATGACTGGATTGGATAATGACGACCTGGAACCAGCTACACCATCAGGGGAGAGCAGGATTTGAGGACGACGGGAGCTTGGACCTGGCCACTCCATCAGTAGAGGACTGGTTTGGATAATGATGACAGTTGAGAAATTTTCTTCTTTTTTGATTTTTTTCTATTTTTGATTTTTTTCTATTTTTGATTTTTTTTCAATTTTTCTTCAATTTTCGTTGAATTTTTCTCTCTCTTTTTCAAATTTTTTCAATTTTTCTTTTTTTGATGATTTTTTTCTTCTCTTTTTTTGAACTGAGAAAAATTAGGTCGGCTGCACCGTCAGCGGAGAGACAAGACCTGAATAGAAATTTGATATGCTTAGGGAAAGGTTCGGATCTGTTGCACCATCAACGGAGAAACGAGACCTTCAGGATGTCTATACTGCTGCATCATTAGTGGTAAATCAAAATCTGGAAATGTTGACTTCCATCACACTATCGTCGAAAGAATGAAATCCTGAAAAGGAGGAAAAACATTTTTAGTAAATTGTTCACAAAATTTGTCGTTGGTACCTTTTATTTAAATGTTTCGACATCTTCTTTGTGTTTGGCCTCCTCTAAGACTAAGGTTGGCCCTCTTGTTATTGCCCCCATGTCGAGGGTGTTCGGGTTCTCCTCCGAACCTGTTTGTAAGCAAAAATGCCTGAATTTTACGCCTAAATGCATGGTAACTTTGGTATATGCACTTAACCTAAATGTATGATGTATGCAAGGATGGTTCAATGCAAGATGAATGCAACTAAATGCATGAATGCGACATAATTTGATTTTTTGGTCTTCAATGGGATGCCCCTGACTCATCACTGGTCATGTTAGGATCTTGGTCTTTTGTCAGTGCCCCAACCTCGTCTCGGGTTCGATCACCTTTATTTGAATTAGCTTTCGTCTGGGTGCATGCCCCAAAACTTGTTCGTTCTATGCCATTGTCTGAAACTGCTCTTGTATCAAATTTGAAACTCTGGTGCACATTTTGTTTCCCCCTAAGTTGGGTTTATAAATTGTGTTGGTTCATGACAGCTCATTATTTTTTGGATTGGGTGCAATTTTGCAGACTGTGATCGATGTAGACATTTCAGGGGTGCAAGGGTTTGACTCGGCAATGAAGGCTGGACCTTGGCAAAGAATGCCCCTAGACTGAGGCCTTGTTAGAGGCATAATGTTTGTAAAAGATGTGGGGGTGCTTTTTGACTTGCCCCAAGACCAAACTTTTGTAAGAGGCTCTGTAAGGTGCTAGATCGACCAACTTCATTGTATTTAATGGGGCAACCCGGGGACCGGCTTTAAAATTTTCAAAATGTATGCATGTAACTGTGAAGTGCATGTCTTAGATGCGAAAGTACTGATTCAAAAATGGTTCTTGTGGCACAACTTCCAAATTCATTTGCAACTTTGAATATTGCCTAAATATCTAGAGTGCTAGATTTTCTCCCAATGATAATTTTTCAAATTGAGAACCAGTCGCGAATCAGCATTTCATGCTGGTAAAATGCAAAAAATTAAAGTGTTATGATATGCCATGCAGTGAATGCCAAAATGAGCAGATATGATGTGATCACAAAAATGGGTCAATTTGAAATTAGGGTAAAAATGAAAGATTTCAGCTCGGGCAAACCACTTGAACCAACACCCCAATGTAATGCAAATGCAATGATGTATGCAAAAAAAGGGTAAAACAAAAAAGAAAACGAGTCAGTATCGGATAAGATCAATAACACATAAATAGAAGAACAATTTAGATGAGGTAAACAAACAAAACAACCCTATTTGCATCTCGTCTAAAACACCTAGGTTATCCGCATGGCTCTAAAAGGGTGGGTTTCTATATGTTCTCTACATGCAGTTTTGGTGCTAAGAGGTACCCAAATTGTCCTTGCTGTCATCTACTAAGAGTAGCAAGGCCCCCGGTCATCACCCATTATAGGCTCCTTTGAACCGGGTTCAATTCAGGGGGACCCATTCACTTATGCCTGCACGAAGGAACGATATCCTTACGAAAGCATAAGGTACTCGAGCCCCGAATGTACTTCTAGGCCTACACGGAGGAACGATATCTTCACGAAAGCATTAGCATTTTCCCCCAACTTAAAAGAACGGGTTTATATGCCAAATTTTAAATGCGTTAAAATAAACGTGCAATTATAACCGAAAGTTATTTTAATAGTCACTTTAATCCGGAATTTCCAATATTAGTAAAGCAATAATTATTTAAAAAGCTTGACTCTCTTTTATTTTTGAAAACCAAAAAATATCCCCAGCGGAGTCGCCATTTGTTGCGATGTCCCTTCTCGCTAAAAAAGAAGGTGTTTTTATTTTGTTTTACGATCTTTCGGGTATTTAAAATGTTTGCCATGGGGGATTTTTAGAAAAACCGTATTTTGTTTTGAAAATAGAGTCGCCACCGGCCACTTAGGTAGGTCGGACACCGTAAAAACCAGAGATTTAAAATGGATGGGTTCGAGAATCGATTACGGATGGGGAAAGATTAGCACCCCCACACCGCCCAAAATTGGTACTTTAATAATTACCGCTTTATTAATATTAAACTTTTCCGGATTAAAGTGACGATTAAATTAAAATTCGGTTATATGTGGGAGTAAATTTTAAAAGCCCCGTTATCCGAAAATAAACATCCAACCACTATCACTACGCCTGATACTGGCCCCATTTACGCTCGGATAAAAGGGCACCGCATTGACAATTATATATTTCTGGAATGCAATCTTAAAATATGGCAACCATAAATAAATAAAATATGATAAAAATATAAATAAATGGCAACATCATAACCTACTAATCCAACATATATAAATATTAATCTAACACAAATAAAACGCTAATTTGAAATATCTATAAATATTAATCTAACTTAAAAAAACTAATTTGAAACATGCATGAATATTAATCTAACATAAAAAATATAAAAATGACAATAATAATAATAATGACAATGCATGGATTAGACTAAAATGACATGAAACTAGATATTTAGGACTAAAATGCACAAATATAAAGTGCATGGCTAGGATAATATAAAAAGGACTAACATGAAGTAAATGCGAAATGTAAAGAAATAAATGTAAATTAACAGAAATAATATGCTGGAAATTAGAAGCTAAAATACAGTGACCAAATCGAAATGAAACAAAAATTAAAAGCTAAAAAACGAAAAAGGGCGCAAAACAAAAGGAATTAAAGTATGAAGGACCAGTCTCGAAGTTAACCCTAGACAAAAGTGAAAGCGGGAGAGAAGGTGAGGGACTACTTGCGTAATTTGCCCCTTAACCAAAAACGCGGATCCTCCCCGGATCCGGGTCACCGCGCGGGTTGAGACTCGCCAAATGGCGTCGTTTCGCTCTGGCCGGTTTAAAATAGATTTAGGTTATATTTTATTTCGAACTAAATCAAAACCCTAAAAAAATACTACCCTCCTCTCTTCTTTTTTCTTTCACGGCGCCGCTCAAGGGTATATGCCTCACTCGGCCGGCATTGATTTACCGTTCGTCGGCGACTCGGCGTCACGGCGAGGACCTCGATCGACCAGGTAAACTTCTGAACTTCCCATTTCTTTTGTTTTGAGATTCGAATTAATTTTTTTTGAAACAAAACGGGTTTTAATTGAACAAGAAAGAATTTTTTCCCCTTGTATTGATTTCGAACAACGAACTTCAGATTACAAAAAACTTTGAACTAAAATCTCCCCTCGATTTCTCCCTGATTTTCGAACTCTAGCCCCCTGTTTGAACTGAAAAACCCCTCGATTACATTTGTTTCAGGTTATATACCCAATTTTTTTACACTAAAAAAATAACAACTATCTATTTTATATTTGATGCTGCAGATCTGATTTGATTTTGGCTGGATTTTCTGGGTTTTGGGTGAGATTTCGGCAGATGGTGGTTGGAAAATAGGGTATGGGTCAGTTTAGGGTAGGTTAAGGGTTAGTTTGGGGTTTATGGGTTAGATATTAATTTGGGGTTTGTTTTGGTTGCCGATGAAGTGACGGTGGCGGTGGATGATCGGCGGCAAAAGGTGCGGCAGTGGGTGGATATTAGATTAGGGTTAGGGTTTTAAGGGCATTTTGGTAAGTTTAGGGTTAGTGGGTCGGGTTAGGGCTTGGATCCAGGTCGGGTTAGGGTCAAAATGGGTTATGACACGGTGCAGCGACACCAGAGTAACATGATATGCATGTTATGGATTAAGAGTTTTTCTTTCAAAAATTAGATTCGATTATGAACCAGACTGTTTAGGCACCGATTGCAAAAGAATTGAGAGTTCTGGCACACTAGATTTTTAGAGAGATATTAATGGAGATCCTATGATTGTTAATCTATGTTTTAACGATATAAAAGTTATGTTGAAGAAACTTTGTATGGATGATTAGAGGAGATTCAAAGAAAAAGTATTATCTCATCTGAAAGGATTAGACCCGTGTTTGATAAAGTAATGTTACGGTACATACTCAAAAGTATATTAACTAGAAGTTCTTTATTTGAGTGTTCCGTAACAGAGTTTATCATAGGGATGCAACAGAATTTCTTGCATCTTAATTAGGGCAATTGGATTATTTACGGGTATGAGTGCAAGTTTAATAAACTGAGCTGATTTGCTTCTAACTGCTTCCTATAGACAGAAAGAGAGCCTGTTATGACAGCTCATAGAGGGCTGAAGGTCAGGTACAAAGAAGTACTAACTGCCCTATGTATTTCAAAATTCCATGAAGCAGCAAATTATGCCAAAGGCAATGCAAAGGGTTCAGAATGAGAAAATATCTAAACAGAGGTCACAGCTCGTAAAGAGGAATAATGAATCATTATGTATTTCACCACTTCTAAAAAGTGGTGAGGATTCCCGGCAAAGATATCAAGTTGAATTTATTACATAGTTCCGCTAAGAGATCGGGAAAAGGAAAATTAGGAACTCTCTAACATTTATAATTAATGTTGGAGATTCAAGAAAACCACAAAACCAATCATGTGAGTGTTGTAATAATTGGCATGCATGAACATGAAGAGTTTTATTGGAATTTGTTACCAATGTGAAAAATTATTTCACTTATGCTATGGATATTGAGCATCAAGGGTAAGCTGGGAGAATCTTTCTATTGTTTGTGAGTTTTAAATGGGTTGCCCAAAAGGAGCTGTCAGGCTTGACGCTTAATCGATAGGCTAAGTTTAGGATTAGATTTTAATCTAATATTGGACCTATATCGATTGCACCCTACATAATGGCTCTAACTAGATTGAAAAAGCTAAAGGTCTAGTTGCAAGAGTCATTAGATTGAGGTTTTATATGACCAAGTATATCACCTTAGGAAGCTCCAGTAATGTTAGTAAAAAGAAACATTAATATTCCTCTAAGATTAAATTACGATTATATTATTACCTGTAGAAGAAGATTTGATAGTAGCACTAGTATTAGTGCAATATGAATTTAGTAAGGATTCTATCTTATTCGATAATAAGTCCCATAATAGGTTGGGATGTGTATTAATGTAATAAGGCTAATGTAGTAGTTGATGTATTTATCCAAAAGACATTATTTGGCTTATAAGCATTAAATGTCCAATTACCTTTAGAAGAAAACAGTATATTGATTACACAACTTCAGCTCAAGTTTACTTTGACAAATCGGATCATAGATTTACAGATGAAAGATAAGATATGTCTGGAAAGAATTCAGTAAGGTGAAAAGGGAAAAATAAAGATTTCGATGTTAAGTCTAAAGGATGTCCATATTATCAAATGGTAATTTATATCCTGATGATAATGAGTTAAAACGATAACTAAAAGGTGATTGAATTTGATTTATTTCAGGATGCGGAGAATAAAGTAAGAATGGTTCGAAGCAATCTAGAATTGCTTTAGAATGATGGATATTATCTGCTGATATTGAACGAAAATATATTTAATATGAAGTTAAGGATAAAGTATTCCGTAAAAGTTTCACCTTGGAAGAATGTGTTATGGTTTGGACAAAAAGGGAAGCTGAGTCCGAGATTTATTGGGCCATATAAGATTGTGAAAAGAGTTGGTCCGGTGGCTTATTAGCTAGCCTTACCTCCGAAATGGACAAGATTCACAAAATATTTCATGTATCGATGCTTAAGAGGTATCGATCAGATCCTTTACATATCATTACCCCGGAGGGAATAAAGATTCAACCAAATTTGATTTACGAAGAAGAATCGATAGAGATACTGACACATGGAGTCAAAGAACTAAGGAATAAGATGATCCTCCTTTTTAAAGTTCTTTGGCGAAATCATGAAGTCGAAAAAGCGATTTGGGAAAGAGAAAAAGATGTAAGAAAATAGTTTCCTTATTTTTTAACCATGTATATGTTGAAAATTTGAGGACGAATTTTCTTAGGGGGAATTTTAATATCCCAATTTTTGGCTAGTGACCAAAATGTAAATTTTGAAAGTTTTGTGGCTAACGTATAAACTTTGGAAAAGTTTAGAGACCAAAGTGTAACTTTCAAAAGTTTTGTATTTTAACCACGTAAATGAATAGTTCACCTCCAAGAATGATGTTTTTGTGTTACTCGGATTTTTCGTACGGAGTTTGTATTAATGTTTATAAAGCGATAAAGTTTAGAAAAATATTCGGATAATCGGATTGAATCGAATATCCAAGACATTTTGAAGGGTGATAAGGCAAGGTTAGTTATGTTATTTTACATGTCTAAGATATTTTCTTGGTGTTGGAAGAATATGAACCCTTTGGATTTAAGTTAATTTTCCATGTTAAATATGAGCCGTTGGATGAAAAATGGCAAGATCGTAATTTTGGAAAAAATCACAAGGGTAAAGTTGGTAAATATTAACTCAAGATTAAATCTAGGCCATTGGATGAAGGGTGATGACATGTGGTACATTATGGATTCATTGGATTTGAGGGCAAAATGGTTATTTCACTATTTGGAGGAATTTTGATAATTATCAGAATAATAGACTGAGTTAGGAAAATTCAGTCTAAGTCCTTCAGAAAGGAAGTTTTATGAGATAATAGTATTTATTTTTCTTAATATGGAAATATAGAATTTTCAGAATAGATTTGAATGCTCGGTAAAGGTAAAATCATAGTAGAAGTATTTAGTGAATATCGGGAAATCGGATTGAATTGAAATTTCAGAGGTTGTTCCATAAGCAATGGAAAATCATAAAATGATATTTATGGAATAGTGGTCGGTTGATAAGGAATTAATTTAGTTAGATTATAATGAAATGGCAATTTTGAAACAAACTAGTAAATAAAAACCAGTTGGAGGGCAAATTGGTCATTCGGCAAGGATGGCAATTTTGAAATATTTTTGAAATATTGAGGACGTTTTTGGAAGATTAAATATACATGGATTTAATCTTGACCCTTGATTTTAGATGAGATTAAATTAGCCATTGGATTTAAAGGCTAAATTGGTAATTTCACTATTTAAATGAATTTAAAATTCATTTAATAGTTACAAGTGTAAAATAATAGTAAAAAGATGAACAAATGCTCATCTTTTTCCAGCAATGAAACATGGGAACTAGAGGAAAGAATAAACAAAATTTGCAAGCTCGATTTAATCCCTGATTCTCAGTTTTTAGGTAATCTTTCGAACTACAAAGTTGTTCTACTCTTCGAGCTCTATCTTTTGATGTAAATAATTCATATAATACTTGCTTGGTTGATGATATTTGATATGAGGAAGAAATTAAGGTTATGTGAATTTTGGGAATTTTGAAGAGTTAAGAAACTATGTTTGATTTTATGTTGTTTCCATGCTTGGGACTAAATTGGATTGATGTCTAAAGTTAAGGGACTACTTTGTCCAGCATTTAAAGGTTAGGGGCTGATGTTTAAATCTGAATTTTTAAGATTATTTGTAGATTTGATGATAAGTGAAGCTTGAATTTGATGTTTGGAGGTAGAAAATCTAGTTATTTCAATTAGTGACCAAATTAGCAATTTGGAAATCTTTATGGACCTATTCGGTTTGATTGATTAATATTAGGGACTGATGTTTTTTTTTGTATTTAATAAGTTTTTAATGATTATATAAGGTTTTCCTAAGCATAAAGTTAAAGCTGGAATGCTAAAATTGGTGTTATCTTGATTAGAGACCATTTTAGCAATTTGTTAAATTGTTAGAACCAATTCGGCATGCTGGAAATTTAAAAGGATCAGTTCTGATTTTTGAGTATAATGATGAGTTTGATGAATTAACAGTGATTAGAGGCTTAATTGCAAAGTTAGAAAGCTTGAATCCTTAGATTGTATTTAGTGACCAAATCGGCAATGTGAGAAAATGTTAGGACCAGCGTGTAACAATCTGGAAATCAAGGTATTTGCGTGTTAGAAATGTGGTTAAATGCTGGAAATTACACTCGAAACAAAATGAATTTGAGTTTAGGGACCAAAATGGCATTTTGGCAAAATTAGGGATTTAGGGAGTAGAATGTACAAAAGTTGTAAGTGAAGAATTTATGATGCATGTTATTAGGTAAAAATTCTATTGGTGATAAATATATTGAAAATGCCATTGAAATGGAAAAGATTTTCATTTTAGTCCCTAAACCTTTAAGTGAATGAAAATCGAATGGAATACTCGAATTATGGAATTTGAAACATTTCGTATTTAAATGTTAGTTAGCAAGCTCAGAAGAATTATTGGAAGTTCAAATTGGTCACTAGGGACCGTAATGAGTTTTGAACAGTACAAGGAAGAAAGGAAAAATATTTGGAAATTTTATATTCGAATGATTATATTAGACAACATGTTTAAGTTAATGTTAGATTTGAATCTAACAAATATTTTATTTTATTCATGTGATTAATGAAGTTAAGTCCGAATCAAAGAAGGTTCGACGTTCTATAAAAGAAAGGATCGAACTAGGACTTAGTGAGGCATTGTGTTAAGTGGCCAAGGTGAGTGCAATGCATACATAACATGATACATGGATGTTTTATACATCAGTAGGAAGACTTGCGATGAGTCTACCTTGTTTATATTGGCATAATATTTATGTCATTAATCATATATTTGACATATTCTAAATATGTCAAAAGTTGAATATAAATGCATGGATCACTAGTTATATATGATGTTATATTATGAATGTTATTTCGGGTACGAACTGCCCAAAGTTAAATTATGTTGATATATATTGCCATGGATGAAATATATATGGAAAATATTCCCAAATAAGTCATTGAGGGACAGGGTATAGTTGGCATGCCATAGAGTCCAGCAGCACGCTGCATATTCGGTTTAGCACTATAGTGTATATAAAGGACACTTAGTGTATATGGTGGGCACGACCTTATGTGTATTATGGTGGGCACGACCTTATGTGTATTATCATTTCGGTGCATATTTGACTCGAGTACCCATGGTCCTCATAGGCTTATATTTGGGCTATGGTTTATTGTGTAACGCCCCAGTTTTAGGGCTTAGCGGTTTGGTGGTTTATTAGACGGTCCGGTGGACTGAAGTAAGGATTCGAGTCGATTTCGGGATCGTATATTTTTGGTGTTGGAAAAATTATGGAAAAATGCTTAAAAATCATTATTAATTATGTATTTAATAATGGTGGAATAAATTTTGAAAAATGAGTTTTGGAAGATGGACATTTTGGTTAGTGACCAAAATGAAAGTTTTGAAAATTGTGATTTTCTAGTGACTAAAATGAAAAGGGTCAAATACTTAGAATCTTTAAGGAGCTATTTTACCAATTTGTTTCTGATGATTTCTCCCTTAATTTAACATATTTTAACATGTGTTTTAATTATTAATTAAAGAGAATTTTGTTAAAAAGTTAGTTATTACTTTCCAAACAAAAATCACATCATTTTCTCTCAACTCTTTTCTCTCCAACCTTTCCTCAGCCAAACACCCAGGTTTTCATCAATTTCCAGAGGTGAGGTTGTTATTAACTTGATTTTATTGTTTCAAATTGTTTTATAAAGATTGTTTATACAAAATCTTACAATAATCTTGTGTTTTCTTAGCTTTTCACAAATCAATTGAGGGAGAAACTTCACAATAAGGGTAAGGTCCGAGATCTCCTCTATTGTATGGTTATTTACTGAAATTATCAAGCATTTGATCATTGTTTTTGTGTTTCTAATCTGGTTTTGATGATTTTCTTATGTGAGCTTGCTAACTAACATTTAAAAAAAATGTTTCAAATTCCATTTTCTGACAGCTTGCACTATCTTCAAAGATTTACTTATACAGGGCAGAATACATACTGGATATTAATTTTCTTTATACTGAAGAAACTAGATTCAATAACGGTTCTAACAGTATAAGCCACATAAATTAATAAAATCTAAAAAAATTATGAAAAATCACTGAATTCACATCACAGACTGTCCAGGCAGAAAACTGCTCTATAATTTTTCTGACCTTCATTCGAATAAAAAATCATATATTTTAACTCGGAATTCGAAATCAGTTTCCTTTTGTTGGAAACAAAACTAGACTAAAAATTCTTTCCAACGGTATAAAATTCATCATCTAACCATTTTTGTAGAATTTATGGCGAAATTTTAAACTTACTGCCATAATTAAGTTCTAACATAACTTTCCATAAGTAACTTTTAATTTACACCAACTTCTCCTTATTTCTCTACTTGTAAATTTAGTCCCACCACTTTACTTCAAATGACCAGAATAAAGCTTGTATTCATATGTTCTATTTACATCCTTCATCAAAATAGGCTCAAACCTTTACTTCTCTAATTTCTCTTGATTTGTCGAGATGATCACCAAATTTCAAATATAAGGATTCAAGCTTCTTAACTTTACAAATTAGTCCTCCAATCAACATTACTACCTTAATTCCATCATTTTAACTAAAAATCAGATTTAGTCCTTCTTCATATCCTCTTTGCCGAATAGACCATTCAAGTTTGACAATTTGTCAAAATGGTCACTAATGTGATTAATCATCGGTTTAGCATTCTAACTTCATTTTCATGTCTCTAACATTATTAATAATATAAATACACATCAAATTCAATAAAAAATCAGATCTGGTCCCTTAATTTTGAAGCTTGCCGAAATGGTCCCTATGCATTTAACTTAGGGTTTTGCTTCCAAACAACAAATTAAGCTTACTAGATCATTAATCCAACATCACAAACCCTAAGTTAGACTTGAATCCATAAATCCTAATCTTCTCTATGCAAACCGAAATATGTAGGGTTTAAATCCCAACTCAATAACATGATTCCAACATCATACAAGCATGATTCTAACTTAAAATCAACCATGGATTCATAAAATCATAAAAGCCCAAATTTGTTCATAAACCCTAATTTCTTCCACATATCAAATCTCATCAACCAAGCAAGTATTATATGAATTATTTACAGCAAAAGATAGAGCTCAGAGAGTAGAACAACTTTGTAGTTCGAAAGATTACCTAAAAACTAAGATTCGGGGCTTAAATCGAGCTTGGAAATTTTCCTCTTCTTTCTCCTCTTTCTCCATGGTTTATGGCTGGAAAATATGAACATTTTTTCATCTTTTTACTATTAAATTACACTTGTAAATTCATTTAAATAGTAAAATTACCAATTTAGCCTTTAAATCCAATGGCTAATTTAATCTCATCCAAAATCAAGGGCCAAGATGAAATCCATATATATTTCATCTTCCAAAAACGTCCTCAACATTTCAAAAATGTTTCAAAATTGCCATCCTTGCCAAATGACCAATTTGCCTTCTAACTAGTCTTTATTTACTAGTTTGTTTCAAAATTGTCATTCCATTATAATCTAACTAAATTAGTTCCTTGTCAACTGACCACTATTCCATAAATATCATTTTATGATTTTCCATGGCTTATGGAACAGTCTCTGAAATTTTAATTCAATCTGATTTCCCGATATTCACTAAATACTTCTACTATGATTTTACCGTTACCGAGCTATCGGATCTATTCCGAAAATTCTATATTTCCATAGTGTACCTCATGTCATCATCCTTCATCCAATGGCCTAGATTTAATCTTGAGCTAGCAGTTACCAACCTTGCCCTTATAATTTTCCAAAATTACGATCTTGCCATTTTTCATCCAACGGCTCATATTTAACATGAAAAATCAACTTAAATCCAATGGTTCATATTCTTCCAACACAAAGAAAATATCTTATACATGTAAAATGACATAATTAACCTTTCCTCATAATTAACCTTGCCTTATCATCCTTCAAAATATCTCGGATATTCGATTCGATCCGATTATCCGAATATTTTTCTGAACTTTATCGTTTTATAGCCATTAATACAAACTCCGTACGAAAAATCCAGGTAACATGAAAACATCATTTTTGGGGGTAAACTGTTCACTTACGGGACTAAAATATATAACTTTTGAAAATTATAGTTTAGTCCCTAAACTTTTCCTAAGTTTGTACTTTATCCACAAAACTTTCAAAATTTACATTTTGGTCACTAGCCAAAATTGGGATATTACAAGGATCACATGATACAATTTTATTTTGCTCCTATCGATACCTGAATTTGGATTCTGCTAAACACATCACGTAAAATGCTATTGATATATATTTTTTTATAAATCTAACTTATTTATTATTATTTTTAATTAAATTGATGTTAAACTAACTCTTGAATTTTTGATACGGTTTTATTTATTTTGTAACACGATTTTCATCTATCTTTATGATAGTTTGATGTTCGAGTAACAATCAACATAATGCATACTCTAATTAGGAAATGTAAATACTCTAGTATGGTTGGATCCTCTTTTGTTGTAGTTTATCAGAGCAATTAAAGCCGCTAGCAGAACAATTTATAAGATTAATTTCTTTATCTCTTTTATATCTATATAACGTCTAATTGGATAAAGATAAAAAAAAATTGACGATGATTCATATAACTAGGATTTTATTATATTATACATATTTTTTATTAGTTTTAACATTGTTTGTTTGTACTTTAGAACATTAATAGGATGAGTCTACCATACTCGACGAACACCGCTGAACACCACTAACGCTGAATATCATTAAATGAATTAATAAATATTAAAAATCTCAAGGACACAACATATAATTATAAATTATTTAAAATAAAATTTTAATTAAATTATTTTTCATATATATTATATTTTTTAATTTTTTTAAATAATTGGATCAAATATCAACCTTAGTCAATTTAAAAATAAAAAACTCTAAACTCTAAACCTAGAATCATAAACCATAAACCCTAAACCCAAATGTTTGAATTTAGGGTTTAAGGTTTAAGATTTACAATTTAGTGTTTAGGGTTTAGGGTTTTTGGGTTTATTGTTTAGGGTTTCAAGTTTTAGGTTTTGGGTTTTGGATTTAGGGTTTTTATTTTTTTTAAATTGATTAAGGTTTGTATTTGATCCAATTACTTTTAAAAAATTAAAAAATATAATATATAAAAAATAATTTAATTGAAATTTTATTTTAAATAATTTATAATTATATGTTGAGTCCTTGAGATTTTTGATCTTTATTAATTAATTTAATGGTGTTCAGCGTTAGTAGTGTTCAGTGATGTTCGTCGAGCGTGGTAGAATTTTCCAACATTAATATATCATATTTTTTCTTTTTTAAAAAAATTCATGGAGTTTATAATATTATTTTTCTTGTATTTAAAATTGTGTGATTTTCTTAATCTTTTGATAACGTGCACACACTTTGCAAATAAAATTATTTAAAATTAGATCTTTTAGGATGAACATCATCATCTTTTCCAATAGACCACTCGTTGAATTCCTGATATTAAACTTTTAAAAATTATAAATAATCATTAAATTTTTTATTTTATTATAAAATGGTCATTGAACCGTTAATTGTCAACTACTGCGTCAAAAGTAATGATATAGTATGTTAAATAAACTAGTAATATCTCATATACCCCCTTCAATTATAACTATATTCTATTTATAATATTTCTAAGTAATAATTCTAAAAAAATATAAAATATACATATATAACAGACCAGTGGAGATGGGATTGATGATTTCGGAGTCTTAAGAATGTTGATTCTTTCAAAAGTGCTTGGAACTTGATTGTCGTGATTAGGGCTTCCGAAATCTCTGATTCTCAATTTGATTTTTTTTTTACGAGGATTCAAGTTCTTCCGTTTTCGATAGGAGAGAGTTCAATTTGCCGAAAAATGTAATTTTAAACTGAAATTACAGCTTCGACGCATATTTAATTTCATATGTATTAAACAAAAGCATAATGTTAATGAAATTTGTGTCCAGTCAGTAGCACTTTCTAAAAGCGTATCAGATGAGTGGAACTTTTGTCTTATGTGTTTGAAATGGAGGTATTTGTTAAATAATTTTTTAAGGGGTTATTTCGTTAATAAAATAAAAAAATATTCGGGATAAATTAACCGGAAAATGTAATTTCAAACGGGCTTCTAGATACAACTCCATTAATGGAAAATGTCTGGGAATTAGAATGATTGATGGTTTACGATGTTATTGTGTCCTCCCTTGAAGTTTTGATTGAACTAAAATTAGCGACAACTATTAGCAATTTGAAGAGGGGATTTGCGTGCTTTAGGTTGTGATTGATTTGAAGAGAAAACTTGGGTGCACGCTTTTTACATTTAAAAAAATTAAAATTATTACATAAAAATATTAAAATAAATTTTTAGTTATAATTGGATTGATAAATGAGATTTTAATTTAACATGAAATTCTTCAGTTTTGACATACTAGACCACAACTAATGACTCGATGATCTTTTTATAATAAAATAAAAAATAAAATGATTATTTTATAATTTTAAAAAATATAATGGTCAAAAGGATTATTTAAGCATAATTTAGTGACCATTTCTGACTTTTACCCTTTAAAGTGTATTGTGGGTAAAGAAAGCATGAGTCTCGCGCTTTGATACCCACGCAAGCAAAAAGGACACGCGTCAAAATTATAAGGGAAGGTACAGAATAGTGTCGTTTATCACAGCGACTCGCGACTCGCGAGCGTTAAATAGAACAGTATCGCGGGATATCCATGAATCGTTTCTATGAATTCTTATTATAAATCAATAAGACTCTGGGGCTCTGATTGTAAGCCATCAGAAATTAACGCAAAAACGAAATTGGAGAGTAGAAAAATGCAATACAATGGCTCCATTCTTTATTCGCGGTCGCTTTCATCACGGTAACAAACGTTTCAAGTCTGAATTGAAGAATGTAATTCCATTCCTCTTCCTTCAACTTCTTATTATTATTTTTTAAATTGAGGTAGGGTTTTTGAGAATTTTGAACGCTTATTGATGTTGATGTAGGGGAGGAAGCATAAAAAGGTTGCAAGAGAGATTTGAGAAGCTGAGAGCAGAAATGGAGGAAATCAGCGTGGAACAACAGAATATAAGGCAAGGACAACGACAGGTGAGGGAAAAATTTGAAGGCATTGAAACTGAGTGGGAGGAATTGAAGAGAGAGACTAGAATCATCATCCAGTAATCGGCTAGGACCCAAATCAAGTTGGCTCTCATGTTCCAAATCTTAAAAGCTTCCGAACAGGCTGATCACGCCACTGTTGCCACTCTCACTCATTTGCTTCGGTATTTATTTCTCTCAATTTGTCGTCTCAGTTTACGCTTTCATTTCTGCTTGTTTGTTGGTCCCCTCCCTTTATTTGCATTTTGGATGTGAAAGCAAAGTATGAATTGTATTAAAAGTTTAAAAATGAAATTACAATCTAATATTTATGAGAATGTACTTGGTTAATGTTTAGCTTATTAGTAACTTGGAACAGCGAAATTTCCATGTTTATTTGGATTTTCTTGATTGAGCATAAATGTCGTAGTTCTTTGCTGTGATTGTATTTTGTTTTGTTTACCTTAAACATTAAATCGGTATTGCTATCTTTGGAATAATGAGAATTGGCCTTAATTGAACACCCTACACATAAAATTTTGGTATGCTTGAAAATTCTCTCGCTTATTGGCCTCTTAGAAGGCTCTTATGTAGAATTAGGCCTTAATTAAACACCATACACAGAAGACTTAAGATCATCTCAACTGTTTGATTATTATTTAGGGTTTCTTGAAATTCCTTTTTTCTTGAACTTGGTAAATGTAACTTAACCAAACATTCCTTAAACAGCGGCAAAAAAAAATGTCTCTCATGTGCCCTAATAGCCCAAAGAAGCCAATCATTATGTTAATTACAGAGATACCCAGAATTAGGGGTGTGCATTATTCGGTTTTAACCGAATTAACCGACCGAACCAAATTTTTTTCGGTTAATTCGGTCGGTTAATTTTAGGTAGGTTCGGTTAACGGTTAATTTTTTTTTGGAAATTCGGTTTTCGGTTAATTCGGTTTGAAATCGGTTAATTAACCGAATTAACCGAAATTATTATATATTAAATATTATATATATTATAGATATTTATTTTTGGTCATTGAACTTTTAAAAATTATAAAATGATCATTAAATTTTTTGATAAATTATAAAATGTTTATTAAACTTTTATCAAAATAGTATAAAATGAAAGTTCGGTGACTAAAAAGGTCATTTTACCATAATTTAGTGATCAATTGTGTAATTTACCCAAAATTTTATAACAAGTTTTGGTTAATTCGAAAACCGACCGAATTAACCGAACGTTAATTCGGTTAAGACTAAATCGGTTTGGTTAACGGTTAAAGTTCTAAAATTTTCGATTAATTCGGTTCGGCCACTGACCGAATTAACCGAATGCACACCCCTACCCAGAATTAGACTTCATTCATAAACCTCATTTGATCACTTAGGCTTTACTTGGTAGAGAGGAAAGAAAATTAGAAGGATGGAAAATTGAAGTGATAGAAAAAATAAAGGATGGAAAATATATTTTTTCTTTCAATAGGTGTGCTTGGTTGAAAGGAAGGAAAACTAGAAGGAAAATAAGTTTATTTTCTCTCTATTGCTTGGTACTAAGGGTGTTTATTTTCGGTTACCCGGTTCTCCTGTTACTCCATATGTCGGCCCGTGTCCCGACCTGCTTTAGCCGGGTACCCGGTATTCGGATAACGGGTACCCGGTTCACATTTTTATTATTTTTTAAAAATTTAGAAGTTTTAAAATATCACGTTATAAACACATAAAATTTAAAAGTACATAATACATAATCCAAATACAAAAAATAGTGATTTAAAGTTAGTTTTAAGATGAAATACCTGGATGTATATATATTAAAGTTTATCACCAAAAAGACATTAAAAATATTAATCTTTTTTTTCCCTTTCGAATCCCGGTATGAAAATATAATACCTCTCTATTTAATCAAAAAAATATATTTGAAAATTTTAAAACTTAAAAGTACATAATACAAACATTGAAATATTTTAGAGATTTAAATTTAGTTTTAGGTAAAAATATTAATGAACCTAAAATAAAAATATAATTTAAAACTAAAAAATAAATATATTAAAATTATCGGTCGGGTTGGGTATCCATTTACCAAAAACAATTGTCCCAGACTCAGCCCAACTACCCAGAAAAATCCCGAGTCGAGTACTCGGCCCGGTCAAATAATTTTTTTAAAGAAATTTATGGCTTTTTTAGGTTCGGGTCGTCCGGTCAACCGGATCTGGTATTTTTGAACACCCCTTAGTACAATAGAAAAGTGAGATGAAAAAAATTAAGCTTTAAAAATTATAATTTATTTTAAATTTTTATAATTTAGTACAATATTTTTAATTTAATTATTTTTATTCAATTTAGTCCCTAAAATTTTTTATTTAATCTAAAATTGACCGATATTTGTTTCTAATTTTTATAATTTAATCTAATATTTTCATTATAGTTTTATTTTGTTCAACTTAATCCCTAATTTTTTCTTTAATTCAAAATTAACCTATATGTATTTCTATTTTTTTATAATTGAGTCCAGTATTTTTAATGTGGTTTTATTTTTGTCTAGTTTAGTCCATACAATGTTTATTTAATCCGAAATTAACCTTTATTTATTTCTAATTTTTATAATTTAGTCTAATATTTTTATAAGCTAACCCCGAGAGTTTGACTATCAGTGTAACACCTAATACACGGTACAAACAAATCTAACCTGAATATCGAATGCTACAAATGCTCCATTTGTGGCCTAAAACAAATTAAAACAAGCATATTTGATTACATGAAAGTAAACAACCAACATAAACATAAAGGGGGAAACAATTAACTAAAGTCACCCGAGAAAATAAACCTTTAAAAACTTTAGAAAACAAACGAGTTAGCAAAAAGGCATTTTGGTAATTTTACAAGATTTGAACATAAAAAGCATTCAAAACATAATAAAGCTTAATATAAGTAGAAAACTTGTATACCTCTGTTTTGCTAAAAAAGAAGAAGTTCAAATCGAAGTAAATTTAACCGAATTGGGGTTTAGGGACTAAAATATAAATAATTTATAAGTTGGATTTTAAGTTAAAAACTCAATTTCATGTCTGTTTTAGACTTATTAATTTCAATTAGACTTAATGGTAAATTCATGTTGAAATCAAATTTGAAATAGTGTTAATTGCAAAAAAATAAGTAGTTTATGAGCCATTTTGAAAACATTCATAGAATACAAGGGACATATTTTCAAAAAGTAAAATTAAACCTTCCTTTATGGAATAAACATCATCATTGACATATAGACCAAGCTTCAGGTTAATCCGAGCTAAAACAAGTCTTTAATTGCAATTATATAATTAGTGACTGAAATGTAAAGTTTGCTATTATAAGATAATGAACTGAATTATAAAATAGAGGTCAATTCCAAATTAAATAAAATTTTAGGGATTAAATTGAACAAAAATAAAATTATAGTAAAAATATTAGATAAAATTATAGTAAAAATATTAGATAAAATTATAAAAAATAGAAACAAATAGGGTTCAATTTCGGATTAAATAAATATTTTAAGGACTAAAGTGAACAAAAATATTATTATATTAATAATTTTTAATTTAATAATAAAACAAAAAACAAATAAGGGTAAGTTTTAGATTAAATAAAATTTTTAGGGACTAAAATAAACAAAATAAAATCATAATAAAAATATAGGATAAAATCATAAAAATTAATTATAAATATGGTTAAAATAAAATTAGAATTTTTTAAACATAATTTCCTAATTTTATTATTAAAGTGGGATAACTTTTATTTTTCTTTCTTATTTTTTACCCAATTTAGAGAGAAAACTATTTATATAGGAGTAAAGAAAACTCTTATTTTCTTTTTTTTTCTAATTTTTCACTCTACCAACAATCTTTAATTTTTTTTTTCAATTTTCTTTTCCCTTCTTCCTCCTTTCCACTTTGGACACGGTTAATGCATATATCCAAGAACTGACATTTTTCTTTTCTTAGATTTTTTATGGTGATCATAATTTTTTTTTCCAGTGAAATAAATAGGGAGAGAATGAGGAAAAACGAGCATCGGGTGACAGATGACCTGCAAGGAAAAACTTCTGCTTAGTTTGTGTCTTTTTAAGCATTATTGTTTATGAACTTATGTTTACTCTCTTTAGTTCTTTCAATGTTTGATGTTTTAAGAGGCAACTTCAATATATTGAAATCCTTTCGTGTTGTTAAATTTTTGTTTGAGGGTGAATTTTATAAACTGGACATTTAAACTGGACCTCCAAATAGTAATGAAGTATTAAGAAAGCCAATCCAAATTTTGAAGAGATCAAGTTTCAAATTGTACTCAATTTTTCATCTTTCTTGTTAACATTAACTAGTTTATTTTTTATTGTAATTCATTCTCTAGTGTTTTTGGGTGTGTGAGAAAGAGCTTAAACTTTGTAAACACATTTTTTGTGAGGATTTTCTAACTTTTTCTTCTTTGCACTTAAATTTGGGAAATGATTCAATAGACTTTGGAGTATAAGTCTATTGGATTGTGTAAGGTTACTTCTTGTTCTAAAAGAAAGCCAAATTAGTGGATTTGTGAAATCCATAATTTGGTAACTAAGGTAGTAGATGTAGACTCCATTGAAGGAGTTGAACCACTCTAGATTTTCTTGTAATTTCTCTTTCTTTACAATTAGTTTCCACATTTTTTTTAAAATCCCAATTCACCCCTACTTGACAATATTCGATATATTGTTGCACTCAACACACTATTAATACCAATTTCCTTCCCCTTAAATCTATTGTCAATGCATCAATTCTGGTTTGATGAAATGGTTAAATTCTCTTCTTTATGTTCAGTTTTTGTTTGAGTTTTGTGTATGACAAGTGCATATAAGTAATGAGAACTAAATGTCTTATTATACAAATTTAAAAATTGTTATGTCATCAATTTCGTTAACCGGTTAATGGCTTATGACTTGATTGATCAATTTTCATAATGATAGTACTTTCATTGAAAAAAAAAGTTTAGTGACTAAAATAGAAACACCCTAATAGTTGGGTGATCAATATGGTAGTTTCTCTTTTTTTTCTCCCACTTAATTTTTAATATATATGATATTTGACAAAATAAAAATACCAGTGTGAACCAGCCACTCTCTTTGCTTCAATTTCTAATTATGTGGTTGATATCAATTTGATCATTATACTTTTAATTTTGATAATTTTATCACTTAATTATTTAAGTGGTTCCAATCAAGCCACCAACCGTTAAAAAACAACAGAGAGACTAACGTGACTATTAAATAAACTAGTATAATTACACATTTAGTCCTCGTTATTTACACAATCTATCAATTTGGTCTTAATTTTAATTTTAAAAATAAATTAATTATTCAATTAGGTGGTGACATATGTCACCACCTTATTCGAAGACTTTTACTATATTTATTTAATTTATTTTTCTCCTTCAATCCGGTGATGACATGTGTCACCTGATTAGAGAAAGGAAAAATAAAAGCAAGGAAACTAGCCCTGTGAGGATTCAAACCTAAAACTCCTTGGTGCAAGTGCAACGCATTTGCCACTAAGCCAAACAAAGTTTTGTGATACGAAGTACAAAATCTAATATGTCTTATCTGGTTGTTAATGCCAGGAAAAGGAAGTAAATGTGGTTTTAGGGGACTCGAACATGGCACACTAATAATGTATAAAAACATCTAACCTAATTAAATACATCTAATAATTAAATTAAAGTTAATAACATGTTGTATATATTTTAAATTATATTTAGTGCACGATTTAAAATCAAAATTTTAAATTTTATTATGTTTGTGAGTTTGAATTCGTTAAATGAATTTAATATAATTTTAATTTTTTTATATTTAAAAAATGATAATATATATATATTCTTATCATTTTTAGTATAAAAATTAAAAATTAAAAATTATATTAAAATCATTTTTAAATAATTTTTTTAAAAAGTATAATTTTTATCATTTTTAATATAAAAATCAAAATTTTAAAATTATATTTAAATTTTTTTAATATTTTTTAAAAAAATATAATTTTTTTATCATTTTTAAATATAAAAAACAAAATTTTAAAATTATATTTAAATTTTTTTAATATTTTTTTAAAAAATATAATTTTTTATCATTTTTAAATATAAAAAACAAAATTTTAAATTATGTTAAAATCATTTAACGAATTCAAACTCACGAAAATAATATAATTTTAAAATTTTGATTTTAAATTGTGCACTAACTATAATTTAAAAAATATATAAAATATTGTTAACTTTAATTTAATTATTAGATTTGTTTAATTGGGTTAGATGTTTTTATGCATCATATGTGTGCCATGTTCGAGTCCTAAACTCACGGCGAGAGAAAGTATAGAAAAATCATTGAAGGTACAATACTAAAATTTATTTGGCTAGTTGGCTAAGTTGCTGAGGCAACAGTTTTTTTTTTTTGTTTTTTTAGGTCATGGGTCCTAAACTCACTAAGAACATCTTCTTTTGATTTGTCAAAAAAAATTATATTATACCCCATCTTGATAATAAAAAATACACAATCTTCTTAAATTTTAAAATCTAAATCTGTAATTATAACACTCTAAATTCTTAACCCTTAAATTTGACAAACATGCATAAAATTTAAACAAACTTGTAATAAAATTAAAGAGTTAATTGCACCACACATCCTCAAACTATGACATTTATTCTAAATTGGTCCCTAAACTTTAAAACATTCTAGTTTCATCCTCAAACTATGACCTTCATTATAAATTGGTCCCCAAACTTTTGAGCATTCCAGTTTCATCCTCAAATTATGTCTCTCATTCTAAATTGGTCTCAAACTTTTTGAACGTTCTAATTTCATCTCCAAACTATCAATATATGCTAATCATATCTCATGTTGATAAAACCGTTATAAAAATTGTTAATTCTCATGAAACATTGATGTGTATTATGTAATAATATGATACGGTATAAACGATAATCTGAGGATGAAATTAGAACATTCAAAAAGTTAGAGAACCAACTTAGAATGAGAGTCATTGTTTGAGGATGAAACTAGAATGCTCAAAAGTTTGGGGACCAATTTAGAATGAAGATTATAGTTTGAGAACGAAATTGAAATGTTTAAATTTTAGGGACCAATTTGAAATAAATGTCATAATTTGAGGACATATAGTGAAATTAACTCAAAATTAAAAGAAAACAAAGTTGAAGGGGTAAATTAGATTGACCTCTCCATTTATCCCATTAGAGGGCTTGAGCCCCGGTCAAACTTTGAGGCCCAGTAATTTAACTTATGTGAATGAAGTTGTTAAAATGAGGGTGTGGTGAGGTTGGAGTTAAAATGATATTGTTTTTAGTCTTTTTGTTTTGTTTAGTCACCACAAGAATCTTCTCTTGCAGCCATTTACATTTCCTTAAACTTATCCGAATGAAGTTGCATTTGAAGCAACCCAAGTCATTTAACATGGTGATGCAGATTCAGGCGTTAGTAGGAAAAGTGAAGTCAATAGTGCTCACAGGCCACTCCATAGGCGGAGCAGCAGCCTCTCTTTCAGCCCTATGGCTGCTCTGTCATCAACACTCCACCATGTCATCTCCAATGTCGGTGCTATGCGTCACATTCGGCTCTCCGTTGCTCGGCAATGAGGCCCTCCATCGATCCATCCTCTGCCAAAGATGGGGCAGAAACTTTTGCCATGTCGTTTCCAAGCATGACGTCATGCCGAGGCTACTACTCTTTACTGAAATAGTGAACCACATTTACATAATACAGTCCTTACTGCATTTCTGGCACTGTTGCATGGCTTCTCCACACATTATAGCCGATGGATTTTCTTCTCAACTACCCCAAGATCTAAAAACTAGTGCTTTTCAATGTGTTTTAAAGGACTTAGAAGTGTTGGAACATGCTGAAGATCTGTCGGTCGAGAGGTTGTTTTGGCCATTCGGGAGATATGTTTTTTGCAGCCTAGAGGAAGCCATTTGTGTCGAAAATGCAGCATCTGTTATTCGTATGATGTATTTGATGATGGCAATGGGATCACCAAGTTGTTGCATCGAGGATCATCTCAAGTATGTAGACTATGTAGGTAATGTTTCTAAACAGGTTTTGAAGGCCAAAAACTTTCATGAAAATGGCGATGGCCTACCTTATTCAAGCTTTGAAGCTGGATTGGAATTGGCATTGCAGTCTGCGGATTTAACCGACAAGGTACTTGGTTCCCTTCCCTTATAGGATATAAATCTAAAAACAGTCAATTTTTCACATTATGATTTAGTTTCTAATCTTTTTGGTAATGAACTCACAGAAATCAGTTCAAGTTCAAGACCATTGCTTTTCCATGCAAAACTCGAATCTGAGGGAAAATGTTGCAAATATGGCCAAGGAGTGCCTACAGATGGGTCAAAACGATCACATACCAAATCTGGCTGCAGCTAACCTAGCAATAAGATTATCCAAGATAGTGCCTTTCAGAGCAGAAATCGAGTGGTACAAAGCCTGTTGCGATGAAGCTGATGACCAAATGGGTTACTACGATTCCTTCAAGCGCCGGACAGGCTCGAAACGAGAAGCCAGAATCAACATGAACCGCCATAAGCTTGCTTCGTTCTGGGATGGTGTAATCGACCTGTACGAAAGCAAACTGCCTCATGATTTTGACACGAAGGTAAAATGGATAAACATTTCTAAGTCCTATAAGCTTCTCGTCGAACCACTCGACATCACGGACTATTATCAGACCGGGATGCACCGTGAACGCGAGCACTACATCGAGAATGGAAGGCAATGGAGGTATAAAGTATTTGATAAATGGTGGAGGATAAGGAGCCTTCAAATTGAAGAAAAGAAGAGGAGCAAGTTTGCCAGCGTGACACAGGATTCATTGTTTTGGGCAAAGGTAGAGGAAGCCTCGGAGTGGGTGGAGAATGTAAGAAGTGAGAGTGATGTAACGAAGATAAACCAGTTGTGGCACAAGATTGAAAAGTTTGAGAAACACGCAATGAAGTTAAATGAGAATAAAGAGGTGTCTAAAGATGTGTTGTTCAAGAACTCGAGCTTTAGTCGATGGATGAAAAAATGGAATGAATTGAAGCCGCGGATCTGAATTCTAATCGAAAACAATTAGCATAATAAATATTTATTAAATTTTAGTGAATACGATTTCTTAGTAATAGAGTAAAGGTTAACAACAAACATTACCATCTTGAAGGAATGATTTATTTACAATCATGAGCATGTTCTGAGTATACATTTGTTCCTCATTATATTTCCCTGAAAACTAGCCCATACATAAAATTGGGAATCATGGGCTAGAATACAACACAAGTCATGGTGGGGAAGCTCTTTTAAACAACCTCTCTTCCAAGACTTGATCTAATAACTAAACAAGAAAGAGAAAGGGCATTGACATATGGTGCAGATGATTGCCCCTATGACACCCATGAGGTTAAACTAAAAGGAAAAATGTCACATACACAAACAAAGCACGCTTGCATTGAGATGGCTAGGTAAAGCTCGATGAGCGGCTCTGTCTCTTTTGCAAGTAATCCTCTATTTGAAAACTTTGTTCGATGCTGCTTGCTAAAAGTGAATCGTCTTCTAAGTCTAGTTATGCAAGGTCATAAACCACCTCTCAATAATCATAACCTGAGTCTGATACCACCAAATATAACACTCTTTGACCCAATTTAGTCGCAAGACCGAACCAAGCAAGCTACATTAGGGTTTGCCAAGACAACCCCAAAAGATTTACATTAGAAACAGTCCATTGTTTTTTCTTTTATCTTATCTAAATACATATTTAAGTCCTAGGGTGATCATACTGGTTAAGGTTAAAGGTACAACTCAATCGGGAGTCAATTCGACACCCAATTGCTCAAATTCGTATTTCAGAGACTAAAATGTAATTTCCATTAATTACAGGGACTTTCAAGTTATTAAAGTTACCAAATCCCAATTAGTCATGTTTCATGCCTCCAGGTTAAAAATAGGGATCAAAACGCAAAGATTTCAAATATTAGAAAGCATCTCAACCAATTTAACGGCTAGCGTACCGGTATTGGTGTCTGCCGTATCGCAACGGCACTAAAAGATAAGGGCGTACCGATATAGTCCTCAAACGTATCGGTACAAGCTTGTATGTTTTGAAAATTTGAATTCCAGTAATCAAGGACTGTACCGGTATAGCAACCCTGTACCGAAACCAAACTTCAATTTTAGCCATGCGTACCGATACAGTTACCAGGCGTATCGGTACACCTAGGCAATTTTACCCAAATTGAGTCGAGACAGGTCCCCGCGTACCGATCTTTGAGGGGTCGTACCGGTACGGACAAACCTGTAATAACATCTAGGTCCAACATATGACACTTTGGCTCAATCTAACATACACCATTCCACAGCTAATCATCATATTACATCATAAACATCAAATCCACAAACATATCAACATGGTAGGAGACCTTACTAAACATAACATATCCAAACAAACTCCTATTAGCATGGTTTCTACCCAAGCATGCATAATGATCCCAAACCCTTCAAAATCAAACATAAAGCATCATACATGTCCAAAACATCAATCCAAATTTATACAAAAAGAGAGTAACCAAAATACATCTCCCAAACACACTTGGTCACACATTGCCTCTTATTACTACTTTGTACTTATGAAACCATACTTTGAAAAAGTAGCAACCCTTGGATCCTCTCTTGCTCACGCGCTGTCCGAGAAGCTATTTCTCTACATTGATGAGAAAAGACAGCGTAAGCTATAAGCTTAGTGAGGGATTCGCAAAAACACTCATCAATGCATTTTAAATCATTTTAGTCTAAACCAAATGTATATGTCTCATGGCAAAATATCTCATGCTTCTCAAATCATCCTCAAATTATCTCAAATATGCACATTTAAATCATTTTCAACACATGTATCATGGATTCTAACTCTACCTCAATTTAAGCTCCATTTCTCAGCATCTCTATAACAAGCTTAAAGAGTACCACATGTATAAATCACATTATACAAACATAATCCATTTCTCATAATACATTATCTCATATATTGGCTTTCAAGTGACTCAAACCAGCAACCTTTCATTTCGTAAAACACATCGGATACATGGATTTCTCAAGTGGTTCATACGACCACTTTACATACATACCTCAACCGAAGTAACGACACACTTTCCCACCTCAACGTTTCAAATCGGAGTAACAAAACATTTACCCACCTCTACGGTTTGATGTATAAATCCACTAGCGGGAGAAAATAGAACATCTACCCACCTTGACCGCTGCGGTTCTCATGTTGGAGAATACGACACACTCACAACCCCTCGACACACATGAGACAACTTTTTATAGTGCATTTTAAACCATATGGCTAGCCAATTATATTCGATAATTTTAAACTCAGCCATTTGCCAATATATTCAATAAAACAACATTACCTCACTGTTTTACATGTGCATCAAATCAATCCAACTCAAATACACTAAACCATGTATTTAGTATTCTCAAAAGTTCTTTCATAAACCATATTCCATTTACAAAAGTCATCATATGTGATCATTTGCATCTTATCTCATTTCTAAAACATGCATAATACAATGAGTAATCAAAACCATAAACATATGCATGAGATTTCTTTTTTCAAAATCGAAACGAGAGAAAGCTCAACCGATACTTACTTTCGAGCTTAGATAAGTGTTTTAAACTTTATCTAAACTCCCACAACTCCTTTTAACCTTTTAAAAGCAGTAAAACATATTTCCACTCATCAACAATCTAACATTTTCTTGTCGATATCAAGCTTCTGAAGCTTTCGCGCCTTCTCCAAAAGGCAAAGGATTCAACTCCACTACTTTACCCAAACAAAAACAGAGGATTAAAATACATCTCTGTATAACAAACCTCCAGCAACCAACAAACACAACTTCGCCTCACAAGAATCCATCAAACACCTCTCTAAATCTATCAAGAACATCACCAAACCTTACCTATACAAAGTCCAACCAAAACCTAAAGATTATAACACCTTAACAACATCAAATAACATCCAAAAGCATCTTAATCACATTCTTATACCTACAGCATCTCTACAACAACAAAATCATACCAAAAACCAACTATAAACAACATAGAATTCTAACAATTCACATAGTTTCGGAACTACATTGATTAATCACATCTTTCAACATTAAAATACATCCAAAAAGAGATCTAAATCAATTAGTTCAACACCAAAACAGATCCAAATCAATTTCCAACAATTTTTCAAATAAAACTCAATTTAATCATCAAATCCATGTTAAAATCATAATTCCTTAACATAAATCAATAACAAAGGATCAAGAACTTGGGAATTTCATTAAAGAACCTTTAATTAGAGGAGAGAAATGAAAATCACCTCTAATTGTTAATTTCTCCCTTAATTGGCAAAGCTTGATGAAAATCCAATGAGATTTTGCAATATGAATTGAAGAAATCAATTAGAAAAGTAAAAGGAAATCAATAGGAATTGATTCTTGAGAATTTTGGAGTGGAAATCTTAGTTTGGTTGCTGAGAAAATTGAGAGAAAAATGTTGGAAGAAAAGTAGTTACGTAAGAAAGTGATTTGCAAATTAAAAATCCTTTTAATAAGTCATATTTTATTTAATTATAAAATCATTTAAAAACACTTTAAAAATAGCCTAAATTAAGAGAATTCTGATGAAAAAGATTGTTCAAATAGCTCCTTAAAGATTCTAATTTTGACCCTTTTACGATTTAGTCACCAAAAATAGTTTTGAAAACTTTTCATTTTAGTCACTAAACCAAAATGTCCAAAAATCAGATTTAATTACTTCAAATTGAATTTACGAAATTACTTAAAATATTAATTAAGTAATTTATAGCATTTTTCCATATTTTATTTTGACCAAAATCGATTTTATAAAGTTAAATTCCCGAAACTATTCAAATTGCCTAAATTGTTCTTCCGAATCACCTACCCGATCCAGTCCACATCTAGGCCCAATTTCAGGGCATTACAGGCTGGGCCACTCCCTCTCCTTCCAAGACATCACTAACTCCAACTCCACTTGTAACCACTCCCAGGACTTATACCAAGGTTTCTGCTAGTCAATTCCTCGAGCTAATTGAGGAGTTGCAAGCACACTTGGGGAGCCGACCCTAATTATCTACATCTTTTGGGTCCTCGACATCCACCGCTACTTCCTGGTATGTGGATGCCCATGTACCCCCTGAAATCCAAAAGACATCACCAGCACCTACTCTTTCTGCACTACATACTGGCAAACGAACCAAAAGCCAGGCCCGCTTAGAACCACCACCACCACAGTAACTTCATGGGTTAGTTTTTCTTTTCTTTTTGTTGTTAGTCTAGTTTAGTTTCATTTGCATATTTTGATTTTTCTTGTTTTATTTTGCCTTTTATTTTTATTTTTTTTGTTTTGCATTAGGGACAATGCTTTTCTCAAGTTTGAGGGAGTACATACCTATATATATATAGGTTAAATTTAGGAAAAAACTTTTAAAAAATAGAATTGTGAATAGCCTAATATGTCTACTAGGTTCTCTTTGCTATGATTCATTTCATTCTGGAACTGTTGTTGCGTTGATTATGACTTTCTATGATGAATCTATTTTGATGCTTTGCAAGATATTAATGTTTTCAAGTTCTTGAACTTTATAATAAATCTGTTGTAGCCCTTAAAACCCACAAGTTGCATGCAATCTAACACTTAAGAAACCTTAGGGATGCTCTAGGTCAACTTTTTGATGCTTAAGCATGAATCAAAGAGAATGAACTTAAATGCTTAATGTTGCAAAACAAAGGCTTAAAAACTTCCTAAAAAATCAAGAAAATAAATTAAGACTTGATAATTTAAACAAAAATATTGAGGGATACTCTTCTATGCATCTTGCTATCTTAGTACACTAGGTGAATTGTGTTTTCTCCATTTAACTTTCCCTGGTAGAAATGATAGTACTGGAAAAGAGTGAATGAAAGTCTTCACATGATAAAACTGCTCGTAGGGCTCGGGGATGGGCTGTTTGCTCTACTTTATCTTCATGTACTGAAGAGTTAGTGTGATAAGCTGAAGCCCCAAGGATACAGTTTTCAAATGTAAAAATAACAAGGAGTAAAAATATGTTGAAAAGGAAAACAATATGCCGAAGTAGAAAAAAAAGCAAGTGATGAATGCATGTAACTGAGCACACACTTACAACAGATTTAATCTTTTGCGCAAAACTGTAAGCTCCAATACATTTGCTTATCATCAACATAGCTGAGGAATGAACTATTGCTGCAGCATAACATGGAACCACTGTAATCATAGCTTAGTGGAACCTTAGGACTTAGGGGCTGTTTACTGTTCTTATTTTCTATTTTTATTTTTCTTGCTTCCATTTTGCATCGCTTGAGGACAAGCAATAATTCAAGTTTGGGGTATTTGACGATTGCTTGATTAACCTATTTTATATGCCCTTAATCATTGTCTTTTGCATGTTTTCAAGCTCATATAATTCGTATTTAGATTAGATTGTACATATTTGTATGTAGATAGGGAGTTACAACATATGTGTTATATATATTGGTTCTTTTCATAGGAAATGTGGTATTTTGTGATGCAAGTGCAGGATGCTGGAGGATTGCTAGAGCGGGAGAAGAGCAGATCGAATAGCTAAAGCTGACAAAGCATGAAGAGTTGGAGATAAATCTATCTTTGCCCAGATAGACTTTCTTCCAGTCACGCAACATTCAATGAAGCAGGAAACAAGTGGCTTTCTTTAAAGCCGCAAGCACTTTAGGGTACTGAAACCCTAGTTTCACCGTCTATATATAGAAGACTTGGACACTACTTCAAGGCAAGATTGAGAAGACAGTCCTAGTCTGAGCTTGCGGAGAACCATTGGGGCGACGCTGGATGATTCTCCTCAACGAACGATGCCATTGAGAGAGGCTAACGGAGAGGATACTTGCAACACAATTGAACAGCACGGATGGAGTTTTGTCGAAGATGCTCGACTTCTTTCTTTTCTTTCTTAATAAACTATTGTACTTTATACTCTTAATTATGGTTGTTTTAGGCTCAAACACGAGCTAAACTTCTTAGTTAGGATTATTGTGTCCCAGGATTTTATGTTTTAATTATTCTATTTTAATGCTTTAGTTGCTTTCATCTTCATCTATTTTGTTCATGTTCTTAATGCATAGTTAATCGTAAGAGCTATTCGAGAGAGGCATGTTAACTATCGATTTGTGGCTTAATATTTGAGAGAGTTAAGTTAAACAAACGTGAGCAGTGGGGCTAAGCTGTCAACTTAATTTTAATTCGGCTTAGACACAAGTTTAGGGTTTCAACGACTAAAAGAGAGTTCTTAAACAAATAATAGAGTTGTTAGGGTTAACGCCAACATGTATTACCTTAACTACAATGTTATTAACTTCTAGGCATCGAGAGAGTTAGAAGTTCATTAGAAAATCTTGTAGAGTAGATAAAGAATTTTAGGGTTTACGCAAACATGTATCGCCCGTCGCTATAGTGTTGATCTAAGTAATCAAGCATATATCCTTAGCAATAGTCCCAACCTACATAATTAATTGTTAAGTCGTTGTAGTTGTTTGTCTTTATCATAGCTATATTTACATTAGTTAAATTAGTTTTAATTACATCAACAATCAACCATACTTGCAAACACATTCCTAAGTTTGATAACTTCGTAGTTATTGATCCAATCATCGTGGGTTCAACACTCTACTCTCACTTTATTACTTGATACGGTGGGTATACCTGCTCTAAAGTGCATCACTATTCAACAAGCATCACACGTCTCATGCTCAAGTCTAGCTGAATCAGAACCTACGAGGTAAGATCTCTATATCAGAACTATCACTAAGCCACCAACTATATACATAATACTAAACTAAAGGCATACTTATGAGAAGACCTTAAAGAACGTGCACTGGTAGTCTGAACAGAATGTTGTAACTCGTCGGCCTCAGAGTCGATACCTGAACACGAGAATAACTCGAGTCAAACTAAAATTCAATTCTTCAAAAAATACTAAGTACAAAATAATTGTAGTTAGTAAAACAGAGCTTTTGGGTTCAAAATTGACAGAACGGGCAGCGAATTCAGACTCATGACGTAAAAAAAGGTTAAGATAAAGGTTGTTCAAAAAAGTCAACTCTAGGTCAAAGGCCAAGATCAACCATGATCAAAGTCAAAATCAATGCTGACTTGACTGGTCAAAGGTCAAATGAGTCAAATTGGTCAACGATTAATACTGACATCACACGGTCAAAGTCAGGTTCGGTCCGATTCACAAATTTAGATCCGATTTAGCTCACTGGTTCAGTTCGGTCCAGCTCACTCAATTTTGGGCTCTCATGCACAGATCGGGCTTTACACTTGTGTCACTCACATATGGGCTTCAATATTGGGCTCACCCAAAACATTCACAACATACGCACAAACATCAAACCCAACATCCCTAATCCCACATCATCAAATATGGATGAAACTAGGGTTTCAAACCCTCATTGATGGTGCAGCAGCGATGTCATAACAATGCGACGGCGGTAGTGCAACAAGCAAGGCACCAGAGACACCACATGGTCGGTGCAGCTTGTCGGTGACTCCAACAGAGGTTCAACGGCGACAATTCAGATTCAATGGCAGCAAAACACGGTCAAAAAGGCACAAAAGAGGCATTCACTAGCATATTCTGAAAAGAATGAACAAAAAAGGATAGATCAACGCAACCCAACATCAAACTTACCCACACCAAAACGGAGATCAAGGCTGCGGCGCAAACCCAACGGAGAAGTCGAACGGTTTCTCTTTGTAGTCTCATAAACGATGGACGATGTGGGGTGAGCCGATGGTCGTGGTTTGTTCATGGAAGGAAGAAGAGCACGAAGGTGGTGGTGGTGCGCAACATGAATGCTGATAAGGCTCTCATTGGAGCTTGATCGAAAAAGCACAGGGAGAGGGTGATGTTTAATTATTTTTAGAGTATTAGGAGAGGATGTTTTCGGCTGCCTAAGCAAAGTGGAAGAACCAAAAGCCTAATCCGAAAAGTATAATTAAATACCTTGACCAAAACGGCAAAACACTTGAGACGGGTCCCCATTTTAACCTACTTCACAGAATGATCACCAAAGTTCTATTGTTATACAATTTGGTCACTAAAATCTGATGTATGCCCAATCTTAAATTAAAATTAGGATTTTGAACCAGAAATTCCCAAATTCTAAGATTTTGAATTAGGGGTTCCAAAATTAGAGATTTTTGAATTTTAAGGGTTTTTTTGAATTGGGAAAAATTAGGGTGTTACAAGGGCTCACCCATTTATTAGTGCCTCAAGGTAGGGTAAAAAAGTTTGGCAAAGGACACTTCTTTTGGGTATAACAAAGTGTCCTTTTACACATTTGAATGTCTACAAATAATATTTCTTTTAAGCCTGGTACTTAGAAAAGTATTCAAACAATACCATTTTTTTGACATGTCTAAACTATTTTTCAGGTTAACATGGTGTTTAACGTTTCATTCCGTTACTCAAATGAGGTTTTCTATCACGGCTGTTAAAAAAATTTGTTATCCAATCGGAACATGACACGTGACCTATTTATGTTATTTTTTAATTTTTATTTTAAAAAATAAAAAACCTTTGATTTCATAAAAAAACCCACAAATATTCAATATCTCAGAAAAAAAAACCCAAACCCAAACCCTAAATCCCTCCCTTCCCACCACTAGCCACCCTTTCTTTATTCGAATCACCACGATTGAAAACTTATCATCTCGTCGTCGAAAATCAACAAATGAACCGTCGACAAACATCTAACAATAAAGAAAACAGAAGTCGATTGGGTTTTGACCGACAATTAGAGGGTGGGGATGTCGAACGGTGAGGTGCGCGACTTTTGGGCTGTGAACGGTGAACCACTTACGTGTGTGAATGTCGGACAGTTTAGAGAGATGTGATTTGAGGGTTTGATTAAAATAAATTAAAACTTTTGAATTTTTAAAAAATTTCATAAAAAAATAATAAAAATAGGCCACATGTCAAGTTCTTATTGGATGATAAAAAAATTTAACGGCCGTTGACGGAAAAACATTATTTGAGTAACGTAATAAACATTAGACACTTGACCCAAAAAATAATTTGTACCTAACTGAAAAAAATCTAATTTAGACACTTACCTTACTATTATACCTTTCTTTTAAGTTGTTTTCTTATATACGTAGGTATGAACAATCAACTGATGGTCTGATGTTAAACTGATACATATATAAAAATGTGTTTGCAAATCATCAAATGCAGCCCTAGAGCCTCATCGATGATGTGAGTGATTTTTTTAATTCGATGTGTTTTATAATAATATTATATTTCAAAAAAATTAGAGGTTAATTGTGTGCATTTGTTAAGATCTTAACTTGTGGCTTGATGATATGTTGTGACTTGTGACTTGGAAACATGTAAAATCATCAGTAATTCTGACATCCTAGTGGCATGTATACACTTTTGACCTTTATCATACTTTGTTTAACTCTAGAACCGGCTAAACTTGTAGCTCTGATACCAATAAATGTAATACCCCTTTTTGTATCCATACGACGAATACGAATCAGGAATGTCATAATTTTACCATCCTTAAATATTAATGATATTTGAAACAAAAATTAAGTTTTGATAATTTTGAACCCAAATCTTGAGTACTGGTACACCCTGCCCCAAAATGCACATTCTTGCATTTTCATATTTCTAATTCATCCTAATTCAATTCCCAAATGTCTTCAAATGTTATGTATGCTTATAGGGAACAATTGACTATCATAAAACATACATGCTCTCAATTATCTTAGCATGCAACTCATCACTTGAGGTTACTCTTAACTTTTAATCTTTCCAGAGATGCCAATTAATATGAAACCATAACGAACTTTAAAGGCCGATAACAACTCAAATATGTTTAGCAAGTATACATGCCACTATAATAATCAAACCTCAATTAGGATGTCATTACTGTGATTAACTGTTGATCTTTCCAATATTGATGCAATGCTCTTCTCACTCTTATCTTGATTTACCTACGTGTGCACAATCAAACACACGCTAAGTATGAACTTAGTGAGACAATAAAGGAAGTAACAACAATAATTTAAACTTTATTCAACTTCATGGCTATGTTTATATAACATGATATATATATATATGCCAATATACTAACTTTTATATTGCATTGGTAATGATTTACTACATGCCAATGCCATCAAACTTTCACGCTTGTCTATTTTTCATAATGTACCATATATGTATAAATGCATCATGATCACTAGACATGTATTACCATCATGTTAATCATATATTAACATAATATAAACCAGATATAAATTTCTGACCAATATTCTTGTCATTTATTCCAAAAGCTCATAAGCTTTTTCACATGTTTATCTTTTATTAACCAATAAACCATAGCCCAAATATAAGCCTATGAGGACCCTGGGTACACGAGTCAAAACAGCACATAAGGTTGTGCTAACCATATACACTAAGTGTCTTTTATATACATTATAGTGCTAAATCGAGTATGCAACGTGCTGATAGACTCTATGGCATGCCAACTATACCCTATCCCTCATTAACATACTTGGGCATATATTCTATATTTATTCCATCCATGGCAATGTATATCAACATAATTTAACATTGGGCAGTTCATACCCAAAATAACATTCATAATATAACATCATATATAACTAGTGATCTATGCATTTATGTTCAACCTTTAACATATTTAAAACATGTCAATATATGATCAATGACATAAATATTATGCCAATATATAAATAAGGTAGACTCATCGCAAGTCTTCCTAATGATGTATAAAACATCCATGTATCATGTTATGTATGCATTGCACTCACCTTGGCCATTTAACACAAAGCCTCACTAAATATTAGTTCGATCATTTCATTCATAGAACCTCGAATCTTCTTTAATTCGGACTTGACTTCATTAATCACATGAATAAAATAAAATATTTATTAGATTCAAATCTAACATTACCTTAAACATGTGTCTAATATAGTCATTCAAATATAAAATTTCCAAATATTTTTCCTTTCTTCCTTGTACTGTTCAAAAACTCATTATGGTCCTTAGTGACCAATTTGAACTTCCAATAATTCTTCCGAGCTTGCAAACTAACATTTAAATACAAAATGTTTAAATTCCATTTTCTGACAACTTACGTTACCTTCAAAGATTTACTTATACAGGGCAGAATACATACTGGATCTTAATTTCCTTTATACTGGAGAAACTAGATTCGATAACGATTCTAATGGTATAAGCCACATAAATTAATAAAATCTACAAATATTATGAAAATTCCTTACATTCATGTGACAGAGTTGTCCACGCAGAAACTACTCTGTAATTTTTCTGACCTTCATTCGATTAAAAATTCATATATTTTAACTCGGAACTCGAAATCAGTTTCTGTTTGTTGGAAACGAAACTAGACTAACAAATCTTTACAACGGTATAAAATTCATCATCTAACCATTTTTTTAGAATTTATGACAAATTTTTAAACTTACTGCCATAATTCAAATTCCAACACAACTTTTTATGAATAACTTCTAATTTACACCAACTTCTCCTTATTTCTCTACTTGTCAATTTAGTCCCATCACTTTACTTCAAATAGCTAGAATAAAGCTTGTATTCATATGTTCTCTTTACATCCTTCATCATAATAAGCTTAAACCTTTACTCCTCTAATTTCTCTTGATTTGTCAAAATGGTCACCAAATTTCCAATACAAGGATTCAAGCTTCTTAACTTTGCAAATTAGTCCTCAAATCAACATTACTACTTAATTCCATCATTTTAACTAAAAATCAGATTTACTCTTTCTACATATCATCTTTACCGAATAGACCATTCAAGTTTGACAAATTGTCAAAATGGTCACTAAAGCGATTAATCGTCGATTTAGCATTCTAACTTCATTTTCATGTCTCTAACATCATTAATAACATAAATACATTTCAAATTCTAAAAATCAGAATTGAACCCCTAACTTTAACACTTTGCTGAATTAGTTTTTTAGGGTTTAAATTTAGGGTTTTGATTCCAAACAACAAATCAAGCTTGCAAGATTACTAACTTATCATCATAAACCCTAATTTAAGGTTGGATCCCTAAACCCTAACCTTCTTCAAGGTTGCTGAATTGTTTAGGGTTTAAATCACAACTCAAAAACATAAATCCAACATCATTCTTGCTTGATTTCAACATAAAATCGAACATAGATTCATAAAATCATAAAACCCCCAATTTGAACATAAACCCTAATTTCCATCTCATATCAAGTCTCATCAATCAAGCATGAAATCCATGAATAATTTACATCAATAGATAGATATCGAAGAGATGAACAACTTTGTAGTTCGAAAGATTACCTTAAAACCGAGATTTGGGGCTTAAATCAAGCTTGGAAAATTTCCCTCTTCTTTCTCTTTTTTCTCCACGATTTTGGAGATGAAATTTCATTGATAAACCTTCATATTTCATATATACCCTCTAACTTGATTTATATTTCTAATTTGCCATTTTGTAACATTCCAACTAAATTTAGTTGGATTCTAATCAGCCACTATTCATCCATAAAAGAAATCTCAAAATTCATTCCATGTCCCTATTGAGTGAAATGACCAAAATGCCCTTTACCAATCAACTTATTCACAAAATTGTCATTCCATGTCATTTCAATCGATTTAAATTTTCCTCGACCTTTTTAACATCCAAATATCCATAAAATAATATTTTATGACTCTTCTAAGGTTCATGGAACCATCTCTGAAATTTTAGCTCGATCTGATTATCCGAATATTTTTTTGAACTTTATCGCTTTATAACCAATAACACAAATTCTGTACTAAAAATTCGAGTAACACGAAAACGCCATTCTTGGGGTAAACTATTCATTTACGGGTTAAAATATACAACTTTTAAAAATTACACTTTGATCCCTAAACTTTTCCAAAGTTTATACTTCAGCCACAAAACTTTCAAAATGTACATTTGAGTCACTAGCCAAAATTTAGAATATTACATTCTGTCTCGAAAGAAAAAAGGTCTTGTCATCAAAGGTGCTATCTGAGATAGACCGGAAACAAGAAAAACATCAAAGGAGTAACCATCAAATACCGTACAACTCTCATTTCCAAACGTAAATAGTTTGAGATCGAAAGTCTGAAAAATACGAATGATCCCTAGAGAAAGTAAAGAGCCCAATGTCATTAGTCGGACCTTCCTGCACGCGACGATGGTAAGAAAATAATAAATTATTCTAAATCTGGATAATCCCTCAAGAGATCATCTCCACTATAATATGATCCGCTTTTCAAGCTTGAAGCCGAGAACACAATTCTTTTTCCGCCAAAGACATAAGAGCAGGAGACACTTGACTTGTGTCAGTATCAACAGCTGGACCCTCTGTTCTTCTCTTGACTTATACAAGGAAAAAACTCTCAAATCCATCATTTTAGGAAACATAAATCCCGAGAATCTGGATTTCACTCTAAAAATTTGAAATTTTTTATGCATCCATGCAAATGCATCTGACAAAATAGGCGCAACACCTTCGAGAAAGAACTGAAACTTTGCCCTCAAGCACTTGTCACGTTTCTCCCGGCAATCAACTCAAATCTTCAGACTTGGATTCTGACGAATCATTACAGCCAAGGGTCCGGATTCCAGTCTTGCAAATCCCCTGAAGTAATAATCCGCAAGAAAATTCCAATAGCCCATATCGGTCTTGCTTTAGGAGTCAAGATAAAAGTGATATACTTCAAGATTATCCACCTTTGCTAACCAGGGGACTCTAAAACACTCATAAATGATAAAATAAAAAGGATTTTATCAGGCCATTGTTCTACCGACGAAACGGCCATAAGAAATCTCCAAAAGAAAAGATTGCCCAGAGCACCATAATCAAAAAAGGGAGGATCATCAACCGATGTACTCGAGCATAAAGACGTGCCATAATTTGAACTTACATCCGGACCCAACAGGAAGTCGAAGATCCAAATTTCAGAGTGTAAGATTTTCGACCTATCCAGGCCAACAGAGTAAACAGGGGAACCGAGGGAACGGAAATTCCTAAACTTAATACTAACAACAGCACAAGAAGACCAGAAAACTTACCAAATGAGAGGGAACATAAAAACCGAGGTGACAAACAGAAAAAAGAAGCCCTCCCCTTTGCTTTCGGCCATCAGAATCTCACCAGGATATATCAACTTCCGCCAAGAAAATCGACGACTAAGCTTAGGGATGAAAATTCTCTCCTTGGAGACATAAATCGAGTAAAAAATCTTGGGAAGATTACGAACAATTGCTGGGGATTTTGGATGAACGTGGCTTAGGGTTCGGAGCGTTTTGGATGAACAGTGGCTGGGCATTTTTTTCTTTATCTGATGCATAGACTTGAATAAGATGTTTTGTTAATAGTTTTTTACTATGCATAAATTATCGATTTAATCTGTATGTTACTTTAGTCATTTTCGATTTCAAACTTTTTAGATTTTAAAATTTCAATTTGAACCTAAACTATAACAGTTAAAAACTGTTGAATCAAATACAGCCATTAATCTATATACTATGTATTATAGATTTCATTCATGTTTTCAACTTGATCATATGAAAAAGTACGAGAACTAAAATTGAATCGATTAATTTAAAATATAATGAGTTAATCGATTAAATCGACATGCTAGACAATACAAGGACCAGCGACAAAATTTGACCATTTTAAGAGCTCATAGAAGGTATTTGAGTACAAGACTTCATGTATTATTATTAGAAATTTTTATTTCACAAGCACAGATAGATTTTATACATCCATTTAATAATTTATCCTTTGAAGAGAATAAGAAAAAAAAAAGAAATGCAAATAAATTTGTTGACTAATCCTCTAATATAAATGAAACAGGAGTTTATACACTCTGTATAATGACTATGAGATTCTGTAGGAGGTCCTGTCCTGAATATGCTTCATAGCACTCTACTCAACTCAACATCCAGAACCCGGAAATCACTCTCTCGTTTAGGTATACAGTCTCAGACGTGTTGTTATTGGTTGCCGGCACATCGGGCATGATGAAATTGTCACCCCACAATCCTTGCAAGTCTTGAACAACAGAAGATTAAACACGATAAGCATATAAAATATTCCATAGAGCAGTGTTGGACATCTGCAACAATTTAGGTTTATTGATCTGAAAATTCAGAGTTCATTATCATGAAAACCGCTTCCACAAGAAAATGCTCCCGGCGTCTACCTAGACATGTATATCTAACACTTCATATTGAAGTATGACATCAACCGAGATATCTATGATGTTATGTAAGAGATACCTAGGCATACATGCATATATCACAGAGGCAAAGCTTTTTAATTATGAAATCAAGATGATGAAGATGAAACATTACTAACTGCTCATCAGAAGAGATTATCTCTAAATATGCTCCAATGCAGTCACCTAAGAAGCTATGCCAAAACTGTATTTTGAATTAGTGATAGAAATCGGAAAACATTATATGATTTGATCAAAATGGACATACGGTGTGACCGCATCCAAAAGCCATGTCCTTTGGGTTCGTCAGGCAGATAGGGCAGACCTTGAAGAAACAAATGCATATCTCAACACCAGCATAATAATTTAAATGGATATTTTGTGAAAAAGAAAGGAAAAACTTATTACCGGTTCTGCTGCAGAACTTATTACGGGTTCAGCAGGGGCTGTTGGCTGCACTGTTTCATAATTTGTCATGCGTGGGATTGATCGAACAGCATTATCATGATCGAGCACTTCTCGTGGAGGTGGTAGTGGTCTTTTGTGTCCGCATTCTAGTTCTCTACTGCAGATTTTAATAGTTTTATGTTTAAAATTGTTCCAAACTGAAATTAGGTATTAACCGAAAGCTGGAGTTCTGGCCTTACTTATCAAAACGAATATTCAGGGTAGCTCTGTACTGATACGGAATTTCCATGAGGGCAGCAAGAGCAAAGGATGTTTCTTTCTTTGATGTTTGCGTGTTCTCAGACATGATTTTCGTGAAGTTGACAAACTGCAGAGAATTGGTGGCACAGAGCATGTTCAAAGGCTTTACAACAATACTGTTTATATATACTAGAAACTAAAAGACAAATTAAACTTAACAGCAAAAAAAGTTGCTCTTTGCATATTGATTCAAAGAGTTGCTGACATACCTGGAAGTTGTCAAAGGCACGATGAGGAATATTATCATCAAATTGTTGCATCGAATCCCATGGTCCATCCCCCACTCCAACCAAAATAATCGAGAGAGGATAATGACTGTTTATTGAATACCATGATCAATACAATAAGAACACAATAAAATCTTAATCACTGAAAGTAACAGTTCTTTACCTAGCAGCAACAATGGAATCAACAGTTGCTTGTTCTTGTGGACTAAGCCTTCCATGCGGTACGTTGGGATTCCTCGTAACCTATGCAATCGAATAAACATTTGGCAAGACTGATGCATAGAAGAAGAAACGAATGGTTTAAGACTAACTGCATAAAGCATGTTTTTTTAAACCTGTCCATCTGCGATAATGACAAGAACATGGTACTGTCCACTACTGCTATCCACAATGTCGATTGCAGCATTAATAATCGGAGCAAATGAAGTTGGACCTAATAAAAAGAACAAGAAATTGTTATATTCAAATCTCTGCAACCATTCTGAAGACACTGTGATTAAGAGATTAGTTCAAACACCACTGAAAAGAAGTCTCCAATGCCATTCTGAGCAAATGTTCAAACACTCGTTTTTGCAGATAAAGTAATTTTAAAAATGGCCTTACAAAAATGTTTCTCAAATTTTAAACAGAAACTTCTTACATTATATGTTCTTGAAATGAATGAAAAAGCTATGACCTACACATAGAATCAAGTTAGAATTGTTTTCTTTTCTATTCCACAAATTTACAGTTTTAATTTTAGATCTTCAAAAGTATGTTTTGCTTTTGTATTCAAAATCTTAGTAAAATCATCAGAGCATACAGATTACTGAGTAACAATTGTTGAAGTTGATTTGTGTCCTAGCTCTTATTATATCATGTAATAATGTATATTCTCTGTTACCTAAACAAAAGTGCTCCTGCTATTCAATCATGGCTCTGTACTTGACCCTACATGACAATCTTTTTTCACATTTTATACATTAATTGTGAAACTCAAATGTGCATAAATTGGTAATTTTATTCCATTTCTGAATTGTACTGTTTCACCCCATTGTTTCAATTAAAATCGTTAATTTCTTATATTTATTCTTCAGTTAAAAGAAAATTTGGATGCTCTAAAGGTTGGGAAACAAAATAACAACATACACTAAAAGGAGAATGTGTGACATCTAAAACAAGAGAACGGGCATGTCAACATGCGACGGAGACCAAAGATTGTGTATTATTCACTGTGTGTATTATTCGTATGAAGAAAACATTTATGCTTACGACGACTGTTTTATGAGTAAATAACTGTTTCATACAAGTTACTATTTATAAGCATTAATATCTTTCAAGGAATACAATTAGATGATAATCATGAAATTTAGTACAACAATTTCTCTGCCAAAGAAATTAGAAGAGAAGAATAGATATGTAAACCACAATGGTGTATGGCCTACAAAGTGATTAAATAAATTAAAGAGAATAGAAGGAAAGATATTCAAAACCTGCCAACTTTATGTGTGGAACAATCTCTTTATACCGAGCAAAAGCTTCCTCAAACCCATGACAAGGTCGGTGATCAGGATAAAAACTGAATACATATTTATCATGCGTTGACGCTACCAAAAACAAAAGCATAATGAGATAACTTATTCAAGCAAGAGAGAAATCACTCCAAAACATAGTGCTAAATAAATATACTAACCATCACCAAAACCAAAACAAGGTATTAAATTATCTTCATCAAAAGGAGATAAAGTACGGCCAATTATAGATATTGCTTGCTCGTATGGATTAGGTGAGCCACCAATAGCATGAAGGCTTCTCTTCTGTTGAATGAATATCTCCCTGTAGTAAAAAAATGTGAGCTTTTTTGGTACTAATTATTTATTCACGGTGATATGAATCATACATTAAGATAAAATTGGGCGCATTGCTCTTTGTGAAGTCAATACCAAGTATTAAGTTGGATGATTCAAGTCCTGCCTCTCTCAATGCTGAAATAACCTAATTAAAGTGTGAATATTTCTTGTTACTAAATGCATTCTATTCAAAACTACATCTATTAGATAAAATAACACCATACAACAACATGATACACGCAAAACATAAAGCATCTCATGAAACTCAGAATCTAAAAGATGAGAAATATAAAAAGTGCATCATAGTGACATTTTCTATGATACTTGAACCGCGTCGCACTTCAATTGCTTGTACATTTTCTAGTGTAATTTCTATATCTTTTTTGCTTATATTTAGTCCTCGCTGCCTTTTTTAATCTGAAGTACTATTTTAATCATTTTTCCCATGGTGTATTACCTGATACTTATTAACTCCTAGGGAGGTCATGTTGTCACAAACTATATTACAATAATGCACCGTGATCACAATACTCCATCAGTCTAGGGCTGTAAACAAACCAAACGTTCAGTGAACTGTTCGTGAACCTTTCAGCGGGAAGTTCGTTTATGTTCGTTTATTTATTAAATGATCGAACATGAACAACATTTTATGTTCGTTTAATTAAATGAACGAACACGAACAAATGACTCGTTCGTTCATTTACGTTCGTGAACGTTCGGTAATCCGTTCGTTTATGTTCGTTTAAATTTATTCCATATATCCATTTATATTTATTATTTTTCATAAGTATTATATTTAAAAAAAATTAAATTTATTCACATACGTTCGTTCCTTTATGTTCCTTTAAATTTATTCACATATGTGATTTTATGTTCGTTCTTTTGTGTTCGTTTATCATTTTAACAAACGAACACGAAAAGATACATTCCTTAATAAACGAACATGGACAAGTAATTATGTCCGTTTAGTTGTTCGTGTTCGTTCATTTGTTTGGTTAAAATTAAACGAATGAACATGAACATACCCTCGTTCGTGTTTGTTCGGTTCGTTTACAGGCCCATCCATCTATAAACCATTTTCAGATTAGTTATTTCAAGTCAAGACATGTTAGTCCAATCCACAATCTAATCTACAATTTAAGTCAAAGATTTGTTTGAACTTGTTTCTACTATATCAAGGACTATGTTCTCCAATAGCTGTAGGGAGACCAAATCCTTCTTTACTGCTTAAAACACGATCTTAGTTGTACCTCAATCCCTCCATTTATTTCATTACTCCAGCTAATGTGCATCCTCAGCCTGAATTCAATATTATAAAACCATTCAATTCATCCTTTAAATTTATGATGAATGGTTTTGTATTATTCTTTTCATGATAACCAACCTATTCTGGAATTGATTATTTTCTGTTTTTACTAGGCATAAAATTTAATGTATCAGTTCAAATATCAAAATAGGTCATACATCTATCGAGACTAGCAATGCAACTGTCATTCTCTTATGGTATGCTTCATATTTTCACCTTATGAGTTGTACTATCAACAACTAATATCTCCTATTAACCAAATTAATAATTCAAAGTTAAAGGTAAAAACCTGATCCAACGAGCTGAAATTGTCAGGTATAGATGGGGCTTGCTGTTTGGGGTGATGGTTTCGATCCATTGAAGTTCCAGCTAGGGATGAAGGTGCATAAAAAGGTATAAACGGGGCTTGCTGTCTGGGTTGATGGTTTCGATCCATTGAAGTTCCTGCTAGGGACGAAGGTTCATAAGAAGGTATAAACGGGGCTTGCTGTCTCGGTTGATGCTTTATATCCATTGAAGTTCCTGCTAGGGACGAAGGTTCATAAGAAGGTTGATGCCAAAAGTCAGAGTGAGAAGTATCATCATATCCTGATTCGGTATTTCCCATACGTGAGGAATTGGTACCTTAATGAAAACACAAACACACCCTTAAATCAAATTGAGCTCATGAGAACGAACGAATTTTGCATGCATTGTATGTTCAACGGCACAAGACAGAACACTTATAGTTTCTATTTCAAGCATTTTCTCTCTTAGAGCTTTATTGGATAACTTGCTTTGGAGAGAGAACGATTCCAGAATATATGTTCTGATTAGAAAACAAAATCTAAAACCAACCATCTGCTTTAAACAATAACAGCTAAGACATAAATCAACTCCAACAATTGCTAATGCATGCAGGGATGATCTTACCAAGATTCTGAATAAAAAAGCAAACCTTACTTTTGAAAAGGGAAAAAAGAAGAAGAAGAAAGATTAACAATTCAATTTTTGCGATGATAAAAAAATGCCCCGGTCTTACTTCTATACGGAACACAATTATAATAAGATTTAATCAATGATTTTGCTTTCAACTAAATCGCTTTTACTTTATAGAAAACTCTTGTGGAAGTAAAAAGCCAATTCGATAAGTAAAAAAGACAAATTAAAATCAAGTCAAAAATCAAGATGATATATATGACCCATTTCTTCTTGCACCTTAGATCATATGATAACTAATGTTTGACAAATTTCACCAAAAGCAAGTAGAAAACAAGAAGAATTGGAACTTAAAATGTTAACTCAGAAAAGCAAACATATACTCCTGAAAAGTCCAAAACAGTTTAACAAGCCACATCCATTATCTACCTGAAGTTTGTTTATCTATCATAAATACCATAATTTCCATTTCAAACGCAATAGGAAGCCAGAAAACTATAGAAACTAAAATAAAAATTAAAGCTTCAACACTCAACAGCAATTCAAAGCTGCATTTGTGATTCCAAAATTCCCCTTTCTTTAACTTCTTCGATAATGAGTAAGCATATTTGACAGATTGGCCAAGCTGTTCATCTTTGTTCCCTCGTATCCACTTATGTCATAGGTTTTAGACCCACCCCTTCCTTCCTTCCTTCCCCTTTCCCTCACTCTAACTAGGATTAGGATTAGTATTAGAATTTTTCAAAAAAAAAAAACACTTCGATAATAATCTCCCAGCAACCAGCTAGAAATTTACGGGGGGAAAACTCGAATTTTCTCTGAGATGGAAACTAGTCAAACTACTTTATACACGGTTTCTCTAATTAGACCCATTTCAGTTTTCCTCTAACTTAGTCCCCAGCAATGAAAATACATGTAAATCAACTCAAATTTCATTCCTTTAATAAGATTAACAAAAATCATATCTAAATCAGAGAAATGAAGACAGAAACAGATCGAAGGTAATGAATGTAATCCCAGAAAAGCAAACAGTTGAAAAAAGAAAGAAGAGCAAGGAAGTCATTTGCATGGAAAGAAAGGGAATTTTGCAGAGAAAGTTACCTTTCTGATGGAGAGAGAGAAGAAAAATAAACAGTGCGGAAGATGAAGTCTTTTCGAGTATAAAAATAGACATCCATGGATAACGGCACGTTTATTGACGATTTTTTATTAATTTTTTCATGCCCTTTTCTTTTCGAGTTCCTTGTTTGATTTCAGTTTCCAGTTTCCAGTTTCCGCAGCCATGTTGTAGTCTACAGGTCAATTTTGATAGGCGGTTGTCACAGTTCTACAATTACCGTTGGATTCATTCTAACTGGCTGTCATGCGGATTTATGGCGATGCGTTGACTGTTAGCCAACACGTGGACAAGTGATCCGTAAGATTGGGATGTAATGCAGTTTTGCAATCTACGCAGTTGATCAATTAAATAATAAGATTAAACGTGTCATAGGCTTTTTGAAGGAAAAAAAAATCAAGTCTTTAATTTTTTTTCATCCAATTAATTCTTATACTATAAAATTTTATCAATCCACTCATTTGACCAAAGCTAATTGTTAATGACACGTAAAAGAATTGTAATATGTCATGTGACAATAATATTTTGAGAAAAAAGTAAAAAATTAATGGTCAAAATTGGTCAAAAGTCTTAATTAATTCAATTTATTGGTTCGAGAACTTAATTGAATGCGAAAAAAATTTAGGGGGCTTAATTATTTTTTTCTCAAAAGTTCAAGGGCTTTAAACACCCTCGAGCCTAAATAATATGATTTTTTTGAGTAAACTACACAAGTAATCATGAATACACATCTCTTTTTATTGAGTCCCCAAACTATAAAAATTACAAAATAATTATTCAACTTTAAAAAATATCAGACTTGTTCGCAACCGTTAAAAATTCAATGAAAGATGACGTGTTAATTAATCAAATTTAATATAATAACAAATTTAACTCTTAAATTTTATACTCTATTATAATTTAGTCTTGATTCTAAAAAACAATTAACCCTCAATATTTTAAAATCACACTAATTTAGTTTATCTTCTAACCCACTTTCATCATTATTTCTTTACCAGTCACCGTCGTTATTGATCGTTATTATTCTGCAACCGACAATAACACCAAAATGTTCATTGATTTGTTGATTTTTGGTTTTAGGGTTTTTTTTGTTTGGTAAAAGATTATTTTTCAGCTTAAAGTGGTTTTCTTGCTCAGATATTTTTGTTGAAAAGTAATTAAAATAGGGTACAAAATGAATTATTTGCTCTTATAGTGATGTTTCTATAGTACATTGGGAAGTCATCCTTTCTTTTTGAAGGCTTTGAATTGTAATTCTCACTATAAATTTATTTTTAATTCAGTGTATAATTGCTTGGGGACTTTAGATGGCCATTTAATTTTTGGTATAATGTCAAAAAATGCCCCCAACATTTAATTGAATAGTCACTTTGGCCCATATTTTTTTTGAAGTAATTTAGCCTTTAATGTTTCATTTTGGGTCAAAATAGCCCCTCTATGAATGAAAACGGTTAGTCAACTAACAATAAACAACTTTAAATGACTTGACAGAATAACATGTCCGGGGGGAAAATATTTTATATTTTATATAATTTTATAAAATTATTTTTAAATTGATGTGTCATTCTGTAAAGTTAGCATATTTGCTTATATGACACTACTATCGCGGCGTGCACTACCATGCATGTTTGTCACATCATTTCAAGCTATTTACCGTTGGTTGACCAATAATTTTCATCCGTAGAGGGGCCATATTGACCCAAAATGAAACGTTAAGTGCTAAATTGTTTTAGAAAAAAGAATAGAGGCCAAAATGACAAATTAGTCAAACGTTAGGGGATATTTCTTGATATTATGCTCTAATTTTTCTTAAATGCATTATTGAAGCAAATTTTCCGTTTAAAGTGGAGTGTTTTTTTTTGTTTCAATTTTCTTCATTTTTGAGCTCACGACTTTTGAGCTCCACCATCACCACGAGACCTGAAGGTAAGGCTCATGTACTACCTTCATCGAAAATGTCCAAGCTTTGGCTCATGATTTTCGTAACCTCTTTCCTCTTTCGTAACCTTTTTTTATCAAGTACATTTAGGCTTTGTTTGATTGGCTGGAAAAGTGGAAACGAGGAAAGAGAAAAGAGAAAATTGGAAAGAAAATAAATTCAAGGATTACTTGGTAGAGTGAAAAATCGGAAGAAAAGAAAAAAGGAGGGGAGATGTAACACCTTGAAATCGGGCCTAATCGGAATTCAATTTTGACAACCGAAAATCTAGCACCGAATAGTTAAATTATAGTGTTGACCTTTGATCAAGTGGTCAATTGTTGGATTGTTGAATCCCAATTAAGTATTGATATTGTTTCAGGACCCCATTGTAAATTTTGAAAAGTGTTTTAGTGACTAAATTGAGAAAATTGAAAGTTTGAAGGGTAAAAGTATAAAAAATAGAGAGTTGAGGGACTAACCTTGCAATTAGCCTCTCCTCAATATTAGTCATCCTATACGTGGGCTTTTAGGGGTGAGGCTACTTCATTCCAAGGAAATCTTAATTGATGAAATAGTAAAAGAAAGAGTTTAGAAAGCTTACCCGTAAAAACCTTAAACAAGCACCTCACCTTCTTCTTCATCTTCTCCCAAGCAAGCACCTCCATTGAAGAGTAATTCAAGCTTTGATTTTCTTAAGTTTCTTAATCCTAGATTGTAGCTTTCAATTGGCTCAAGAAAATAAAGGTGAAGAATCACCAAATCCTTTAAATTTTACCAAGCTCAAGAATAAAGGAGTTGTTATCCGGGAGCCTTGAAAGCCTCAGAAGTATTGGTGAGTGTAGTCGGAGTCTTGGGATTGGCTTGGTTTCTTTCCCACTTTCATTAACGTTGATTCATTGCATTTCTAATCATGAATTCAAGGTATGTTTACATCGAAACCTCGTAGGAGGTACCATCGGTAAGCTGTGGTAAGCTTATTACATTGACAAGTTAATTATCGAATTCTTACATTGACATTGACATCATTGAAACATTGAAAAGACTATATTGATCATGCTATATGGTATTGTCACTGTTACCATTATTGGTATTGATATTGTTATTTTTATTGATATTGATAAGTATTGAATCCTTGGATACAAATGGACATGGGATACAATTGTCATGCCATAGAATTCATGAGCTCATTGGTACGAAGTGGACTACGGTCCTTGAGCTAAGGCTTTATTTGACAATGTTGGCGGGATGTGTTTGTGTTGGTCTTATTGGCGATTTTGGAGGATATTGACCATTTATTGTTGGCGATGTTGGTTGGGAATTGGTTTATCCACATTACATGTCGATCCAAGAAAAAAAACAAGTATTACAAGTATTGTTAAAACATGATTTGAGATGCATTTACATTTCTATATATGTTATTGTTTTCATTTACATTTATGTTATTGTTATTGACTACCTCACTAGGCAAAATAAGCCTAATGCATCTCATTTCCATGCATTTTCAGGCTAAAGGTTTATTGGATCGAGGATCTGAACAAGGATGTTTTTGAAGCAAGTCACCAAGTTACATATAATGTAAACTTTCTCCTTAAACTCCTAGATAGGTGGCATAGGGTATAGACAAGTTAGTTTAGCCCCATTTTGTATGTACAATGGTCCACTATGTTGAATAAGTTAAAGCATGGAGTATGACATGTTTATGATTTGATAAATTTAGTAAAATGGCCCTAAATGCACTAATAAGGAAAAATGGGTAAATGGATTCGTTTTGGCATAAGATTTGACATGCATGTAGATTTGATGTTTTTAAGCTTGCTGGTGAAGTTTGATAAACTTTTGACATGGTTAAGGCCCTCAAATCAGATAAAAACCAGATAAAATATGACATTACTGGTATATGCGTATCGGTACGGGTGGTGACGTACCGATACTGATAAGCTGTTTTAGGGTAAAGTTGATCTGTGCATACCAGTACGGGTGATGTCGTACCGGTATAGTCATACAACATTGGTATAAGGCTTAAAGGTATACCGATGTAGCTATGAGAGTATCGATACGCCAAATCAACACTGGAATTTTACTATAGCATGGGTACTGGTAAGGGTGATGGCGTACCGATACCTATTTACGTCTTAATTTAGGAATTAGGGATTGTGTACCGGTACGATAATAGACTCGTACCGATATGGGGGTACCGAATCCTCGAACCGGTATTGTATGATGAGTATCGATACGAGATTTAGGTTCAAAAGAAAAATATTAAGGGGGTGTACCAGTACGGACTTTTGAGTACCGGTACCAATATAGGTAAGTTAGTTAACTGGTTTTATAATTTTGCGGATTGGTCGCTGTTTCGAATACGATTTAATTGATAGTGTAAATGGGCTCCAAAACTTGTGAAATTTTATATACAAGGGAATCAGTTATGGAATTCCACATTGATAAGTATAATTACCGATAAGTCCTTGAAACTTGAAAGATTTACAATTTAGTCTTTAACTTGTATAAGTTATTAATTGGCCCCGACAATAATTCGAATGAGTTTGCATCGATTATAGTTAAGTATTGCATTAATTGAATGTCATTAATTCATTGTTTATAGTCTAAAACATCAATTTTGGCACACCAATCATCGCATTGTTCATCGGTAACGCTTTTTGACCCAAAATCCTTCCAGATCGGGAAAGGGTGTTACATTCTTCTCATCGTGCTCCAAACCCTTCGGGAGAAACAATTGTATGCCAAGTTCAGCAAGTGTGAGTTCTGGCTTGCTCAAGTTTCATTTCTAGGACATGTAATTTCTGCTGAAGTTATCCAAGTAGATCCGAATAAAATACAAGCTATAATAGAGTGGAGGCCACCGAAGAATGTTGGTGAAGTTCGTAGTTTTGTCGGTCTTGCTGGTTATTATAGCATATTCATTAAATAATTTTCTATATTAGCAGCACCATTAACCAAACTTCTATAGAAAGATATCCCTTTTGAGTGGACCGAGAAGCAACAACCTAGTTTTGATTAGCTCAAGCAAGTATTAACACATACACCAGTCTTGACCCAATCCGAGTCTAGAAAAGATTATACCGTGTATAGCGATGCATCACATCAAGGATTAAGGTGTGTATTGATGCAAGAGGGCAAGGTTGTTGCCTATGCATCGAGATAACTTAAGCCACATGAAGTGAACTACCCTACTTATGATCTTGAGTTGGCTGCAGTTGTCTTTGCTTTAAAAGTCTAGAGGCTTTATCTCTATAGAGAAAAATACTGCCTATACACCGACCACAAGAGCCTCAAATATTTGTTGACTCAAAAGGAGCTTAACCTTCGTCAAATAAGATAGATGGAACTTCTCAAAGACTATGATCTTGTTATTGATTATCACCTAGGCAAGGCCAACGTTGTAGCGGATGCACTCAGCCGCAAACCTTCACCCGATAAGTATCAATAAATAAGTATTGAAACTCAAGTAATGACAAATATATTGAAAATTTTAGTATCGTTATTGCCTTGTAGCTCCTCACGCTATCAATGCTCATTTTAAGTTATAGAAACATCGACCTTTAGTAGCTGAACTTCAAGTTCAGTCTACCATTGTGATGAGAATCAAGTCATTGCAAGACCAAGATCCTGAATTACGAGCCATCGTTTCTAAACTTCAAAGTAATCCCGATCCTAATTTTAGATTTAACTCTAAGAGACTCTTGTGTTTTTGTGATAGTATTTGTATACCAAGTGATGAATCCCTTCGTGATGACATTCTTAATGAAGCTTATTGTAGCCCTTTTTCAGTTCACCCAGGGTCAGTGAAGATGTATAAGGACCTTCGGGAACTGTATTGATGGCCTAGCATGAAGAAGGCTATTACGGAATTTGTATTGAGATATCTTACGTGCTAACGAGTCAAAACCGAGCATCGTGTTCCCACGAGATTATTGCAACCCATTGAACTTCCTCAATGGAAGTGGGAAAGAATAAATATGGATTTTGTCAGTGGTTTACCGTTGACCCCAGCTAAGTATGACGTTATTTGGGTCATTGTTGACCGTTTTACTAAGTTAGCTCATTTCTTACCTGTTAGGATGGACTATGCTCTTCTTAAATTAGCTGACTTATATATCAAGAAAGTAATCAGACTCCACGGAGCACCTAGGTCAATAATCTCTGATCGAGATCCACATTTTGCTTCACGATTCTAGAAAGCATTGCAAGGAGCTCTGGGCACCCGAATCAATCTTAGTACAACTTTTCACCCTCAATTTGATGGCCAATAAAAAGGGGTAATTCAGATATTGGAAAACAAGCTTCATGCATATGTCATTGATTTTGAAGGGACTTGGGAGAGGTCCCTACCTCTTATCGAGTTTTCTTACAATAATAGTTATCAATCGTCTATTGGGATGGCACCATATGAAGCATTGTATGGCAGGAGATGTAAAACACCATTATGTTGGTCTGAACTCGGTAAAGGTAAGATGTTGGGCCCTGACTTACTTCGAGAAACTAAAGAATGGGTTACCACCATTCATGACCGTTTGAAGGTCACCTTCAACCGATAGAAGTCATATCTTTGATCTTAAGAGAAGAGACATACAATATGAAATTGGTGAGAAGGTTTTCTTAAAAGTTTCCCTATGGAATAAGATTCTCTATTTTGGAAAAAGAAGAAGTTAAGTCCTCAATTCATTGGACCTTTTAAGGTAATCGAAATGATTGGTCTTGTGGCTTATCGACTAGCTTTGCCTCAAGAGTTGAGCAAGATCCATAATGTAGTCCATGTATCAATGCTTCACAAGTACAGATTAAATCCATATCATGTTGTTGAGCCCGAATCAATAGAACTCCAACCCAATCTGATATATGAAGAAGAATCAGTACAAGTATTGGCAAGGGAATTCAAAAGACTTCGAAACAAGAATGTCCCTCTAGTCAAAGTTTTGTGGAGAAGTCACAAGGTAGAAGAAGCTACACTGGAACTGGAAGAGACCATGAAGAATCAATACCCGCATCTCTTCGGTTCAGGTAAAAATTCGAGGACGAATTTTTCTTAAGAGAGAGAGTTGTAACACCCCAAAATTGGGCCTAATCAGAATTCATTTTTGACAACCGAAAATATAGCACCGGAAAGTTAAATTATAGTGTTGACCTTTGACCAAGTGGTCAATTGTTGGATTGTTGAATCCCAATTAAGTATTGATATTGTTTCAGGACCCTATTTGTAAATTTTGAAAACTGTTTTAGTGACTAAATTAAGAAAATTAAAAGTTTGAAGGGTAAAAGTATAAAAAATAGAGAGTTGAGGGACTAACCTTGCGATTAGACCCTTCTTAATATTAGTCATCCTATACGTGGGCTTTTGGGGTGAAGCTACTTCATTCTAAGGAAATCCAAATTGATGAAATAGTAAAAGAAAGAGTTTAGAAAGTTTACTGGTAAAAACCTTAAACAAGCACCTCACATTCTTCATCATCTTCTCCCAAGCAAGCACCTCCATTGGAAGAGTAATTCAAGCTTTGATTTTCTTAAGTTTCTTAATCCTAGATTGTAGCTTTCAATTGGCTCAAGAAAATCAAGGTGAAGAATCACCAAATCCTTTAAATTTTACCAAGCTCAAGAATAAAATAGTTGTTATCCGGGAGCCTAGAAGGCCTCGAAAGTATTGGTGAGTGTAGTCGTAGTCTTGGGATTGGCTTGGTTTCTTTCCCACTTTCATTAACGTTGATTCATTGCATTTCTAATCATGAATTCAAGGTATGTTTACATCGAAACCTCGTAGGAGGTACCATCGGTAAGTTGTGGTAAGCTTATTACATTTACAAGTCAATTATCGAATTCTTACATTGACATTGACATCATTGAAACATTGAAAAAGACTATATTGATCATGCTATATAGTATTTTCATTGTTACCGTTATTAGTATCGTTACCGTTATTGTTATTGATATTGTTATTTTTATTGATATTGATAAATATTGAATCCTTGGATACAAATGGAAATGGGATACAATTGGCATGCCATAGAATTCATGAGCTCATTGGTACGAAGTGGAATACGGTCCTTGAGCTAAGGCTTTATTTGACAATGTTGGCGGATGTGTTTGTGTTGGTCTTATTGGCGATTTTGGAGGATATTGACCATTTATTGTTGGCGATGTTGGTTGGGAATTGGTTTATCCACATTACATGTCGATCCAAGGAAAAAAACAAGTATTACAAGTATTGTTAAAACATGATTTGAGATGCATTTACATTTCTATATATGTTATTGTTTTCATTGGCATTTGTGTTATTGTTATTGACTACCTCACTAGGCAAAATAAGACTAGTGCATCTCATTTCCATGCATTTTCAGGCTAAAGGTTTGTTGGATCGAGGATTGGAACAAGGATGTTTTTGAAGCAAGTCACCAAGTTATATATAATGTAACTTTCTCCTTAAACTTCTAGAAAGGTGGCATAGGGTATAGACAAGTTAGTTTAGCCCCATTTTGTATGTACAAATGGTCCACTATGTTGAATAAGTTAAAGCATGGAGTATGGCATGTTTATGATTTGATAAATTTAGTAAAATGGCCTTAAATGCACTAATAAGGAAAAATGGGTAAATGGATTCGTTTTGGCATAAGATTTGATATGCATATAGATTTGATGTTTTTAAGCTTCTTTGGTGAAGTTTGATAAACTTTTGACATGGTTAAGGCACTCAAATTAGATAAAACCAGATAAAATATGATATTATAGGAACATACATATCGATGCGGGTGGTGACGCGTGCGATCTTGATAAGTTGTTTTGGGGTAAAGTTGATCTGTGCATACCAAGACGGGGTGATGTCGCACCGGTATAGTCATACAACATTGGTATAAGGCTTAAAGGCATATCAATGTAGCTATGGGAGTATTGATACGCCAAATCAACACTAGAATTTTACTATAGCATGGGTACTTGGCGGGTGATGGCGTCATCGATACCTATTTACGTCTTAATTTGATAATTAGGGATTGTGTGCGATGCGATAATAGACTCGTACCGATATGGGGGTACCGAATCCTCGAACCGGTATTGTATGATGAGTATCGATACGAGATTTAGGTTCAAAAGAAAAATATTAAGGGGGTGTACCAGTACGGACTTTTGAGTACCGGTACCAATATAGGTAAGTTAGTTAACTGGTTTTATAATTTTGCGGATTGGTCGCTGTTTCGAATACGATTTAATTGATAGTGTAAATGGGCTCCAAAACTTGTGAAATTTTATATACAAGGGAATCAGTTATGGAATTCCACATTGATAAGTATAATTACCGATAAGTCCTTGAAACTTGAAAGATTTACAATTTAGTCTTTAAATTGTATAAGTTATTAATTGGCCCCGACAATAATTCAAATGAGTTTGCATCGATTATAGTTAAGTATTGCATTAATTGAATGTCATTAATTCATTGTTTATAGTCTAAAACATCAATTTTGGCACACCAATCATCGCATTGTTCATCGGTAACGCTTTTTGACCCAAAATCCTTCCAGATCGGGAAAGGGTGTTACATTCTTCTCATCGTGCTCCAAACCCTTCGGGAGAAACAATTGTATGCCAAGTTCAGCAAGTGTGAGTTCGGCTTGCTCAAGTTTCATTTCTAGGACATGTAATTTCTGCTGAAGTTATCCAAGTAGATCCGAATAAAATACAAGCTATAATAGAGTGGAGGCCACCGAAGAATGTTGGTGAAGTTCGTAGTTTTGTCGGTCTTGCTGGTTATTATAGCATATTCATTAAATAATTTTCTATATTAGCAGCACCATTAACCAAACTTCTATAGAAAGATATCCCTTTTGAGTGGACCGAGAAGCAACAACCTAGTTTTGATTAGCTCAAGCAAGTATTAACACATACACAGTCTTGACCCAATCCGAGTCTAGAAAAGATTATACCGTGTATAGCGATGCATCACATCAAGGATTAAGGTGTGTATTGATGCAAGAGGGCAAGGTTGTTGCCTATGCATCGAGATAACTTAAGCCACATGAAGTGAACTACCCTACTTATGATCTTGAGTTGGCTGCAGTTGTCTTTGCTTTAAAAGTCTAGAGGCTTTATCTCTATAGAGAAAAATACTGCCTATACACCGACCACAAGAGCCTCAAATATTTGTTGACTCAAAAGGAGCTTAACTTCGTCAAATAAGATAGATGGAACTTCTCAAAGACTATGATCTTGTTATTGATTATCACCTAGGCAAGGCCAACGTTGTAGCGGATGCACTCAGCCGCAAACCTTCACCCGATAAGTATCAATAAATAAGTATTGAAACTCAAGTAATGACAAATATATTGAAAATTTTAGTATCGTTATTGCCTTGTAGCTCCTCACGCTATCAATGCTCATTTTAAGTTATAGAAACATCGACCTTTAGTAGCTGAACTTCAAGTTGGTCTACTACCATTGTGATGAGAATCAAGTCATTGCAAGACCAAGATCCTGAATTACGAGCCATCGTTTCTAAACTTCAAAGTAATCCCGATCCTAATTTTAGATTTAACTCTAAGAGACTCTTGTGTTTTTGTGATAGTATTTGTATACCAAGTGATGAATCCCTTCGTGATGACATTCTTAATGAAGCTTATTGTAGCCCTTTTTCAGTTCACCCAGGGTCAGTGAAGATGTATAAGGACCTTGGGAACTGTATTGATGGCCTAGCATGAAGAAGGCTATTACGGAATTTGTATTGAGATATCTTACGTGCTAACGAGTCAAAACCGAGCATCGTGTTCCCACGAGATTATTGCAACCCATTGAACTTCCTCAATGGAAGTGGGAAAGAATAAATATGGATTTTGTCAGTGGTTTACCGTTGACCCCAGCTAAGTATGACGTTATTTGGGTCATTGTTGACCGTTTTACTAAGTTAGCTCATTTCTTACCTGTTAGGATGGACTATGCTCTTCTTAAATTAGCTGACTTATATATCAAGAAAGTAATCAGACTCCACGGAGCACCTAGGTCAATAATCTCTGATCGAGATCCACATTTTGCTTCACGATTCTAGAAAGCATTGCAAGGAGCTCTGGGCACCCGAATCAATCTTAGTACAACTTTTCACCCTCAATTTGATGGCCAATAAAAAGGGGTAATTCAGATATTGGAAAACAAGCTTCATGCATATGTCATTGATTTTGAAGGGACTTGGGAGAGGTCCCTACCTCTTATCGAGTTTTCTTACAATAATAGTTATCAATCGTCTATTGGGATGGCACCATATGAAGCATTGTATGGCAGGAGATGTAAAACACCATTATGTTGGTCTGAACTCGGTAAAGGTAAGATGTTGGGCCCTGACTTACTTCGAGAAACTAAAGAATGGGTTACCACCATTCATGACCGTTTGAAGGTCACCTTCAACCGATAGAAGTCATATGCTGATCTTAAGAGAAGAGACATACAATATGAAATTGGTGAGAAGGTTTTCTTAAAAGTTTCCCTATGGAATAAGATTCTCTATTTTGGAAAAAGAAGAAGTTAAGTCCTCAATTCATTGGACCTTTTAAGGTAATCGAAATGATTGGTCTTGTGGCTTATCGACTAGCTTTGCCTCAAGAGTTGAGCAAGATCCATAATGTAGTCCATGTATCAATGCTTCACAAGTACAGATTAAATCCATATCATGTTGTTGAGCCCGAATCAATAGAACTCCAACCCAATCTGATATATGAAGAAGAATCAGTACAAGTATTGGCAAGGGAATTCAAAAGACTTCGAAACAAGAATGTCCCTCTAGTCAAAGTTTTGTGGAGAAGTCACAAGGTAGAAGAAGCTACACTGGAACTGGAAGAGACCATGAAGAATCAATACCCGCATCTCTTCGGTTCAGGTAAAAATTCGAGGACGAATTTTTCTTAAGAGAGAGAGTTGTAACACCCCAAAATTGGGCCTAATCAGAATTCATTTTTGACAACCGAAAATATAGCACCGGAAAGTTAAATTATAGTGTTGACCTTTGACCAAGTGGTCAATTGTTGGATTGTTGAATCCCAATTAAGTATTGATATTGTTTCAGGACCCTATTTGTAAATTTTGAAAACTGTTTTAGTGACTAAATTAAGAAAATTAAAAGTTTGAAGGGTAAAAGTATAAAAAATAGAGAGTTGAGGGACTAACCTTGCGATTAGACCCTTCTTAATATTAGTCATCCTATACGTGGGCTTTTGGGGTGAAGCTACTTCATTCTAAGGAAATCCAAATTGATGAAATAGTAAAAGAAAGAGTTTAGAAAGTTTACCGGTAGAAACCTTAAACAAGCACCTCACATTCTTCATCATCTTCTCCCAAGCAAGCACCTCCATTGGAGAGTAATTCAAGCTTTGATTTTCTTAAGTTTCTTAATCCTAGACTGCAGCTTTCGATTGGCTCAAGAAAATCAAGGTGAAGAATCACCAAATCCTTCAAATTCTACCAAGCTCAAGAATAAAATAGTTGTTATCCAGGAGCCTAGAAGGCCTCGAAAGTATTGGTGAGTGTAGTCGTAGTATTGGAATTGGCTAGGTGCCTTTCCCACTTTCATTAACGTTGATTCATTGCATTTCTAATCATGAATTCAAGGTATGTTTACTTCGAAACCTCGTAGGAGGTACCATCGGTAAGTTGTGGTAAGCTTATTACATTTACAAGTCAATTATCGAATTCTTACATTGACATTGACATCATTGAAGCATTGAAAAAGACTATATTGATCATGCTATATAGTATTTTCATTGTTACCGTTATTAGTATCGTTACCGTTATTGTTATTGATATTGTTATTGTTATTGATATTGATAAATATTGAATCCTTGGATACGAATGGAAATGGGATACAATTGGCATGCCATAGAATTCATGAGCTCATTGGTACGGAGTGGAATACGGTCCTTGAGCTAAGGCTCTATTTGGTGATGTTGGCGATATGTGTTTGTGTTGGTCTTATTGGCGATGTTGGAGGATATTGACCATTTATTGTTGGCGATGTTGGCTGGGAATTCGCGTATCCACATTACATGCGATCCAAGGAAAATAAACAAGTATTGCAAGTATTGTTAAAACATGATTTGAGATGTATTTACATTGCTATATATGTTATTGTTTTCATTGGCATTTGTGTTATTGTTATTGACTACCTCATGAGGCTAAGTAAGACTAGTGCATCTCATTTCCATGCATTTTCAGGCTAAAGGTTTGTTGGATCGAGGATTGGAACAAGGACGTTTTTGAAGCAAGTCACCAAGTTATATGTAATGTAAACTTTCTCCTTAAACTTCTAGAAAGGTGGCATAGGGTATAGACAAGTTAGTTTAGCCCCATTTTGTATGTACAAATGGTCCACTATGTTGAATGAGTTAAAGCATGGAGTATGGCATGTTTATGATTTGATAAAATTGGTAAAATGGCCTTAAATACACTAATAAGGAAAAATCAGGTAAATGGATTCGTTTTGGCATAAGATTTGATATGCATATAGATTTGATGTTTTTAAGCTTGCTGGTGAAGTTTGGTAAATTTTTGACATGGTTAAGGCACTCAAATTAGATAAAACCAGATAAAATATGATATTATAGGAACATACATACCGGTACGGGTAGTGACGTACCGGTACTGATAAGTTGTTTTGGGGTAAAGTTGATCTGTACATACCGGTACGGGTGATGTCGTACCGGTACAGTCATACAACATTGGTATAAGGCTTAAAGGCATATCAATACAGCTATGGGAGTATTGATACGCCAAATCAACACTAGAATTTACTGTTGCACGGGTACCTGTACGGGTGATGGCGTACTGATACCCATTTACGTCTTAATTTGATAATTAGGGATTGCGTACCGGTACGGTAATAGACCCGTACCGATATGGGGGTACCGAATCCTCACACCGGCATTGTATGATGAGTACCGATACGAGGCTTAGGTTTGAAAGAAAAATATTAAAGGGGCGTAACGGAACGACTTTTCGAGTACCGGTACCAATATAGGTAAGTTAGTTATCTGGTTTTGAAATTTTGCAGATTGGTCACTTATTCGAATACGAGTTAATTGATAGCGTAAATAGGCTTTAAAACTTGCGAAATTTTATATACAAGGGAATCAGGTATGGAATTCCACATTGATAAGTACAATTACCGATAAGTCCTTAAAACTTGCAAGTTTTACAATTTAGCTCTTAAATTGTATAAGTTATTAATTGGCCCCGACAATAATTCAAATGAGTTTGCATCGATTATAGTCAAGTATTGCATTGATTGAATGTCATTAATTCACTATTTATCGTCTAAAACATCAATTGTGGCACACCGATCACCGCACTATTCATTGGTAACGCTTTCTAACCCAGAATCCTACTAGACCAGGAAGGGGTGTTACAGGAGATAGTTTTCCTTACTCTTATACAAATAGTTTTCTCTTTAAAATTTGGTGAAAAATAGGAAAGAAAAGTGAAAGTTATCATGCTTTAATAATAAAATTATCAAATTATGTTTAAAAAATCTAATTTTATTTAACCTTATTTATAATCATTTTTTATGATTTCATCCAATATTTTTATTATGATTTTAATTTTATTCAATTTAGTCCCTAACAATTTTATTTAATCAAAATTTACCCTTATTTGTTTTTTATTTTTTATTTTATTATTAATTCAATATTATTAGTATAATAATATTTTTGTTCACTTTTAGTCCCTAAAATATTTATTTAATCTAAAACTGAACCCTATTTATTTGTAATTTTTATAATGTTATCTAATATTTTTACTATAATTTTATTTTTTCAATTTATTCCCTAAAATTCTATTTAATTTGAAATTGACCTCTATTTTATAATTCACTCCATTATCTTATAATAGCAAATAGTACATTTCAGTCACTAATTTTATAATTGCTATTAAGGACTTGTTTTAGCTCGGATTAACTTGAAACTTGGTCTATATGCCAATGATGATATTTATTTCATAAAGGAAGGTTTAATTCCACCTTTTTAAAAAACTACCCCCTTTATTTTATGAATGTTTTCAAAATGGCCTATAAACTACTTATTTTTTTGCAATTAACACTCTATTTCAAATTCAATTTCAACAAGAATTTGCCATTAAGTCTAATTGGAATTAATGAGTCTAAAATGGACTTGAAACTATTTTTCAACTTAAAATGCTTCTTATGAATTATTTACATTTTAGTCCCTAAACCTCGATTCGGTTAAATTTACTTTGATTTGAATTTCTTTTTGTTAGCTAAACATAGGTATACAATGTTTTCTACTTATATTAAACTTGTATTTAAGTTCTGAATATTTTTTTGGGTTCAAATATTGTAAAATTACCAAAATGACTTTTTGTTAAATCATTTATTTTTCTAAAGTTTTAAAGGTTTATTTTCTCGGATGACTTTAGTTAATTGTTTTCCCTTTATGTTCATGTTGGTTGTTTACTTTCATGTAATCAAATATGCTTGTTTTTTTTATAAAAAATATTTTAGGCCAAAAATGGGCAATTGTAGCATTCAATATTCGGGTTGGATTTGTTTGTACAATGTATTAGGTGTTACATTGACAGTCAAACTATCGGGGTTAGATTATAAAAATATTAGATTAAATTATAAAAAATAGAAATAAATAGAGGTCAATTTCGGATTAAATAAAAATTATATGGACTAAATTGGCCAAAAATAAAACCATATTAAAAATATTGGACTCAATTATAAAAAATAGAAATACATATAAGTCAATTTTGAATTAAAGAAAAAATTAGGGAATAAATTGAAAAAAATAAAACTATATTAAAATGTTAGATTAAATTATAAAATAGAAACAAAGAGGGGTCAATTTTAGATTAAATAAAAATTCTAGGGGCTAAATTGAATAAAAATAATCAAATTAAAATAAATTATAATTTTCAAAGTTAATTTTTTCCTCTCTCTTTTCCATTCTACCAAGCAATAGAAAGGAAAGAAAAATATATATTTTTCTTCTAGATTTTCATTGTAATATCCAAAATTTTGGCCAGTGATCAAAATGTAAATTTAAAAGTTTTGGGGTTAAAAGTATAAACTTTGAAAAAGTTTGGGGACTAAAGTGTAAATTTCCCCAACAAGTAATTTTATTCAGTATGAGAGTAAATCAGATCGAAATATGTACCTTGATATCGATTTTAAGAATTAAGATGCAGAAAAAGGTACCAAATTTGGATCGAATAAAATTGTTAAGCGTGCTTAGGTCAGAGAAATACAATGATGGGTGACCTCTAGGAAGGTCCCATAAAAGTATTTCTGATCGATATTTTGGACTTAGTAAATGTAGAAAATATTCGTATGGATTTCAAATAAAGGATTTCTACGAGAAACCTTATGCTAGATTAATGTTTAACATGTATTGCTTAATTTTATGTTTTGATAAATAAGATTATTGCCTCACTAAGTTCGTACTTAGCGTGTGATTGTTTCACACGTAGGTTAAGTTGGAGCACTTGAAGAGGAGTCAAGCATGTTGTTCAAGCTACAATCTGTAGAACATCAGTAAGACATTCTAAATTATGACAACCTCTAGTGGGCATGTAAACTATATACTTACTGATAGTATATGATGCATTAAATTGAATTATAATAATAATTTAAATAATCAGCTAGACAATGAATCATACAAGGATAAAAAAAATTTAAGCTAAACTTTCAATAACATGTTTAAGTAACATCTATAATGTATATTCAACTACGAGTATACATTATGGGTGTTACATCTATTGGTATCAGAGCAAAGGTTTAGCCGGTTCTAGATGCTAAACCTAGTATGATATGGTTTTTATCAGTAAATACATGCCCCTAGGATGTCATATTACTGATGTGCTGATTGTATGACTTGATGCTGCTCCTCATTAGTATAAGGTGAAATGATACTAGAATAAGGAAAGTAAAACGATAATGGATTTCGTCAGTTGATGAATCTTAGAGGTGAGGAAAGGAGCCATAGTGGATATGATACAGTAAAATAAGCCTGGAAGTTAGTTTTTGTTTAGAATAAATTATCTGCATAGTAAAAAGATGATACAATAATTATAAGATGCTCGGATACGAATGAGTAATAAGAAGAAGTATCTTTACTTCAGAAATATATACGTTTGAAGATAACAATGCCAGTAGTGCTACAAATGTAATTTGGCAGTTTACTCAAGATAAGTTAAAGATTGAAGTTATGATGGAAATAACTCAGTAGTATATTATTATAAGATGTTTGTACTGTCAATACATATAAGGGAGAATTGGAAAGTTAAGCAACAATACTACTGAGATGATTAGAAAAGAAACTAAGAAATAAATTGATCTGTAAAGAGATTATATTTGAAGCTCAAAAAGAAGATGTTAGGTATGAATCATTCAGAGTACTAAAAGTAGTAAACTATATTGCAAGGATAATTAAAGCAAACATGGAAAGAGTTACAGTGTAGACTCCTCAAATGTTAGAAAAACTTTGAAAAGTTTTTAAATTAGAAACAATCTAAGTAAGAAAGATTATTTCTTTAAAGAGACATCAGTGTTACTAGATGTCAACTATAAGGTTTAAAAGATCAGGAAGACAAGAAATCTGGAATAAAAGTATGATGAAAGTGATATTTCGAGTATATACTGAACAAGATTGGAAGTCTATTATCGATAAAGAGTATTGAACTCTTAACCAAAGTATTTAGAGAATTCAACTAAGGGGTTAATTCTACCTGAATAGTTGACAGCAGAGCCTTATAAAGATAGGACTAAAGTGTAATGGATAAGTTAAAATATCTTTTCAAAAATGTTTTGATAAAGACAATCAGTAAAATAAGATGATGAGTATGACAAGCATTAAAATAATGTAGATTGCTGGAAAAAGAGTTTTCTAATGATCTAAGTGATCAAATACTAGAAGGTAATATGAAGGTATCATCTCGGGAATCTGAAGTGTAATTTAGATAAGTTGGTTATCTGTGCACAAGGTAGAAGTGATTATAAGAAGAAAGTTTAAATTTTTAAAAGGAATTAGTTCCTTAATGAAGTCAAAGGAAGAGTGTTTAGTTGAGGATTGTTCCGGTTAATTGAAATTTCTATAGAAATATTTCTAGATAAGAACAAGAGTCTCGGATTACAAGGGTTATAAAGATACCCGTAGCAGTAATAATGAAATTAAGTATGAACTTTTTTCGATTTCTACCTGGATTGAGCTACTAGTGTAGTAGGAAGCTTAAGTATAGAAACACGAAATCTTGTTTTAGATATCGGAAGAAGAAGTACCTAAGTGGTTTTAATCCCCAATATCTGTATATATAATAAAGTATTTGTTGTTTAAATGTTTAAGTTGTTGGGGGCCTTAAATGTCAGAGCAAAAGAGAAGTATGATTGTTTATTTGAAAATGAAAGGATATAAGAAGTAATGTTAATGCAGAGGGAGTTATTTGGAAAACTTCCTAGAAATGTGTTAGAGATTGGATTTGGTGATTAGTTCATAAGAAATTTATTTCACTGATTTTTGAACTTTGACAAGGTACTCACATTTTTTTATAAGGAATAGTGTGAGATCAGTGGGTTAAGCCAATATGTCAAGGAAATGATTTTGAATGGAGAATTTTAGTATGAATGCTAGAAATCTGATTTGAAGTATAGCACAAGAATTATAAGAAATTCTAAGAACTATCTGTTAGAAAAGCTGAAAACAAAGCCATAAATCTGAGAATCTTAAGACCAATTTTAAGATAAATTGGCTATCTATATAAAATGTAGAAGTCATATGTAAAAAAGATTGATCTTTGGTCAAGATGTTATCAGTTAAAGTTAAAAGAAGAAAAAATGAGGAAAAGTATCAGCTTGAGAAAGGATGATTTGTATAGGTCAAAAAGGGAAAACTTAGTTTCGAACTGTTATACCTTAAGGAATCGTGAAAGAGTTGGACCAAGAGTATATTAATGGCTCTTTCCTCCAGAAGTGAGCAAAAGTCTGTACTATATGTACTTATGTTTTGGGGGCATTAACTGAATTATTTACATGTCATCACTTCTGAATAAATTAAGATGCAATTAGATTTGATACATAAAGAGGAGTTAGTAGAAATATTGGTTATGGAATTAAGGAATAAGAAATTTCATTGACTAAAGTTTTGAGGAAAAATCACAAGGTCGAGGAAGCCACTTGGGAGGCTGAGAAGAAAATAAGGAAGTAATATCCGTAAATGTTTGGAATAGGTACGCATCGAAAATTCGAGGACGAATTTTCTTAAGGGGAGAGGAATTGTAATATCCCAAATTTTGGCCAGTGACCAAAATGTAAATTTTGAAAGTTTTGGAGTTAAAAGTATAAACTTTAAAAAAGTTTGGGACTAAAGTGTAAATTTCCCCAACAAGTAATTTTATTCAGTATGAGAGTGAATCGGATCGAAATAGATACTTTGATATCGGTTTTAAGAATTAAGATGCAGAAAAAGGTACCAAATTTGGATCGAATGAAATTGTTAAGCGTGCTTAGGTCAGGGAAATACAAAGATGGGTGACCTCTGGGAAGGTCCCATAACGGCGTTTCTGATCGAAATTTTGGACTTAGTAAAAGTAGAAAATATTCATTTGGATTTCAAGTAAATGATTTCTACGAGAAACCTTATGCTATGAAAATTTTCAATAATTATCGGAATAATAGACTGGGTTAAGAAAATTCAGTCTAATTCTTTATGAAATGAAAATTTTAAGGTTTAAAAGTATCATGTGGTAGATAGTGAGCTGAACTGGGTACTTTAAAAGTTTGGTAAAAATCTGAGGAAAATTGAAATGGGAATTGAAGTTCAGTGACCAAAGTGAAAATTTTGAAAGTTTTGTGGCTAAAGTATAAACTTTGGAAAAGTTTAGGGACCAAAGTGCAATTTCCAAAAGTTATGTAAGTTAACCCCGTAAATGAATAGTTCACCCCCAAGAGTGACACTTTCGTGTTACTTAGATTTTTCGTACGAAGCTTATGTTAATGGTTATAAAGCTTTAAAGTTCGTAGGAAGAAAATTTAAAAATCGTATTGAGTGAAATTCGAATATTTGGATCGAATAAATGCCATAAATAAAAATATAAGATATTTTGGGACATGGCCGGTTGGATTGGAACCAATTTGGTTCAATTTTAATGGAATGACAATTTTCAAGACTTGTTGTAAATAAATACTAGTTGAAGGGCAAATTGGACATTTTCCATGGATGGCTGTTTTGAAATATTTTGAAAATTTAAGGGAAATTTTGAAAGGCCAATTAAACATGGATTTGATCTTGGCCATTGAGTTTTGATGAGATTAAATCTTGGCCATTGGATGAAAAGGGCATTTTAGTAATTTCACTATTTAAATGAATTTAAAATTCATTTATACAAGACAAGTGGCCAAATTGGATGAAAATAAAAAGATGAAGACCATTCTTCATCTTAAAATTTCGAAATATGAGGGGGAGAAAGAAAGAAAAATGGAGAAAAATATTCCAAGCTCGATTCAAGCCCCGAAACTCGATTTTTAGGTAATCTTTTGAACTACAAAGTTGTTCTACTCATCAATCTCTATCTTTTGGTGTAAATAATTTTTTTGGAAAACATGCTTGATTGATGAGAATTTTGTATGAGAAGAAATTAGGGTTTATGGACTAAATTGGGAGTTTTGAGATTTTATGATTCTATGATTGAATTTAAGTTGAAATCAAGTTTGTATGATGTTAAAATCATGTTATTGAGTTAGGATTTAAACCCTACATATTTAGGTTATTGTGGAGAAGATTAGGGTTTATGGATTCAAGTCTAATTTAGGGTTTGTGATGTTGAATTAATGATCTAGTAAGTTTGAATTGTTGATTGGATGCAAAACCCTAAGTTAAAAGTTTAATGACCATTTCAGCACATTTTAAAGTTGAGGGACCAGATCTGAATTTCATGAAATTGATGTGAATTTAAGTTATTAATGATGTTAGAGACATGAAATTGAAGTTAGAATGTAAAACCGATGTTAAATCGAGTTGGTGACCATTTTGATAAATTGTCAAAGTTAAGTGACCAATTCAAAAATGAGGTTTTAGAGAAGGACTAAATCTGATTTTAGTTGAAATAATAGAATTCAAGTAGTAATGTTGATGTGAGGACTAATTTGCAAAAGTTAGTTACGTGAAATTTTTTTAAAAGTTTAATTGTGTTTAATTAATTATCTTCACTATTTATACCTCTTAAAAACTTAATTAAAAATAGTTAATTAAAGGGAGAAATCTGATGAAACCCTTTTGGATTATTAGCTCCTTAAAGATTCAAAATTTTGACCCATTTTCAAAACAGTCACTAAAAATAGTTTTGCAAACTTTGCGTTTTAGTCACTAACTCAAAATGTCCTATTTTCGAATTTCTTTTTCCAAAATTGTTTTCACCAAAATCAATTATATAATTAATAAAGATTTTAGACTATTTTCCCATATTTTTATCCCTTATAAAAATATTCAATCCAATTTAAATCCCGAATCTGACTTGAATCTCTAATTTCGGTCCATCGGACCGATTAAACCATCCCAAAACCCCTAGGCCCAAAACCGAATTGTTACAACTCTCCCCCACTTAAGAAATTTCATCCGCAAAATTTACCTGGAAGAAAAAGATGCGGAAATTGCTCTATCATGTCCGACTTACTCTCCCATGTGGCTTCTTTAACTCCCCGATGCCGCCACAATACCTTAACAAGCTCTATCGTCTTCCCACGTAGAACCTTACTGCTGGTATCAAGAATCTCTACCAGTTCCTCATCATAGGACAAATCTAACCTCAACTCAACATTCTCCACCAGCATAACGTGCGATGGATCAGATCAATATCTCCTCAACATCGAAACATAGAACACGTTATGAATTCTCTCCAACTCAAGAGGCAACCTCAACCAATATGCTACAGGACCCACACGTTCAATAACCTCGTATGGTCCAATGAACCTTGGACTAAGCTTACCCTTACATCCGAATCTCATCACCTTTTTCCATGATCACCCATCGCATATTCAACCTCTTTATGCTTCAGATCCGCGTAAGATTTCTGTTGATCCGTAGCCGCTTTCAACTGATCGCGTACAAGCCTAACCTTCTCATCTGTATCTTTCAATACATTCGGCAGGGTAACATGCTTTTCTCATACCTCAGCCCAACATAAGGGCGTACGACACCTCCGGCCATATAACGCCTCATAAGGTGTCATCTTTATACTCGCTTGATAACTGTTGTTGTAGGAAAACTCAACTAAAGGCACTTGCTTCTCCCAGGTTCCTTAGAACTCAATAATGCAACATCTCAGCATATACTCCAAAACCTAGATAACTTAGACTGCCCATCCGACCGAGGATGATACACAGTGCTAAAACTCAACCTCGAACCCAAAGCCTGGTGCAGACTCCTCCAAAACCTTGACGTAAACCTCGGATCCCTATCCGAAACAATGGATTTAGGTACACCATGCAAGCGCACAATCTTAGCTATATACAAATCTGCCAGCTTGTCCAAGGTATACATTGTAAGCACTGGCAGGAAATGTGCACACTTTGTGAACCAGTCAACAATCACCCAAACATAATCCTTTTTAGCCCGTGTCAACGGCAAACCTGTTACAAAATCCATGGTGGTTCTCTCCCATTTCCACTCTAGAATTTTTTGCGGTTGCAACAACCCGGGTGGAAATTGATGTTCAGCCTTGACCTGCCGACATACCATGCACTTGGAAACAAACTCAGCCACATCATTTTTCAACCCAACCCAGTAGTATGCCTCCCTCAAATCACGATACATCTTAACACTACCAGGATGCATAGCAAAAGGACTAGAGTATGCCTCAACTCCGAATCATTCGGTACCACCATCTGACCCTTGAAACACAAAACTCCGTCATCATCAAAATGAAAAATTGATAGATTTCCATCCGTTATGTCCTTAACATGCCCAACCAACGAATCATGTACGATTGCTTAGCTTTAATCAACTGTGATAACGTAGTCTTAACTTGCAACTCGGCTAACAAGCCCCCATCACAAGTTACACCCAACCGAGAGAACATAGCTCTCAACTCAACCACAGCTTTTCTACTCAAAGCATCCGCCACCACATTTGCTTTACCCGGATGATACTCAATGGTCAAATTGTAATACTTAAGCAACTCCAACCATCTTCACTGCCTAAGGTTCAACTCCTTCTGTGACATCAGATACTCAGGCTCTTATGATCCGTAAAAACCACACGCTTCTCACCATAGAGGTAATGTCGCCAAATTTTCAAAGCAAACACCACAGCCGCAAGCTCCAAATCATGAGTTGGATAATTGTGCTCATGAAATTTCAACTGGCGTGATGCATAGGCCACAACCTTCCTGCCCTGCATCAGCACACAACCCAAGCCAACATACGACACATCACTATAAACCACAAACTCCTTCCCAGATTCAGGCTAAATCAACACAGGAGCGTGTGTCAAAACCTCTTTCAACTTTTCAAAACCCTATTATTGCTTCTCCATCCACACAAAAGGAACATTCTTTTACAACAACTTGGTCAACGGTGCTGTAATACTCGATAACCCCTCAACAAAATAACTATAATAACCAGCCAACCCAAGAAAACTACGCACCTCTAATACATACTTAGGTTGCTTCCAATTGAGAATAGCCTCAATTTTCTGTGGATTAACGCAACGGAAACTACATGACCAAGGAATAGCACCTCCTTAAGCCAAAACTCGCACTTGCTCAACTTAGCATATAACGGATTATCCTTCAGCACTTGCAACACTATCCGCAAATGCCGATCATGCTCTTTCTCGGTACGGGAGTACACGAGAATATTGTCTATGAACACTACCACGAACTGATCAAGGTACTCATGAAACACTCAATTCATCATGTCCATAAATGTAGCCAGGGCATTTGTCAAACCAAAAGGCATAACTAGAAACTCATAATGCCTATACCTTGTACGGAAGGCAGTCTTTGGCACATCCACATCCTTCACTTTCAACTGATAGTACCAGACCTTAAATCTATCTTAAAGAACACCGAAGCACCCCTAAACTGATCAAACAAATCATTAATCCGCGGCAAGGGATATTTATTCTTAATCGTCAACTTATTCAATTACCTATAATCGATGCACATCCTCATCGTGCCATCCTTATTCTTCACAAATAACACCGGTGCACCCCAGGGTGAAACACTATGTCTAATGAAACCTAGATCAAGCAGCTCTTGCAACTGTGTCTTCAACTCCTTGGCTCAATGGACACCGAAGCCGTATCAACATACGTCTCGATTTTAAACTCTACCTCCCTATCTGGCGGCAACCCTGGCAACTCTTCAGGAAAAACTTCTAAAAACTCACAAACTATACGGATGTCCTGCACACGTACATCCTTAGATCCATGATTCATAACATAGTCCAAATACGCCTGACATCCGAGTTTTAATATTCGACTTGTTTCCAAAGCTAAAACAACATTGGCCAGGAACTTTGCATTCTCGCCAACCACCACAACTTCATAATCATTGGCAAGACGCAAGGATATCCGTTTGGTTTCAAAATCCACAACCGCCCTATGCTCGGATAACCAATCCATCCCCATCAAAACCATGGAATGACAACTCCATCAAATCCATGGCAAACACATGATCTTACACCATTAAAGGACACCTTCGATATAACTTCCTAACCACAACTGTTTCACCCAAATAACTAGTTACTCGAACACCAACATTCAAAATCTCAACAGGTATATCAAGTAACTGTGCATGCTCACTCAGAATTTTTGAATGGGTGGAACCATAATCAACCAATGAAAACAACAGTAAAGATTGTAAAGTAAAGGTACCTGCGATCACATCGGTATCATTGTTTCCCTCACGATGCGCATACACCCTCGCGGGACCTCCACCCTCTGGCTGGATAGCAACAGTGTGTGCCACAGTCCTACGCCCACCATCTCTCAGCTGGAAATGTCCTCGTCCAAGCCCTCAACCTCTTGGGGCAACCACAGCAGGTGCAGGACCCTACGCACCTCTAGCTAACATATGGCAATCACGCTTTACATGATCATTCAACCCACAACTCCAACAAGCATTAGCTGCAACCGGTGCAGGAACTGGACCAACTTGTCATGTCTGTGGACAGTCACGTCTAACATGGTCTCGAGATCCACAACCCCAGTAAACATTATCCAACCTCCAGCAAACCCCGGAATGTCTCTTCCTACAGTGAGCACATTTAGGTATTTCACCTCCGTAACTCTGCCCTAGCTGACCTCTCCGCCCATGCTCAGGTCGATGTCTCCGGTCCTAATGCCTCTTATACCGACCACCACCAATATTAGAATCAGCGGCTCTCTTACCATGACCAGATCCTCCAGGACAGGATGTCAAACCTAAACTCTGCTCAATATCATTGGCTCTCGAAACCAACACATCAAAATCAACATACTCAGTAGCCAACATGTATGTCTTAACCTCCTGAGTCAATGCATAACGGAAGCAGTCGCAACGGTTCCTCTCATCAGGCATCAACTCAGAAGCATACTGGCTCAGCCTCACAAACTGTATCTCATACTCAGATACTGACATATCCCCATATACCAAAGCCATGAACTCGCGTTTCTTCTCATCTTGGTATCTAGCTCCGAGATACTTCTTTCTAAAGGCAAATTATAAGGTTTCCCATGTCACATTGTCAGCCTCTATACTTTTAACTAACTTAACCACTGACCGTATCGATACGCGGGCAAGTTTATCGATATGCCTGAGCTTTCTCAAAATTCTAGATTCTAGTAGCTCAAAATCGTATCGATACACCTTCACGTGTATCGATACATTATGCCTAAAACTATAGACCCGTTTCGATACGATTACCCGTGTACCGATACGCTAAGCCTGAAAATGTGCTTACCCGTATCGATACGGCCACCCGTGTATTGATATGTTGTGCTAGAAACACTTACCTGTATCGATACGGGCACAAACGTATCAATACGCCCTAACCTGTAATGCAAAATTTGCTAGTTTTTAGCCTCGTTTTGGAATTCTAACACTTAAGCATGCTTCTAACAATCAAATAACATCATCATTGGTCATTTACCATCAACTACCATAAACCAAACATCAAGAAACAATCATCATGCTTCAAAGGTAAACTATAGCCATGCTTCCTAATACTCAAACAACCAAAGCATGAACCATAGGCAAAATCCAACAAACCAAGCTTATCACAAGTCCAAAACAACAATATAAACTTGCAAAAACGGAGAAGTAACCACTCAAACCATCCCAACAACATTTAAGCCACATTGCCTTTATTACTACTTTAAAACCCAAACATACTTTGGTAAATCAAGTCTTGGAATTCTCTCCTTGCTTGCTAGGACACTTGCATTCAATCAATTTGCATTGATGATAAAAGAGAACGTAAGCTATCATTCCTTAGTGAGGAGTGCTCGAGAATATAAAACATCATCCAATGCAATTTAGAACCATTTCAAACCATCATGCCATTCTTTCAAAACATGCACTTAATCTTTATAAAATCAGTATATTAAACTATATGCAACATGTATCATGGATTCCACAGCATAATCCCATATGCAATTCCCTCTACTTAAGCTTTCCCAAGCATAACATCTCATATGCAAAGCTTAAGAAGTATAACATGTATAAATCACGTCATTCAGACCAATCCATCAACATGATACAATTTAAAACATTATATTGGCTTCCAAGTGATCCGTTACCATATACATCCTTTCCATAAATCATCATTAACATTGGATACACGGATTTCCCAAGAGATTTCGCAATCTCTTGCGGCCCATTGGCATGGAGTTGTACAACACATGCACCACCTCTACACTACTAAGTCTAATCCTCCAATTTGGAGTACACACACTTGACGCATCAACCTCTACAGCTCATGGCTGGAGTAAAAGCCATCTAAGTATTACCTCAACAACATTGGGGTTCACATGATCGGAGTAAGTACCTCTCGTACTACCTCTACAACCACGGGCGGCTTATTATAGTGCACTTTAAATCCTATGGTCGGCCATTATATCCGATAACATTTTTATAACATTTTCAATTCATCACTTGCCAATATAATCCACTTTTATAAACATAACTCACTGTTTTCATATGCATCATTCAAATCATTTCAGTTTGCATTAAACCATGCATAAGCCATGTTCATAAGCATTCTTTAAAATCATGCATTACTTTCCAAATGCATCTAACATCAATTCATATTAATTTCGAGCACTGAACCGTGCTCATTTCATGCATAAAACAGGAGGTAAACAATCATTTAACAAGTGCATTCATAAATCATTTTTCAACTGAAATCGAGAGAGAAATCTACTTTACTTACTTCCGAACCTTAGACCAGCATATCAAGCCTAGTCTAGACTCTCATTAAACCTTTTAGAATCTTTAAAAAAGTCATTCTTATCCATTTCACTCACCAACAAAGCAACGCCTCTCTTGCTGATGCCAAATTAAGCTTCTGACGACTCCTCAACACCAAGGTTCACTCCTGGATTAACTTCCCCTATTTCAAATGCATCACAACAGAGGATCCAATGCATTATAATGCATCCAAACTCACAGCAACCATCAATTAACATTTATCTAACTATAATCCCCCACAACACCACAACCTATAAAATGAAAACATCATCGATTCACCAAAAACCTTAACCCATCCCACAACTACGAATCTCAACCTTCAAATAACATCAAAACAACAACATAAAACAACCTTATACCTCCAGCAACCAAAAATTAACCTCAACACCTCAAATTTTCTTAACTACCAATCTAACAAACTAGAGATTCAATAGATTTTGGGATTCTATCATCAAAACTCGCTTCATTATCATATTAAACATCAAAATCAAGCTATAAACCAATCCTTAACTCAGCAAAAACAGATCACCACGAATTTCTTCAATTTTTCATCATAAACCATCAATTAAACCATAAATCCAAGTTTAATTAATCAAAACCTAATGAAAATCATATAAAATGGATCAAGAACTTATGAATTTCAATAAAGAACCTTTCATTAGAGGAGAAGAATGAATCCTTACCTCAAATGCTGATTTCTCCCCTCAATTTCTTTATAAACCATGAAAATCAAGGTAGAAACAATAAGTATTTGATGTAAAAGCTTTAGAAATCAATTGGAAATCAAAAACTCTTTGAAATCCTAATTTTACATGAAGAAATTGAAGTTGGAAATGTGTTTGGCTGGAGAGAATTTGAGAGAAAAAAGTTACAAAGTTAGTTACGTGAAATTCTTTTAAAAGCTTAATTGTGTTTAATTAATTCTCTCCACTATTTATACCTCTTAAAAACTTAATTAAAAATAGTTAATTAAAGCGAGAAATCTGATGAAACCCTTTTGTATTATTAGCTCCTTAAAGATTCAAAGTTTTGACCCATTTTCAAAACAGTCACTAAAAATAGTTTTACAAACTTTGCGTTTTAGTCACTAACTCAAAATGTCCCATTTTTGAATTTCTTTTTTCCAAAATTGTTTTCACCAAAATCATTTATATAATTAATAAAGATTTTAGACTATTTCCCCATATTTTTATCCCTTATAAAAATATTCAATCCAATTTAAATCCTGAATCTGACTCGAATCTCTAATTCCGGTCTACCAGACCGATTAAACCATCCCAAAACCCCTAGGCCCAAAACCGGGGTATTACAAAAAGGGTGCATTCCAGCTTGTGTTCGTCCGAGCACTGAAGTTGTTTGTTCAGGATTCGCAGTGTGCTATTCAACCAGTATTCAACAACTTCAAGATTGTCATCATCCTAAATGGTAAAGGTATAAGCCTGGAGTTGAGATAGCTTGTCAATAGGGGCTCAGGCGTATTGAATAATCGGTGCAGTAGGTTGCACATCCTGCTCAGCTCCCATTGAAGGCATAAACTATTTGAACATGTCAGCTATGTTACGGTAAAATTCTGTCTAAGCAGCCGTTGCCTCTGGCCCAGCGTTTTATGCTGGAGGATTATGTTGTGGTGGAGGATCTCCACCCCTAATCTCCTCACCATGGGTAGAGGAGCCATTAGCATGCTCATCTATGTGAGCTCTATTAAAGTTAGACATCTATAAGAAAAAGATCGGATTAGTCGGTAAGTCGCTTATACACAATAAATAACTCCTAGGTGGCAAAGTAGCACAATAACAATGCAATAGACTTCAGTTTAGTCCTAGAAAACAGTAAACTCTGACACCACAAATGTAACACCCCTTTCCCGGCCTGGTAGAAATCTGGGTCGGAAGACATTACCGAAAAACAATACGGTGATCAGTGTGGTAATTATTAATTAGTATTCGGTAAAATAAGTTATCACCTAATACAAACATGTTTTATAAATTTCTAGAACTATCACCTGGTTTATCGGTACGACCAATACGAGTGATGGCGTATCGGTACGATTATTCAATACACCGGTACGGGTTGACCATGGTTGACTGTTTCGATACACCCTAAAGACCATACCAAATCTAACTATTCGTATTGAATAATCGGTACGGTTCCTAATTAGTATTAGGTGATAACTTATTTTACCAAATATGCAAGACCGTACCGATACGCCATCACTCGTACCAGTACGCCCTGATCTGTAATTACAGAATTTATCTAGTTTTTTTAATCAAAATTAACCTATCAAACAATGTCCAAATGCAATGAAATTTTACCAGCAAGTTGTTAATACATATTTCTACCAGCATGCAAAATTTCATAACATTTTGAATCCATTTACTATGCTTTCACCTTTTTAGCCACTTATGGTAACTTTTACCAAGTTTAGCCTTTACCAAAAGTCATTTTAGGCCTATATAATTTAATAAATTATTGTTTTTACCAATAATATTTATGGCTTTTCGAAATGTAATGACTAGAAGAGCTACTGATAATAATGGTCCACATAAAAGATTCTCATAAAATGCATGGCATACACACATCAAAATACGTATAACTAACTATTACAACAACTATGCCACCATTGTAGGAGTATGTAAGGGAAGTATACATTACTTTAACCCTTGCAAAACTTGCCAAAATCCTCGATAAGGTTGTCCGATCTCTCAACCACTTTGCTTAACCAGAAAAAGCATGAAGGTGAATGCATTAGGCATACCTTGCCTAGTGAGGTAGTCATAAACAACATCAATAATTAATATGCATTCATTAACATGCTTCATCAATAATTTCAAAGGCAATATGTCAATGTCAATAACAATGCAACATTAACCAATAACTATATGTAAATGCTCAATGTCAATGATTCCTTTTGTTCATTTATAACCCTTGGATTGATAAAGAGAGTGGATACGCGGATTCCTACGCCTCGCCAAAATCAATAATGGTCTAGTCCCTCTGCCTCGCCAATTGACCAACACAACATCCCTCTGCCTCGCCAATATAAAGGTCGTAGCCCAAGGACCGTAGTCCACCCGTACCAATGAGCTCATAAATCCTATGGCGTGGTAATTGTATCCAAAGTCCACTTGAATCCAAGGTCCAATGAATCAAGCCAATATTCAACAAAATATCGATGACAATAAGTTCAATGATTTCAATGACAATAAATTGACCCTTAGGTCCATTTCAATAATCCAGTGACAATATCAATATGTTCAATAATTCGGTGACAATGATCAATATCAATGACAATATTTCAATACTTAATGTCCAATGGTCAATGATGACAATGGTTTTTCCAATGCTGAGCCAATGTTCATAATGAATGCTTAGATGTCAATGATCAATACCCAATGATTCAATAACAATAGTCCATATTCAATGAATGGTGTCAACGTTCAACAATTCAATGAGGAAGCTTACCGACGCTTACTAATACACCCTTCAAAAGGGGTTCAATGCAACGACCTTAAAATCCAATGTTAGTTATGTCATATTCAATGAAAATGAAATCGGGAAAGGCACCTTACCAAATCCTGAGACTTTGACTACACTCATCTCACATCCGAAGATTTCAAGGCTCTCAGATAACAATCCCCTTGCTCCTAGCCTTCGATGGAGATGATGGAACTTCCTCTAACACTTGAGCTAGGCATAATTTAGGAGAATCAGTTAGGATCAAAACTATTGATTTAAAATCAATATTCAAGCTTACTAGAGATTGTAGACAACATTAATTCCATGGAATTAAACTTATAACACATGGGTTCAACTTCAACTTTCAAGAACTAATCTTGAAATTAAACTTCAATTATTCATAGAATCCTTAAATTTCTTTGAGGGGATTAACTCACCAATCCACGAGCTTTAATTTGGTGTTTTGAAATCAAGGAAACTCCAAGGATTGAAGTGAGGTGCTTGCTTGAGCTTATAGAAGAAGATGACAATGATGGTGCTTGATAGCTTTGGTGGAAAGATGAAGGAGGTTATGAGAGCTTGTTCTCAGTTTTATGAAAATGTTTTTAACACCTCATTCCCTTCCCCAAAATCTTAATAAACCGTAAGGTTCCCATAAATGGTTACCTCCCAAGCAACCAATCAAATGGCTTCCTAGCTTGGGAGGAAACCCTTTTATTATAATAAATTTCCAACATCATCCCATGCATATGTCATCTTTTATGACATATTTCCTATCATCTTCACTTGAATTAAACTAAGCAATGAGGTGACTCATACCTCAAAGTTGTCAAGTTACGAGGATGGTCCTTCAACTTTCTAAAGTTTACACTTTTACTTCTAAACTTTCAATTTTCCCAATTTAGTCACTACAAGACTTTTAATTCTTCCAAAAAGGTCCAAGATCATTAATTATGCTCAATTAAGGTTTGATACAATACAATTGAGTACAATAAAGAAGTCAATACATTGATTGGACCATTTCGATATAAAATTTCTGATCACCATAACTTAATTCTGACTAGACTGGTTTTCGGGGTATTACAATTCAAGTCTTTTTGCTATGCATCCCAGTAGTACCAAAATGTATTGCAATTTAAAGGAAGTGTACTATTGGTTTAGGTTGAAAAAGGATGTGGCAAAATTTGTATCTAAGTGCATGGTGTGTTAGCGGGTTAAGGCTGAACATTAGTTTCCATCCGTGTTGTTGCAACCGTTGAAAATTCCAGAATGGAAATGGAAGAGAATCACCATGGATTTTGTGTCAGGGTTACCATTGACGCCAGCTAAAAAGGATTCTATTTGGGTGATTGTTGATCGGTTTACGAAATGTGCATATTTTCTGCCAGTCCATACTATGTATACCTTGGATAAGTTGGCAGACTTGTATATCGTTGAGATTGTGCGTTTGCACAGGGTACCTAAGTCCATTGTTTTGAATAGAGATCCAAGGTTTACAGTAATATTTTGGGAGTGTTTGCATCGAGCTTTGGGCACAAGATTGAGATTCAGTATCACGTATCATCCTCAGACGGATGGACAATCAGAGCGTGTTATCCAGGTTTTGGAGGATATGTTGAGATGTTGTATTATTGAGTTCCAAGGAGCCTGGTGTAATCACTCATTTTTTATCTGTAAATACATATTAGTATTATATTATATGTTTATTATATGCATGAATGTTACTAATATATATAAGGTGTGGTGTGTGCATGTACATTATAATATATGCATGTATACGTATTACTGATGAATGTGTGTCGCGTATGTATCTAGAGTATGAGCGTATTTGATTAATATATATATAGAAGTTATGTTAATTATGGGCAGGATTATATGTACGTATGCCAATATGTTATACTTGTATAAGTATATGTTTGTATCATGTATATATATTGCTGTTATAATTATATTATTATTAATATTATTGGGCTGATAAAATAAAAAAATTAAATATATTAAACCCAAATAAAATTTTACAGTCCAAGTCCAATTACAAGGCCCGGTTGGCCCAAATCTAAATCTTATCTAATTACAATGTGCAGGTAACTGTGGGCCGTTGGATCCAGATCTGATCCAACGGCCATGATACAACCAAGAGGTCAAAAATATCTGCCAGGCGCGTGTTCCACACGTATGGACCGTTCGAGTGCCACGCGCGCGTGTTGTCCACGCGCGGTCGCTTTAACATCCCACGCGCGCGTAAGATCCACGCGTTCTGACTCCTCGACTGCGGAGCTCCACGTGGCGAGATCTGAAGCTGTCTCATCAAATCGAGGCTTCATCCAAGCCGTTCGTCCTTCAAGCCATCTCGACCGTTAGATCAGATCTGATCTAACGGCCGAGAACGCGTCTGGCCACTGGCAGAATATCCATACCGCCACCGCGCCGATATTCAGTCCCCGTGTTCAGAACATGCCCAAGACAACAAGCAAAAAATTGTCAGTTCAGTTCAGATCTGAAAAAGCAAGATGCAACTTGCAACAAAACGAAGACAATAATATATTTGTAACGGGGAGATGTAAAAGAGAGGGGGGGAGAGTAGTAACAAAAAAAAAGAGAGAACAGAGATCTTGTAAAACCAAAAATTGTAACCAGTCGAGATAATCAAAAAAACAGTCCAGTGGTAAACACTTGAATCTTTTTCTTACTTGTTTTCTTTACATGCATATACAAAAAAAACAGAAACAAAAAAGGGAGAGTAGTCTTGCCGGCGTCGTTTGTGGGTCTTCCCTTCCTCAGTGATAAGCCTTTCGGCTTCTACAAGCCAGATAGGGTGAACTAAAGGGAGGGGAAGACCCCTTGTGGTTTCGTTTTGGTTTTAAAAAAAAAATTTCGCTTCGTATTTTCTAGATCTAGGGCAAATAAGGGTGTATCCTCTGAATCCAACCACGGATTCATGTTGAGGACGAAGAGAGGGTTATTTTGGTGTGTTTTGGAAGCCTACCAGCGGCGGAGAACACGGCGGCCGGCCGCCGAATTCTGGGTTTCAGAAGAACAATGGAGAGAAAAATAAGAACATGGTTCTTACAAAATAAAAAAAATGAGACGAATGACCAAAAATCTGATTTCGGTCTAAATGGGGGTTTTTATAGTTATTATTATTTTGCTAAATGGGTAAATTACGCACTTAACCATCCCGCGTTTTCAATATTTTCATTTTTGTCTCGCCGCATGGTATAATTACAATCCCAGTCCCCCTGATATTTCAAAAGTTTACAATCTATTCCCTAAATTACACCGAATCAGTTTTTGAATGGTAAAATTACGCCCTTAACCATCCCGCGTTTTTGAATTTTTCATTTTGGGTCTGCCCCTTGGTCTAATTACAATTCTGATCCTTTTAGGTTTTGTTTGTTTCGCATTTTCGTCCCTAAATTACATATTATTGTTCTTTAATTTCTGCCACTGACTTTTATTTTTCTTTCATTTCAGTCCTGTATTCTTTGTAAATATTCATGTTCGTATTATAATCGTATATGTTGATATTCTATTGTTTTATTTTATGTCATTCGTATATGCCTCGTATTTCATGTTCATATTTACATGTGTGTTAAGCTTATAATAGTCATGTATTTTTTTTATCCAGTTATTCGTATTAAAACATGTTATGTTCTATCTGACTCGTAAAACAGCATGTTCTTGTATTTTTGTACGCATTGTATGTTTTCTTGGCTTTTAGGTTACGTGTTAGTGTGTCTTCTTTATTGTATAATATATTGTTCATATATGTTGAAATATGTTTTATTAATAGCATGTATGTCTTTTTAAATATTTGTTCGTCTACATATAACGTAATTATTCCTGCATTGTTGTTCTAACTGGTTAAAGTTGTTTTTATCTATCGTTTAGAATAATATGTATATATGCATGTTTTAATCTAGTGTATCATTTATTAGATTAGTATTTTATTATGTTAATATTTATTGCATTTAAATATTTTGCCATGTTTCATATTTTTGTCACTTAGATTGCATATGATTTATAACTTGTTAATGCAGTGTCCTTTTATCCGAGCGTAAACGGGGCCAGTATCAAGCGTAGTGATAGTGATTGGGCGTTTATTCTCGGGTAACGGGACCGTTAAAATTTATTCGCAATTATGACCGAATTTAAAAAAATCGTCACTCTAATCCGGAAAGTCCAATATTAATAAAGCGGTAATTATTAAAGTACCAATTTTGGGCGGTGTGGGGGTGCTAATCCTTCCCCATCCGTAACTGACTCCCGAACCCTATCTTCTTGAATCTCTGGTTTTATGGTGTCCGGCCTACCTAAATGGCCGGTGGCGACTCCATTTTTTTATGAGGCTTTTGTAAACCCCACAGAATAAATATTTTATATCCAAAAGAATCACAAACATCTTTCAAAAACACCCTTCGAAAAACCACCGCATCGTTTTATTTTAGCGATGAGAAGAAAGAGACATCGCTACAGATGGCGACTCCGCTGGGGATTTTTTTTGTTTTTCAAAAACAAATGAGAGTCAAGCTTTTTAAGTAATTACCGCTTTACTAACATTGGAAGTTCCAGATTAAAGTGGCTATTAAATTAACATTCGGTCATAATTGCGCGTTTATTTTAACGCATTTAAAATATGGCATATAAGCCCGTTTTTTAAGTGGGGGGAAAACGCTAATGCTTTCGTGGAGATATCGTTCTCCCGTATGGGCCTAGCAAGTACCTTCGGAGCTCGAGTACCTTATGCTTTCGTAAGGATATCGTTCCTTCGTACGGGCATAAGCGAATGGGTCCCCCTGAATTGAACTCGGTTGAAAGGAGCCTATAATGGGTGATGATCGGGGGCCTTGCTACTCTTAGTAGAGGACAGCGAGGACAATTCGGGTACCTCCTAGAACCAAAACTGCATGTAGAGAACACATAGAAACCCACCCTGTTAGAACCATGCGGATAACCTAGGTGTCTTAGATGGAATGTAAATAGGATTGCCTTATTTGCTTATCGCATTTAATTTGCCCTTTTATTATGTACTTATCATTTTTGTCCGGTACTGACTTGTTTTCTTTTTGCTTTGTTTTTGCATACCATTGCATTCACATTCCAGTGTGTGGGCATTGAGTCCCGAGTGATTTCTCCCATAATAGAAGATTGTTCATGATGGACCAAAGGTTCTTTGACCTGAAGGAAGGGGGTCCAATCCCAAAACTCCATCCCGAGACTAGACCGGGGACAGCCGAAGAAGAACCATTCAAGGACACCAGAACAGATTCGGTAAGCAGTGTCAATCCTGGTGGCAAACAAGATGAAATACAAGAACTAAAGAAGCAGATGTCCGAGATGATGGACCAGATGAATGCCATGATGAAAGGCAAGCAGCATGTCGAACTCAGAAAAGATTCGGTCGGGGAGCAGAATGTGGAACAAAATGGTCAGAATGTCAAAATAGACAACACTGTTAAATATGACAAATCAAATCCCTTTGTGATCAATCTCAAGAAGCAGACAAGTAGCATATCTGGGGAAGATACCCAGGGAACAGAGGCAAAACCAGGGGAAGTTCGAGAATCTAATGACATCAGAAGACATTATCCAATACCCATGAGATACACCGAGTTACTTCCATTGCTTGTCGAAAGAAACCTTGTCATAACAGTGAAGTCAGTACCAAGAAAACCTCCTTATCCGAAAGATTACAACAGTCGTGTCCGGTGCAGCTACCACATAGGCGATTCGAGTCATCACACTGAAAATTGTAGGGCCCTGAAGGACAGAGTTCGAGATCTTATCAGAATGGGAATTTTGGATTTCGAAGACGGACAACCCCGATTCTTCAGCCAGCTAGCCGTTGCCCGAGGGGCAAAGTCGAAGAAGGAACAATACCCAACCCAATGTTCGGATAACACAGGAGTGGGTCAATCAAGCGGGATAAAGTTAGGAGCCAATAATAAAAGCGTCTCAGAAGATGAATTCGCACACAATCGCAACCAGCTCGAGTATGAGAGGCACAATCTGAGCATGAAATTAAAGAGCGTACAAGACGAGTACCAAAAGCTGCACTTTGAATTCAAGAGTTTCGGTCTGGGTGACACCGCGGAAGAGTGGGTCAATGGTATGATTCAGCTGAGGAACGGTTCAAAACGCTGGAAGCAGAAATGTAAAAATAGTAAGAATAAAATCAGATCATTATCAAAGAAGCTGGAAGAAGCTGAGGGCCAACGCGACTTTATCCAAAATGAGTTGGAAAACAGTCTGGCCATGGAAAATATCCTGAAATCAAGTCTGCACCAGGAAAGGAATGAATCACAAGCCTTCCAAATGGAAAACACAGCACTCAAAGAGCAGATAGTGAGACTCGAGACTGCTTTACATACCAGTGAGATCCGTGCTGGGGCAATGACCGTTAAGCTACAAAAGGCTGAGCAAACAATACGGGAGAAAGACCAGGACATAAAGATGGTTACGACTCAAGCCCGACAAGTAGCTCAACAGGTAGCAGATTTAGCCGATGCAGCAACACCAATAAGCCAGAATATGGATCCGGCATTGGACCGCGAAGGAAAACTGACGAGACTATTAAATGAGGTCAAGACATTAGGTGCCAGGGCTCACCGCTATTTGTAAAACCCTAATACCGGATGTAATAAAACCTCTTGGTCTGAATGAAAGATGTCCTATAGGGACAAATCACTTACGGAATCAATGCTTTATTGCATTCATGCATTGCATTTGCATCACGTTCTTTGCATTGTTTTATCATCGCATGGCACTTCATCATTTAACACTTGGGGTTCGATGACAGAATTAGTTGGGAAATGGAACGAATTGAAGAGTCGAGGCTTGACCAATTAGAAGAAAGAATCGAGAAAGAGCTTAAGAAGAAAGAGAAGATAAATGTCTTCAATACGAGGGAACTCTGCCTAGTCCCTGATTTGGTCATTCCTCCAGATTTCAAGGTTCCCGTATTTGTGCAGTATGACGGAACCAGCTGCCCGAAGATTCACTTAACCATGTTTTGTAGAAAAATGGAAGGATACATGAAGAACGAAGAATTGTTGACCCACCATTTCCATGATAGCCTGACGGGGCCAGCAGCAGTGTGGTATAACCGTTTGAACAGAAACCAAGTTAGGTCATGGGGTGACCTCGCTAATGCCTTCTTGGATCAATATAAATATGCTTTAGATTTAGCACCCTGTCGACAGTTTCTTCAGAATGAGAAAATAAGGCCAAATGAAAGCTTCAAGGAATATGCATTAAGGTGGCGATGTCTGGCGACCCAAGTCCAGCCCCCTATAGCGGAAGAAGAGTTGACTCCCCTGTTTCATGCAACGCTTCCCTCTCCCTTCTTCGATGTGATGTTGGAGAAATCGAGAAACGGATTCGAAGATTTCATGACAATTGGAGAAAGAATAGAATACGCAATCAAAGAAGGAAAATTGGGGTCTAAGTCTAAGGACCGAATCGAAGATAAGATAGACAAGGATGGAGACATAAATGAGTGTCATCTCTAGGGTTCGCGTGGTCGTAAAAGAAGGAGACAGACTGACAAATCGGGGGCATCAAGGAAAATTCCTCGGACGAGCGCAAATTTGGAAGTGTTTGGAACATCTATCTCAAACATTTGGCCTCATCTGGTAGAGGGTCACTATCTTGTTCCTAGGCCGATGAAGAGTGCACCTGATCTGTATGCCCATAGTTTTGACTCAAGTAGCACATGCGAATTCCTTATGGGGGCACCGGAGCATCCTACCAGAAAATGTAGACCTTTACTGGAGGAAATCAAGAAGCTGGTCAATGATGGAACCCTGACACAAGAGCTGATCAAGCAGTGGAAGACCAAGGATGAGAAGCAAATCTACATAGTGCTGAAGAAGCCATAGATGTCTCTACATTAAAATACCTTCCTGAAGTAATACAAGGAATCAACTCTATGTGGCCCCCATGTGGCAAAGATCTTTTGTGATGGGGCATGTTTGTTGGTTTTTATTTTCAATAAAGGACACATTTCGCTTAACATATAATGTTTTTGAAAGCACATAGATATTTTCTCATCGTGGTAGGACACTGGATATTAATTGCAAGATGTGACATTAGATAGATGTCGTGACAACGATGATGTGTGATCTTCCCCACCGGACTCTGGTCAGCAAAGCGAGATTATTACTCTTTCGATGATATTCAAGGACGAAAAAGCTCTAAATGTCAACCATGTAGAGTTGCTTGAAATTGAAATTCTAGGCATAATCTTCTAGGTAGTAAAGAAGAAACAAAAGAAAAAAGAAATGAAAATGAGAAAATAATAATAAAAAGTACTCCTATGTTCGAAACCTAGTAATAGGCTTGTTCGGATAAGAGTATGGAAATTTTGGGGCACTCCGCTGAAGCGATAGGGTGGAGATATATCATCCAATTCAAGAAACCTTAGCTTCATGAGTGATGGTAATATTTTCAAATCGTGACTATGCCGAGTAACTTGGGGCAGTGTTGTTTGCTCCATCGTTGTCCTCAAGACAAAGGACTGTGACGAATTGATTTCCTCAAATAATGATAAAAACAAAAACACAAAAAACAAAAAACAAAAAAGAAAATAAGCGATATCATGGGAAAAATTAAGACTCGCACCACCTAGAACTCTATTCCTAGAGTAATATTTCTGCGCTCAAGTGGTTATACAAGCCTACCCTTTTGGGGGCGGAGTAGATAATGAGAATTGAGAAAGAGTATTACTCTGCAGCAACGCGGTAATCATGAGGATGAACCGAGTCACCAGGGAAGACTTCACATCTTTGAATTATCGAATGGTTGAATCTAAGCCACTCTTGCACATGATATCCAGAGCTCCTATACTGTGTTTTCAAAATCTTGTATGTTAATCTAAATGATACCCTTCAGTGGAACACCAATCAGCAAATTGACAAGATAAAGCAACAAAATTTCCATGTATTACTTCAGGGGTAAGATCCAGAACACAAGGAGGCGGATACCATAGAAGCCCCTAACCAGAAATGACCTCACAATGCATAGAATGAAGATGATAACAGGGGTATAGGTGTCAGACAGCTCAAGAACAAGAAGTGAATTCCAGCCACGATGCCTTGTTTGGTTCAAGAAAATGAAGGACGAAACAGGACAAGAATGAGCTCACAAAGTGTGGGAACGGTAAAAAAGTAAACATTGAGTCTCCAAAGAATTAAAGCGCAGAGATCGATGAATGGTGTCCGTCAAGAGACAACAAAAAGATTGAGGTTAAGAAGCATTTTGCTCACCCCGATGACGAAATTAACAAATACTCAGAATATTGGGTCAAAAGAACTGGAAGGTAGCCGAGCACGATCGAATGGGGCAATGCAGAACAGAAAGAATAGTAAGATTCTCTGCACACGCATGATATAGAGTTTGTTGGTGAAGCAGGCAGAGACCCCGAAAAAGAAAGGCGGGTGCTCATGCAAAAGAACAAGAGCAGATGCCCATTGAGCAAAATTTGACAGAAATGAAGATCAAAATTGAGCATACCGCCAAAGGAAAGGAAATAGAGAAATCAGATGAATGACTTTTCAGGATATATGATTAACAAAGAAAAAAAGAAAAAGAGGAGAAAGAAAGCATAACATTACACGCATCATATAGATAGGGGCATGTCAATTTTGCTTGTTCCTAAACAGGTATTTGAAGAATTATCGAAGAATTTACCAAAGTCCATAAAACAATAGCCATGTCGGCGTCAAATCCAGATATTAAATCCTTCGGGTCATCGGTAAGTCCTTCGGGCACGATGTTAAATCCTTCGGGTCATCAGTAAGTCTTTCGAGCATGATGTTAAATCCTTCGGGTCATCAGTAAGTCCTTCGGGAATGATGTGGCAGCATATCAGCGTGAGTCCCCATAAAACAACAGCCATGTCGGCGTCAGATCCAGATATTAGATCCTTCAGGTCATCGGTAAGTCCTTCGAGCACGATGTTAAATCCTCGGGTCATCAGTAAGTCTTTCGAGCATGATGTTAAATCCTTCGGGTCATCAGTAAGTCCTTCGGGCATGATGTGGCAGCATATCAGCGTGAGTCCCCATAAAACAATAGCCATGTCGGCGTCAGATCCAGATATTAAATCCTTCGGGTCATCGGTAAGTCCTTCGGGCACGATGTTAAATCCCGGGTCATCGGTAAGTCTTTCGAGCATGATGTTAAATCCTTCGGGTCATCGTAAGTCCCGCCGGGCATGATGTGGCAGCATATCAGCGTGAGTCCCCATAAAACAATAGCCATGTCGGCGTCAGATCTAGATATTAAATCCTTCGGGTCATCGGTAAGTCCTTCGGGCACAATGTTAAATCCTTCAGGTCATCAGTAAGTCTTTCGAGCATGATGTTAAATCCTTTGGGTCATCAGTAAGACCTTCGGGCATGATGTGACAGCATATCAGCGTGAGTCCCCATAAAACAACAGCCATGTCGGCGTCAGATCCAGATATTAAATCCTTCAGGTCATCGGTAAGTCCTTCGAGCACGATGTTAAATCCTTCGGGTTATCAGTAAGTCTTTCGAGCATGATGTTAAATCCTTCGGGTCATCAGTAAGTCCTTCGGGCATGATGTGGCAGCATATCAGTGTGAGTCCCCATAAAACAATAGCCATGTCGGCGTCAGATCCAGATATTAAATCCTTCGGGTCATCGGTAAGTCCTTCGGGCACGATGTTAAATCCTTCGGGTCATCAGTAAGTCTTTCGAGCATGGTGTTAAATCCTTTGGGTCATCAGTAAGTCCTTCGGGCATGATGTGGCAGCATATCAGCGTGAGTCCCCATAAAACAATAGACATGTCAGCGTCAGATCCAGATATTAAATCTTTCGGGTCATCGGTAAGTCCTTCGGGCACGATGTTAAATCTTCGGGTCATCGGTAAGTCTTTCGAGCATGATGTTAAATCCTTCGGGTCATCGGTAAGTCCGCCGGGCATGATGTGGCAAAGCATATCGGCGTGAGTCCCCATAAAAAACAATAGCCATATCGGCGCCGATCGAATATTAAATCCGGGTCATCGGTAAGTCCGGGCACGATGTTAAATCCTTCGGGTCATCGGTAAGTCTTTCGAGCATGGTGTTAAATCCTTCGGGTCATCGGTAAGTCGCCGGGCATGATGTGGCAGCATATCAGCGTGAGTCCCCATAAAACAACAGCCATGTCGGCGTCAGATCCAAATATTAAATCTTTCGGGTCATCGGTAAGTCCTTCGGGCACGATGTTAAATCCTTCGGGTCATCAGTAAGTCTTTCGAGCATGGTGTTAAATCCTTGGGCCATCAGTAAGTCCTTCGGGCATGATGCGATAGTCTTAGTAGCGTAGGTCCAAAAATGGCAACAACCTCGTAAAAAAAAGCTGCATTTTCAAGCCCAGTGAAAGGTTCCATAGAGGGAGAACCCTAAATCCAGAATCGCAAAAAGAACTCTCAGTCGAAGGAATTCACCTATGACACAAGGTTATATAGGAAACCTTTTGTATCGAAAGCGAAGAGTCTTATATAGGAAAGGCTCCGATCTTCACTGTCTTAGAATGAAAGGTTCTATATAGGAAGAACCTCTAGCCCTGAGATTTCAGACGCCAAAAGTTCTATATAGGAAGGACTGATGGCTCCAGGGTTTGAAGACTAGCAGTTCTATATAGGAGGAACCCTCAATCGGAAAAATCCATCAACGGCGCAAAAGGTTTTATATAGGAGAAACCAGCATTGAAGGCGAAGAGTTCTATATAGGAAGGACTCCAAGCTTTACAGTCTCGAAGTGAAGGGTTCTATATAGGAAGAGCCTGTAGCTCCAAGATCGGAAGGTGACGAAGCTCTATATAGGAAGAACTTACGAGCCTGAAGATTCAGCCAAGGAAGAGCGGAGATGTCCAAAAGAACTCGTTTTCCAAAGCTACAAACAGGAAGTCTGATAAAAATGAGTGCTTATGAATCTTTGCTTTGTTTCCCATTCCATGAGAACAAGCAAAGAGGGGCAACTGTAATCACTCATTTTTTATCTGTAAATACATATTAGTATTATATTATATGTTTATTATATGCATGAATGTTACTAATATATATATAAGGTGTGGTGTGTGCATGTACATTATAATATATGCATGTATACATATTAATGATGAATGTGTGTCGCGTATGTATCTAGAGTATGAGCGTATTTGATTAATATATATAGAAGTTATATTAATTGTGGGCAGGATTATATGTACGTATGCCAATATGTTATACTTGTATAAGTATATGTTTGTATCATGTATATATATTGCTGTTATAATTATATTATTATTATTATTAATATTATTGGGCTGATAAAATAAAAAAATTAAATATATTAAACCCAAATAAAATTTACAGTCCAAGTCCAATTACAAGGCCCGGTTGGCCCAAATCTAAATCTTATCTAATTACAATGTGCAGGTAACTGTGGGCCGTTGGATCCAGATCTGATCTAACGGCCACGATACAACCAAGAGGTCAAAAATATCTGCCAGGCGCGTGTTCCACACGTATGGACCGTTCGAGTGCCACGCGCGCGTGTTGTCCACGCGCGGTCGCTTTAACATCCCACGCGCGCGTAAGATCCACGCGTTCTGACTCCTCGACTGCGGAGCTCCACGTGGCGAGATCTGAAGCTGTCTCATCAAATCGAGGTTTCATCCAAGCCGTTCATCCTTCAAGCCATCTCGACCGTTAGATCAGATCTGATATAACGGCCGAGAACGCGTCTGGCCGCTGGCAGAATATCCATACCGCCACCGCGCCGATATTCAGTCCCCGTGTTCAGAACATGCCCAAGACAACAAGCAAAAAATTGTCAGATCAGTTCAGATCTGAAAAAGCAAGATGCAACTTGCAACAAAACGAAGACAATAATATATTTGTAACGGGGAGATGTAAAAGAGAGGAGGGGGGAGAGTAGTAACAAAAAAAAAGAGAGAACAAAGATCTTGTAAAACCAAAAATTGTAACCAGTCGAGATAATCAAAAAAACAGTCCAGTGGTAAACACTTGTCTCTTTTTCTTACTTGTTTTCTTTACATGCATATACAAAAAAAAACAGAAACAAAAAAGGGAGAGTAGTCTTACCGGCGTCGTTTGTGGGTCTTCCCTTCCTCAGTGATAAGCCTTTCGGCTTCTACAAGCCAGATAGGGTGAACTAAAGGGAGGGGAAGACCCCTTGTGGTTTCGTTTTGGTTTTAAAAAAAAATTTCGCTTCGTATTTTCTAGATCTAGGGCAAATAAGGGTGTATCCTCTGAATCCAACCACGGATTCATGTTGAGGACGAAGAGAGGGTTATTTTGGTGTGTTTTGGAAACACTGCGGCGCTTGATTAGCGGCGGCGGCGGCGAGAAGAACACGGCGACGGCCGCCGGATTCTGGATTTCAGAAGAACAATGGAGAGAAAAATAAGAACATGGTTCTTACACAATCAAAAAAAATGAGACGAATGACCAAAAATCTGATTTCGGTCTAAAAGGGGGTTTTTATAGTTATTATTATTTTGCTAAATGGGTAAATTACGACTTAACCATCCCGCGTTTTTTCAATATTTTCGTTTTTGTCTCGCCGCATGGTATAATTACAATCCCAGTCCCCCGATATTTCAAAAGTTTACAATCTAGTCCCTAAATTACACGAATCGGTTTTTGAATGGTAAAATTACGCCTTAACCATCCCGCGTTTTTGAATTTTTCATTTTGGGTCCGCCTTGGTCTAATTACAATTCTGGTCCTTTTAGGTTTTGTTTGTTTCGCAATTTCGTCCCTAAATTACATATTATTGTTCTTTAATTTTCGCTTACATTGACTTTTGTTTTTCTTTCATTTTGATCTGTATTCTTTGTAAATATTCATGTTCGTATTATAATCGTATATGTTGATATTCTATTGTTTTATTTTATGTCATTCGTATATGCCTCGTATTTCATGTTCATATTTACATGTGTGTTAAGCTTATAATAGTCATGTATTTTTTTATCCATTATTCGTATTAAAACATGTTATGTTCTATCTGACTCGTAAAACAGCATGTTCTTGTATTTTTGTACGCATTATATGTTTTCTTGGCTTTTAGGTTACGTGTTAGTGTGTCTTCTTTATTGTATAATATATTGTTCATATATGTTGAAATATGTTTTATTAATAGCATGTATGTCTTTTTAAATATTTGTTCGTCTACATATAACGTAATTATTCCTGCATTGTTGTTCTAACTGGTTAAAGTTGTTTTTATCTATCGTTTAGAATAATATGTATATATGCATGTTTTAATCTAGTGTATCATTTATTAGATTAGTATTTTATTATGTTAATATTTATTGCATTTAAATATTTTGCCATGTTTCATATTTTTGTCACTTAGATTGCATATGATTTATAACTTGTTAATGCGGTGTCCTTTTATCCGAGCGTAAATGGGGCCAGTATCAAGCGTAGTGATAGTGGTTGGGCGTTTATTCTCGGGTAACGGGACCCTTAAAATTTATTCGCAATTATGACCGAATTTTAAAATAATCGTCACTCTAATACGGAAAATACAATATTAATAAAGCGGTAATTATTAAAGTACCAATTTTGGGCGGTGTGGGGGTGCTAATCCTTCCCCATCCGTAACCGACTCCCGAACCCTATCTTCTTGAATCTCTGGTTTTATGGTGTCCGGCCTACCTAAATGGCCGGTGGCGACTCCATTTTTTATGAGGCTTTTGTAAACATCACGGAATGAATATTTTATATCCAAAAGAATCACAAACATCTTTCAAAAACACCCTTCGAAAAACCACCGCATCGTTTTATTTTAGCGATGAGAAGAAAGAGACATCGCTACACCTGGGAGAAGCATTTACCTTTGGTTGAGTTTGCGTATAACAATAATTATCAAATGAGTATACACATGGCACCATATGAGGCTTTATATGGCCAAAGGTGTCGTACGCCTTTGTGTTGGGCTAAGGTTGGGGAAAAGCATGTTTCCTTGCCAGATGTGTTGAAATACACGGATGAGAAGGTAAAGCTTGTGTGTGATCACTTGAAAGTGGCCGCGGATCAGCAAAAATCTTACGTAAATTTGAAGCATAGGAGATTAAATATGCAGTTGGTGATCCTGTGTTCTTAAAGGTGTCACCGTGGAGAAAGGTGATGCGGTTCGGGCGTGAGGGTAAGCTTAGTCTGAGGTTTATTGGACCATATGAGGTTGTGGAGCGTGTTGGTCCTGTGGCTTATCGGTTGAGGTTGCCCCCTAAGCTAGAGAAAATACATGATGTGTTTCATGTACCTATGTTGCGGAGGTATCGGTCGGATCCCTTGCATGTTATGCCGGTGAAGCATATTGAGTTAAGGCTGAATTTATCCTATGACGAGGAGCCAATGAAAATCCTTGATTCTAGTAGCAAAGTTCTTCGTGGCAAGACAATTGAGCTTGTTAAGGTTTTGTGGCGACATCGTGGTGTCGAGGAAGCCACTTAGGAAAGCAAGGTGAACATGTTGGAACAATTTTCGCATTTATTTCCTCTAGGTAAATTTCGAGGATGAAATTTCTTAAGTGGGGGAGAGTTGTAATGCCCTGGTTTTGGGTCTAGATGTTTTGAGGTTTGTTTTGAGGGTCCAGTGAACCGGTGTTAGATATTCAAGTCAGTTTCGGGATTAAATCAGATTAAATATTTTTGAATGTGATAAAAATGTGGAAAAATGTTCTAAAATCATTATTTAATATGTTAATGATTTTGGTGGAACCAATTTTGGAAAATAAGTTTTGGAAATCAGACATTTTGGACTAGTGACCAAAACGTAAACTTTAAAAAAAATTAGTGACTATTTTGTAAAAGGGTCAAAATTTTGAATATTTAAGGAGCTAATTGCCCGAAAGTCTAATCTCAGACTTTATCTCTTAATTGGCTATTTTTAAAAGTGTTTTATAAAATATAAATAGGTTGGGGAGAATTAATTTGATAATCAATTCTTTAAACAAAAGTTACGTAACTAACTTTCTCTCAAAATATTTTCTCTCAAAATCTTTCCAAACAAATCATCAGGTAAATCTTTATTTTCTTAAATCTTTTTATTTCAAATGGATTCTCATTGGTTTCCAAACAAAACCTTATTGTTTTAACTTTGTTTTCTCATGTAAATTCATCCAACTAAGGGAGAAAGCATCCATTAGAGGTAATGTTCGTTCTTCTCTTCTAATGAAAGGTTCTTTACTGAACTTCCCAAGTTATTGATCCTTTACATTTGTTTTATAATGTGTTTTGATAGTTCAATTAAGGAAAATTGGTTTAATTGTGTTTTGATTGATGAAATTAATAGATCTTCGTTTTAGATCTATTTTGTTGGGTTTTTGATCAGAATAGATCATGATTTTGATGTTTAATAGTGTTAATAGCTTGGTTTTAACATTGTAATCCTGAAACTAATTGAATCTCTAATGTTAAAGATTGTTAGTTAAGGGTTTTTGTGATGTTAATGGAGTTTAACCATTGCTGCAAGTAAAAGGATTTTGTAAGGTTTTTTTTTAGATGTTAATTGTTGAGGTTTGATGTATCGAATCGTTATATTTTGGCTGGGTTAAGATAGGAATGTGTTTGATGTTGATTTTAATAAGTTTCAGATGGTTTTTGAGTGAGCGACTTGTGAGTTGCGGGTAATTGCTTTGAGGCAGTGGTTTGGATGCATTTTAATGCATGTTTCCTCTGGGTTTGTGTGGTCAAAATAGGGGATAATCAAGGCGAAGTAGCTTGAGGTGGATCGTCGCTTGCCAGGAGCTCGATTTGTATTGGCAAGCAAGACGAGGTGTAATCGGTGAGTGGAAATGGTTTAAAAAGTCTTTCAAAGGTTTGAAAGTGTTTATGGGAGTTTAGGTTAAGATTGAAACACTTACCTAAGCTCAGAAGTAAGTTTCCCTCTTTTGCTCTTTAATATCGGTTCGGATATGAGCATGTGTAATTCATGTTTTGGTCATAAACATAGTTTGTTTTACTTACTGTAAATATATGTAGTGGTTTAAAAGTATATGAAATGCTAGTGGGCATTGGTTTTCATTCCGGTCGGGAATGTGGTATTGTTTTGGCAATGCGGCTTGCATATGTGGTGATTTTGTATAATGCATTGTAAAACAGTGAGTAAATGGTTTTGTAAATGATATATTGTCTATGTGACATGATGAGAAAAAATTCGGATATAGTTGGCATGCCATATGATAAAGTGCATTATAATATATACTAAAAATTGATCGTGTCATGGGTCCTTGAGGAATAGCAGTTTAACTAGGCTACTCGGACTATGTGGTTGTCACTTGGGGCATGCGGTTTAACTAGGCTACCTAAGTTGATGGTGATCTTGTGGTTTAACTATGCAAGGTCGACAAATTTTGCGGTTTAACTAGGCAAGGTTTGTTATATCATGCGGTTTAACTAGGCATGGTACGAGTTTTGATGGCGATCGGTCATCATGAGAGATCCATGTATCTGATATGTAAGGTTAATGGTCGGTTAACTAATGATTAGCGGTTTTCTAATCAAGGGTAGTGGTCAACTATCCGGCGTCACTATAATTGCCAATATATGAAAGTTCATGTGTTGAACCTACTTTATAATGCTTTGGGATTTAAGCATGGTAATATGATTTAATGCTTTGGGATTTAAGCATGAGATAATTTAACTCTTTGGGATTTAAGTATGTGATATATAAATGTTTTTGCATATGGCCGATATGCTTTGATTTGGAATCAATGAAAATGCTATGGTCGTAAGCATGGTTTGAAAACAAGTGTTTATTTTTCAAAGTATTTTAAATGCATCATTGTTTTATGAGCATCCTCACTAAGCATATGTGCTTAAGCTCTATTTTTCCTAATGATGCAGAGCATTGAGGTTTGGGGGCAGCAAAGGCAAGGTTTAAAGTGATCCAAGAGCACAAACTACTTTTGAGTATGAACTCGGTTTAAGTTTTCGGTTAATAAGGCAATGTGTTCGCCAAGTTTTGGGGATTTGTAAATTCTGTTCTTCCCTGGTTTTTTAGCATGATTAATGTTGTGTTTTGAAGTTGGATTGATATTGATAAGCATTTTGTTAATCCTTGCTTATGGTTGATGCTAGGTGGTTACTTAGGTATGCATCTAGTTAGCTTTGGTTGAATGCCATGCTTTGATGATTCTAGCATGTTGATTTTGATGCTAAAGATATGTTGGTATGTTGCATATGCTGGAAAATGCTCAAATGAGAGTTTTGGTACTTTTGGTAATGTGGTTTTAGGAAGCATGCCTATAGTATACCTTTAAAGTATGTTTGCCATGAGTTGAGGTTGGTTTTGTGATTTTATGGTTAGTATCTATCCTTGGTAATGTTGTAGGAATGTTAGAAGCAAGCTTAAGTGGCTTGGAGTCCAATAATGTAAGTTAAACCAGCAAAAGTGGATGTTTCAGGTCCAGGCATATCTGGGTCTACGCATTCTTATATATGGTGGTTTAGTAATTAGGGTTTAGGTAATATGGGTATTTGGGTCTGATTTGTTTAAAATGGGTTATGGAATTGGGCTGAAGGAATAAAATGGGTCTGTATTTTTATTTTTGGACTTGGATCTGATTTGTTTTAATTTTGAGTTTAGTTTATGGTTTGGGCTTATAGCCTGGATAAAATAGGTTATGACAACTGCCCCTCTTTGCACATTGTTGTGTAATAGGAATATAGCAAAGACGAGTAACCATTTTTGTCCGATCAATTAGGTTTCCTTCTTTGGCCACCGCTTTTTCCTTGGGTTTCTCTTGATCTTCTTTGCCGCTCTTGTAAGCAAAACCTTCAAAATAGAGGATTCGTTGGGGGAGACAAAATGAGCTCAGCTTGCTACGACTCTAATGACGACACAATGCCTGGAGAAAATTTGACCTAGATACAACACTGACAAAGAGGCAAGGTCCACAAAACTTGATCCAACTGCAACATTGACGAAGACACATGATCGAAAGATGAAGGCTTGGTCCAGCTACAACACCGACGAGGAGGCAGGACTAGAAGTCAGTAAGTTTAGATCCAGAGCTTGGCTCATAGACTTCTTTTGTATTTTTCCCAAATGCACAGGGATCAAAGGTTTTGAGTTGCCTTTGCCGGTAGTCATTTGCTCGGGGCTAGCTATACCTTTCCCATGGGTACAATCAGTTTATACCAATCGTGACATTAGATTTTTTCAAAGGACTTATTTTCCTTCGACCATTCGCTAAAACAGATTTTCGATGGACATTTGAATTATCCATTATCTTATGCCAACATTTCTGTCGAACTTGTCAAAATAGCTTTGATCCAGCTACAACATTGACGAAGAGACATAATCGAAAGATGAAGGTTCTAATGTCTGATGCAGCTACAACTCTGATGAAGAGACAGGATCTGAAAGAGTAGATTTGGCCCAGCTACAACACCCGACAAAGAGGCAGGACCGAAGAATAGTATGGTTCGACCAAGCTACAACACTTGATGAAGAGGCAAGGTCAAGTCAATGGGGTTGATCCAGCTACAACACCGACGAAGAGGCAGGATCGGAAGTCAGTAAATTTGGTCCAGCTACAGCACCAACGAAGAGGCAGGATTGGAAGTTAATAAGGTTCGACCCAGGTACAACACTGACAAAGAGGCAGGGTTTGAAGTCAGTAGGGTTTGACCCAACTACAACACCGACGAAGAGGCAGGCTCTGAAGTCAGTAGGGTTGATCCAGCTACAACACCGACGAAGAGGAAGAATCGAAAGTCAATAATTTGTCCAGCTACAGCACCGATGAAAAGGTAAAACTAGGATTCGGCCAAGCTACAACACCGATGAAGAGGCACGATATAAAGGTGAAAGTTTTGATCCAGCTGCAACACTGACGAAGAGGCAGGATCGGAATTTAGCATATTTGGTCCAGTCATTGCATCAATGGAAGGACAGAATTGGATAACAACAACTTAGGCCTTACTACACCCTCAACGGCGGAGTAAGAATAAACAACAACTTGAACCCAACCACACCATCAACTGAGGGACAGGATCGGATATCAGTAATTAAGATTCTACCGTACCATCAACGGAGAAGCAAAATTAGATAAAAGCAACTCAAACCTTACTACACCATCAAAGGAGAAGCAGGAATGAACAACAAATTAAACCCAACCACACCATCAACGGAGGGACAGGATTGAACAACAACAACTTGGATTCTATCACACCATCAACGGAGAAGTAGAATTGGATAACAACAAGTCGAAACTTACTACATCATCAACGGAGGAGCAGGAATGAACACCAATTTGAACCCAACCATGCCATCAACAGAAGGACAATATCGAATAATAGCAACTTGGATTGTATCACACCATCAACAGAGATATCACACCATCAACAGAGAAGCAGAATCGAATAACAACAACTCAAACCTTACTACACCATTAATGGAGGAGCAAGAATGAACAACAATTTGAACCCAGCCACAGCATCAACGGAGGGATATGATCAGATATCAGTAACTTGGATTCTACCGCATCATCAACGAAGAAGCATAATTAGATAATAGCAATTCAAACCTTACTACACCATCAACGGAGAAGTAGGAATGAACAACAACTTAAACCCAGCCACACCATCAACGAAGGGACATGATCGAACAATAACAACTTGGATTCTACCGCACCACCAATAGAGAAGCAGTATCGAATAACAGCAACTCAAACCTTACTACACCATCAACAGAGGAGTAGGAATGAACAACAATTTAAACCCAACCACGCCATCAATAGAGGGATAGGATCGAATAACAAAAACATGGATTCTATCACACCATCAACGGAGAAGCATAATCGGATAACAACAACTCAAACCTTACTACACCATCAATGGAGAAGCAAGAATGAATAGTAATTTGAACCCAACCACACCATTAACGGAGGGACATAATCGAACAACAACAACTTGGATTCTACCGTACCATCAACAGAGAAGCATAATCGGATAACAGCAACTCAAACCTTACTACACCATCAACGGAGGAGCAAGAATGAACAATAACTTGAACCCAACCACACCATCAATGGAAGGACATAATTGGATATCAACAACTTGGATTCTACTACACCATCAACAGAGGGGCAAGATTGGATAATTGTAACTTAGTCCTTATCACGCCGTGAACAAACGAACAAGATCGAATGAGAGCAACTAAGACCTGGCTACACCATCAACGGAGGAACCAGATCGAAAAATAATAACTTGGACCTAACCACTCCATCAACGGAGGGGCAGGATCGAAGGATAAAGCTTTGATTTTTTTATTTTTGATTTTTTCTTGATTTTTTGATGATTTTTTAATTGTTTGATTGTTTGATTTTTTAATTTTTTTGATTTTTTATTTTTTTGAGCTATAACTGTAAGAAAGAGATAATATTAGATGAAGAAGTTTGGTCTAGCTGCGACACCGATGAAAAGGCAAGGCCTAGATAAGGTTAGATCCGCTACACCACTGACGGAGAGACAAGATCTAAAAATGTAGGATCCACTACACCACCAATGGAGAGACGAGATTCGGAGGAAAATTTGATCTTGCAACACCACTGATGAAGAGGCGAGACCAGGAAAAAGTGGGATCTACTACATCACTAGCGAAAAGACGAGATCTAGAGGAAATTTTTGATCTGCTGCACCATCAACGGTAAAGCGAGATATGCAAAATGATAGATCTGCTAAATCATACCAATAGAGAGGCCAAATCTGGATACATACAACTTTATGACTGAATGCATGTGTTTAATCTAGATGCATGACAACTCATATGAATGTATGATGCATGCACTTGATGTTAAATGATCTCAATGAATGTGTGATTTTTTCCCCTCAAAGGGGTGCCCTTAACTTTTCTGGTCATGTTGGGTCAATAGTCTCTTGTATGCGATGATGTCCACAATATTCCTTGGCTTAGATCATCTTTCTGTGGAGTTATCTTTTTAGGTGTATGCCTCAAAATTATTTTTCATTAAACTTAGTCTGGACTGAAGCGAATTCGAAGCTTGGGGTATGTTTTCTTCTTTCCTTGTAGGACTTTCATTATTCTCATGAACGTGTTGTATGCCCCTCAGTTGGGTCCATGAATTTTTTTGTTAGTTCAAGTCAGTTTATTACTTTCGGCTCTGGCAAAATGCTACAGACGATAATTGATATAGTCTTCTAGGGTACAAAAGTTTGACTCGGCACCAAAGGCTCGCTCTTAGAACTTGTCAGGAAATGCCCCCTAGACGTGGGGCCTTGTAGAAGCATGGTGTCTGTATAAACGCGAAGGTTATTCTCAAAAATACCCTTAGACCATGCTCTTGCATAGGTTCAACACGGTGCTAAACTTCGCTTTACATAGTATTGTTGTCACTAAGCATCCTGGGGACCAGTTTCAAAATTGTGAATGTGTGTATGTAAATGCAAGGTGCATGTCCTAGATGTGGAGGTACTGATTCAAAAATAGTTCCCGCAACTCAACTTTTGAATTTACAGGATTTATTCACAACTTTGAATGTTACATTGATATCTAGAGTACTAGATTTTCTCCCGATAGTGAATTTTTTCAAATTGGGAACTAGTCGTGAATCAGTATTTCATGCTGGCAAAATGCAAAAAAAATTAAAATAATGGTTGTAACCAGCGTTTCTATACGGCACAAGAGACAAGGGCATACCGATACGGTCCCTAGGCATATCGGTACGGGCTTGTATAATTTGAAAATCAAGATTCCAGTAGCTAAACATTGTATCGATATGGTAACCTGTGTACCGAAACGAGCACTGTTTTCTCTCTATGCGTATCGATACGGTTACAAGGTGTATCAGTACGCCTAGGCAATCTTGAACATTTTGAGCTTAGACAAGTCCCCGCGTACCGAAACCTGAGGGGTCTGTACCGGTACGGGATGACCTGTAATAACCTCTAGGTCCAACATATGACACTTTGGCTCACTTCAAATGACATTAACATTTATCTAAACATTAGATAACATAAATAACATGCTTGAGCATCAACGTAACAATCATATAACCCAACCTAGCTCAACTAGCATACTCAAACACTAAGTCTAGAGGCATGCTTCCTAGACCACATTCAAATCACCAAACCTCCATGTCTCAACACTTAACACACATTACGAGTCCAAAACAATAATTAAAACTTGCAACAATAGGGAGTTCTTCCAATAACCCCCCCCCCCCAAAACCTCAATTGACACATTGCTATTATTACTACTCTTTAATAACCAAACCATACTTTGAGTTCAAGTCTTGGGATTCCCTTCCTCGCTTCTTTGTTGCCTCAAACCTTAGTTTTCTGCATTGATGGAAAAAGAGAGCGTAAGCACACTAGGCTTAGTGAGGAATGTTCAACAACAACCATCATCAATGCATTTAAAAACCATCTCAAAAAACATTTGTAGAAATACATTTCAAAGCTTTCTTGAATTATCATTTCATTATCATGTCTTATCAAAACCATACACTTAACATTTCAAAACAGCATATTAAACCATATGCAACATGTATCATAGATCCCACAGCAAAATCCCATTTGCTACCTCAATTTAAGCTTTCCCATGCATACTACCAATGCAAGGCTTAAAGAGTAAAATATGTTCAAATCACATTAAACAACATAATCCATCTCATGATACATAAACAATTATATTGTCTTTCAAGTGATCATTTACCAAGTTTCATTTACCAAAACGTAACATCGGATACACGGATTCAACAATTGTTCCTGCAACACTTAACAAATAATCTACCGGTAACCCAAGGTTCACACACGGGAGTATTCGGTACATATAAACCCTTCCACCATTGTGGCACCCGTGGTGGAGTATACAGTACTCATAAACCCCTCAACACCACTCATCAGTATGATGTTTAATCCACTAACGAGAGTCTTCGGTACTCATAAACCCCTCGACCGTTAAGGTACTTGGATGGAGTATTCGGTACACCATATTAACCCCTCAACATCCAATGCGCCTTTTTATAGTGCACTATCAATCCTATGGCCGGCCAAGTATATTTTTTTCATTTTCAAACTATTTCATAACATCACTTGCCAATATAATTCATTTCAACATCAACAACTCACTATTTTCATATGCATCTACCATAACTACTAAACCAATGCATCAACCTTTGCATTAAACAATGTTTATGAACATTAACAAACCATGCATTATTCCCAAATTCATTAACATCGTTTCAAGACCAATTTCTAGCATTAAACCATGCTCAATATATATGCATAAACAGTGAGTAATCAAAACATATAAACAAGTGCATCAGACTATCGCCAAAACTGAGTTCGAGAGAGAATTCATCATTTACTTACTTTCGAGCTTAGATCAGTGTTTCAAGCTTAATCTAAAATCCCAAACATAACTTTCAAACCTTTGCAAAATTGAAAACACGTTTCCACTCACCAACTCGTAATGCCTCACTTGCCAATATGACAAACACACCTCTAAAGCTTTCAGAACTCACGTTCAAGCTTGAGGTTCAGACTCCCCTGCTTTCAATCACACAAAAAACAGAGGTACATTGCATCAAAATGCAATCAACATCACAGCAACTCAAAACCTCGACATCCTTAACCCAAATCCACTCCACAACTTCCAAAAATTAACAACAAACCTATTCCAAAATTAACCCAGTCATAATCAAACATTTCAACACTTCAATTACCATCAATTAACATCTAAAAACATTTTTCAAACATCCTTATATCTCCGGCAATCAATTAACCACCACAACTCCTTAAAAACACAACGCTGGCAACCTATAAAATTAGAGATTCATATAACTTCGGGATTCCAATATTAAAACCAACTTATAAACATTATAAAACATCAAAATTATGTTTATAACTCATCAAGAACCCAACAAAATAAATCCAAAATGGAAATCTCTTGTTCTCATCAATTAAACCTTGATTTACTAAATTTCCACAATTAATTCATCAAAACTCATTACAAAACCTTAAAAAAGGACCAAATGCTTAGGAATTTCAGTAAAGAACCAATCATTAGAGGAGAAGAACGAACCTTACCTCTAATGGATGAATTTTCTCTCAATTGGAGGTTTTACTCTTGAGAACAAAGGAAAAACAATGAGATTTTTGGAAAACAAGATTGAAGAATCTATTAGAAATCAATAGTTAATTAAATCAAGAGCATTACCTTCAATCTTTGATGAAAAAGTGAATGTTTGGCTGAAGAAGATTTGAGAGAAAATTGAGAGAAAGAAAGTTATGTCAAAAGTTGTTTTAGAAAAATAACTACCCTTTTATTAGTTAAATCCCTTTAATCCTAAATTAAAACTCATTAAAATAAACCAAATTGAGAAAAAAATTGCGGTAAAAACATTTAGTTAAAAGCTCCTTAAAGATTCTAAGTTTTGATCATTTTTCAAAATAGTTACTAAAAACATTTTTCAATCTTTACGTTTTGGTCACTAGCCAAAATGTACAATTTCCAAAATCTATTTTCCAAAATTGAATTTACCAAAAATATCTATATATTAAATAATGATTTTTATATATTTTCCCGTATTTTTCTCACACCAAAATTATTTGTTTCGATCTCGAATCTGACTCGAATCTCTAATCCCGGTCCACTGGACCGCCTAAACTACTAGGAAAACTCCTAGGCCCAAAACTGAGGCGTTACAGCTATCCCCTTTAAGAAATTTCGCCCTCAAAATTTACCTGACGGAAACAGATGCAGAACCTGAGCAACCATGTCTGACTTACTCTCCTATGTGGCCTCCTTAACTCCAGATGTCGCCACAACACTTTAACAAGTTCAATCGTCTTACCACAAAGAACTTTACTACTAGAGTCAAGGATCTCCACTGGTTCCTCATCAAAGTATAAATCTGGTCGCAACTCAACATCCTCAACTGGCATAACATGCGACAGATACGAGCGATACCTCCGCAACATGGACACATGAAACACATCATGAATATTCTCCAATTCATGAGGTAACCTCAACCAATAAGCCACCGGACCAATGCGTTCCAGCACCTCATATGGTCCAATAAACCTTGGGCTCAACTTTCCTTTACGCCCAAAACACATCACCTTTTTCCAAGGTGAAACTTTCAAGAACACTCTTTCACCAAAAACGTACTCAACCTCTTTACGCTTCAAATCCGAGTAGGATTTCTGCCTATCCGAGGCCTCTTTTAAACGGTCATAAATCATCTTCACTTTCTCATCCGTGTTTTTCAACACATCAGGCATGGAAACATACTTTTCCCCAGCCTCAGCCTAACACAAAGGCATACGACACCTCCTACCATACAAGGCTTCATACAGTTCCATCTTTATGCTTGCTTGATAACTATTACTGTACGCAAATTCCACCAAAGGCAACTGCCTTTCCTAAGTTCTTTGGAACTCAATGATACAACATCTCAACATATCTTCCAAGATCTGAATCAAACGTTCAGACTGGCCATCCGTCTGAGGATGATACAATGTACTAAAATTCAAGCGAGTACCTAAAGCTCGGCGCAAACACTTCCAAAACCTCACTATAAACTTCGAATCTCTATCCGAAACAATCAACTTGGGTACCCCGTGCAACCTCACAATTTCAGCAACATACAAATCTGCCAACTTATCTAGCGAGTACATCGTATGCACAGGCAGAAAATGTGCACACTTCGTAAACCGATCACCAATCACCCAAATGGAATCCTTTTTAGACGGTGTCAAAGGCAGCCCTGACACAAAATCCATGGTGATCCTTTCCCGCTTCCACTTCGAAATTTTCAACGATTGCAACAACCCGGAGGGAAACTGATGTTTAGCTTTCACTCACTGACACACAGACATCTAGCAACAAAATCAGCCACGTCCTTTTTCAACCCCACCCAATAGTACTCCTTCCTCAACCCCTGATACATTTTGGTACTACCAGGATGCATAGCAAAAGGACTAGCATGTGCCTCGTTCAAAATCATCCGCCTTAACTCCTTGTCACTAGGAACCACAATCCGATCTTTAAAACACAAAACCTCATCACTACTAAAGTGAAAATCCATAGGATTTCCATCCATGATATCATTGACATGAGGTACCAACGCCTCATCATACGACTACTTTTCTTTGGTCAACTGTGCCAAGGATGGTTTCACTTGCAATTCTACCAACAACCCTCCATCACAGGTTACACTCAACCTAGCAAACATGGCTCTCAACTCCACAACAGCCTTTCTACTCAAAGCATCTGCTACCACATTGGCTTTACCCAGATGGTACTCAATGGTCAGATCGTAATCCTTCAACAACTCTAACAACCTACGCTAATGAAGATTAAACTCTTTCCGAGTCATCAAATACTTCAAACTCTTATGGTCAGTGCATACCATACACTTTTCACCATAAAAGGTAATGCCTCTAAATTTTCAACGCAAACACTACCGCCGCGAGCTCCAGATCATGCGTAGGGTAATTGTGTTCATGCATTTTCAACTGCCTAGATGCATAAGCCACGACCTTCCCATCTTGCATCAACACACACTCTAACCCAACGTAGGATGTGTCACTATACACCACAAACTCCTAACCTGACTTAGGCTGAATTAAGATTGGAGCTTGCGTCAAAGCTTCTTTTAACTTCTCAAAAGCTTGTTGTCTCACTTCCGTCCACACGAACCGCTCATCTTTTTGCAACAATTTAGTCAACGGGGCAGCAACTCTCGAAAACCCATCCACAAAACGACGATAATAACCCACCAAGCCTAGAAACTACAGACTTTCGTCACTGACTTCGGCTGCTTCCAATTCACAACCGCCTCAACCATTTTAGGATCTACCCGGATACCATCAGCTAAAACCACATGACCAAGAAAAACTGTAACCCCCTCGAATCGGCCTAGTCGCAAGACCGAACCTAGCGAGCTACATTAGGTTTACCGAAGTAAACTGAGAAGGTTAAACCCAAAACACGTCCATTTTTTTCTTTTATCTTGTATAGATACATAATTATTATCCTACATGTTAATATTGAACTCCAGTGAAAACCCAACTCAATCGGGCGCCGAATTGACATATAATTGATCACATATGCAATTTAGAGACCAAATTGCAAATTTATAAAACTGCAGGGTCTTAGCTCATTCTTATGTTACCAAACATTAATTAAGCAGGTTTTATGCTTACATGTTAAAAATCAAGTCAAAAAGATCATCCAAACTCATTTAATTACATCCACAACATTCAGGGACCAAAACGTAAGAAAACAGAACTTCAGAAGATTCCAAATAACCAAATTAACTACCAACATACCGGTACGGACAAGGATGTTTCGATACGCCTTCACTATTTTAAAATCCCAGAATTTCAGTAGCCAATTTCTGTTTCTATATGCCCCCGCGTATCGAAATGCCCTTCATAAAAACACTGCCTCCCCGAGTACCGAAACGCTAGCCAATTTTGCCTAGGCCCGTACCAAAATAGTTGCCCGCGTACAGGAAAAAAACACTCGTACTAGTACGTCTGTACCTGTAATGCCCATTTTTGCTGGTTTAACATGCTTTTGAACATTCCAAAACATCCTAACATGCCCCTAACACACATCCAACATATTCAAGAATCAAACCACACCAAGACAACCTAATTTCAACATCAAAACATGGCATCATAATTCAATCGTAAATCTAGAGGCATGCTTCCTAGAAAACCAATCAAGCAAAGCATGAAACTTTAAACCATCACCACAAACAATCATTAATGGCCATTTAAAAACCAGGTGCAACAAAACAAACTTGCTCAAACAGGGAGTTTAACAAAACATCTCCCAAAACAACAACGGAACCCTCATTTCCCTTATTACTTATAGTCTATACCAAAAGCATACTTTGATTACCATGTTTTGTTGTGATCCCTTGCTTCCCGCTGCCTTCCAAGCTTTTAATTCTCTGCATTATTGGAAAAAGAGAGCGTAAGCACACTAGGCTTAGTGAGGAGTGGTCAAAAACAACACACCATCAATGCATTAAAACCTTTTCTCAACATTACATTGAAATCTCATTTCAATCATCTTTAAAACATTATCATGCCTTGAAAACCATGCACATAACATATTTAAAAACCAGCATATCAAACCATATGCAACATGTATCATTAATCAACAGCAACTCCCATTGCTCAAGCTCGATTTAAGCCTATGCAAAGCTTAAAGAGTAAACATGTATAAATCACATTATACAACATAAACCTTTCAATGATACATCAACAATTATATTGGCTTACAAGTGATCATTAACCAAGTTCCTCTACTAAAATAGTTCATCGGATACATGGATTCAAACAAGTGTCCTCGCAACACTTCAAGCCATCTCAACCGGAATAGTGATACAATCATAATAGCGGTACATTAACAACTGGGTACACTTTCAACCCACCGGGACACCAACCTCATTCCTCGGTTAGATGCTTAATCCACTAACGGGAGTTTACGGTACCATATAACCCCTCGACCGTTAGGGTACTTCGATGGAGTTTTCGGTACACAAATCAAAACCCCTCAACATCCAAGGCGACTTATTATAGTGCACAATCAATCATATGGCCTCTGATAACAGTTTTTAAAACACTTCACTTGCCAATATAATTCACCATTTACCATTAACCAAACTGTTTTTACAAGCATTTAACCAAACCATTTACCCAAAGCAACAAACCATGCTTTAAACACAAGTATAAACCATATACTTACAAGGATCACTTACCATGTGCATCCTGTAGCGATGTCTTCTTCTTTTTATCGCTAAAATAAAACGTGGCTTTTTCGAAGTGTTTTTGAAAGGTGTTTGTGATTCTTTTGGATATAAAATATTTATTCCATGGGGTTTTAAAAGAAACCGCATTAAAAAAAATGGAGTCGCCACCAGCCACTTAGGTAGGCCGGACACCATAAAACCAGAGATTCAAAAAATGTTGGGTTCGGGAGTCGGTTACGGATGGGGAAGGATTAGCACCCCCACACCGCCCAAAATTTGTACTTTAATAATTACCGCTTTATTAATATTGGATTTTCCGGATTAAAGTGACGATTATTTTAAAATTCGGTCATAATTGCGAATAAATTTTAAGGGCCCTGTTATCCGAGAATAAACGCCCAACCACTATCATTACGCCTGATACTGGCCCCGTTTACGCTCGGATAAAAGGGCACCGCACTAACAATTTATATCTCGATATGCAAACTTAGTGAGCAAAATATAAAACATGGCAAATAATTTAAATACAATGCAAATAAATATTAACATAATAAAATACTAATCTAATAAAATATTAATCTAAAACATACATACATAAATATTAATCTAACTCATAAATAAAAACATATCTAGCATAAATAAAATACTATCATTCATAAATATTAATCTAACACATAAATAAAAACAAACTCAACATAAATAAAATAATATTCTAAAACATACATAAATAAATATTAGTCTAACTCATAAATAAAATATTAATATAAAACACAAATTTAAAACATATTAAATATTAATCTAAAACATAAACATACAAAATAAGACTACAATTTTAAGATAATTAATACTTCATTAAATTATAGAAATTACAACACTAATAAAAAATGGAAGAAAATATACCTAACTAGGAGCTCGTATGACAAACCCCGATTGAACCCCACCGAGATCTACCACGACCTCTCCAAAAATATTAACTAGATCGGACCTAAAATAGGACCCCGATCGAACCGGTTAGGACCGAGGATATTACCCCGGTCCTGGGCTAGCTGAATTGGCCTGCCCTGCCGATTCCAATTGCAATTGCAATTGTAATTTTCTTGCTTTACTTTGCTTTGCTTTGCTGCTGCATCCTCTATTTATAGGGGGAGAAGGGTGACGTGGAGCCTTGTGCTCCACTCCCCTCCCCTCCCCCCTTTTATTATTATTATTTTTTTTTTGTTTTTTTTTTGCTTTTTTTATATATATAATTTTACTATTATAATAACACTAATAACACTAAAACCCAGTCAAAAATGAGTGATTACAATTGCCCCTCTTTGCTTGTTCTTGTGAAACGAGGACAAAGCAAAGATCAAAAGCACTCATTTTTTACCTACTTTCTCGTCTTTGGCTTCGAAATCACGTGTTCTTCTGGAATTATCCGCTCTTCCTTAGCTGAATCTTCAGGCTCGTAAGTTCTTCCTATATAGAGCTTCGTCACCTTCCGATCTTGGAGCTACAGGCTCTTCCTATATAGAACCCTTCACTATAAAGCCTCGAGTTATGAGTCCTTCCTATATAGAACTTTTCACTTCGAGACAGTAAAGCTTGGAGTCCTTCCTATATAGAACTCTTCGCCTTCAACGCTGGTTTCTCCTATATAAAACCTTTTGCGCCGCTGATGGATTCTTTCGACTGGGAGTTCTTTTTGAGATTTTAGATTTAGGGCTATCTCTCTATGGAACCTTTCACTGGGGATTGAAAATGTAGGTTCCTTTTTTTTTAACGAGGCTGTTGCCATTTTTGGACCTACGCTCCTAAGACTGCCGCATCATGCCCGAAGGACTTATTTATGGCCTGAAGGACTTATCACCATGCTCGAAAGACTTACTGATGGCCCGAAAGACTTAACATCGTGCCCGAAAGACTTACCGATGACCCGAAGGATTTAACATCTGGGTCTCACGCCGCTATGGCTGCCGTTCTTTGGAGACTCACGCTGATATGCTGCCGCATCATGCCCGAAGGACTTACTGATGGCCCGAAGGACTTATCACCACGCTCAAAAGACTTATTGGTGACCCGAAGGACTTAACATCGTGCCCGAAGGACTTATCGATGACCCGAAGGATTTAACATCTGGATCTGACGCCAATATGGCTATTGTTCTATGGGGACTCACTACGATATCTTTGCCGCATCATGCGAAGGACTTACTGATGGCCCGAAGGACTTATCACCACGCTCAAAAGACTTATTGGTGGCCCGAAGGACTTAACATCGTGCCCGAAGGACTTATCGATGACCCGAAGGATTTAACATCTGGATCTGACGCCGATATGGCTATTGTTCTATGGGGACTCACGCTGATATGCTGCCGCATCATGCCCGAAGGACTTACTGATGGCCCGAAGGACTTATCACCATGCTCAAAAGACTTATTGGTGGCCCGAAGGACTTAACATCGTGCCCGAAGGACTTATCGATGACCCGAAGGATTTAACATCTGGATCTGACGCTGATATGGCTATTGTTCTATAGGGACTCATGCTGATATGCTGCCGCATCATGCCCGAAGGACTTACTGATGGCCCGAAGGACTTATCACCATGCTCAAAAGACTTATTGGTGGCCCAAAGGACTTAACATCGTGCCCGAAGGACTTATCGATGACCCGAAGAATTTAACATCTGGATCTGACGCCGCTATGGCTATTGTTCTATGGGGACTCACGCTGATATGCTACCGCATCATGCCCGAAGGACTTATTTATGGCCCGAAGGACTTATCACCACGCTCAAAAGACTTATTGGTGGCCCGAAGGACTTAAAATCGTGCCCGAAGGACTTATCGATGACCCGAAGGATTTAACATCTGGATCGGCGCCGCTATGGCTATTGTTCTATGGGGACTCACGCCGATATCTTTGCCGCATCATGCCCGAAGGACTTACCGATGGCGAAGGACTTATCACCACGCTCAAAAGACTTATTGGTGGCCGAAGGACTTAACATCGTGCCCGAAGGACTTATCGATGACCGGAAGGATTTAACATCCGGATCGACGCAGATATGGCTATTGTTCTATGGGGACTCACGCCGATATCTTTGCCGCATCATGCCGAAGGACTTATCGATGCCCCGAAGGACTTATCACCATGCTCAAAAGACTTATTGGTGGCCCAAAGGACTTAACATCGTGCCCGAAGGACTTATCGATGACCCGAAGAATTTAACATCTGGATCTGACGCCGCTATGGCTATTGTTCTATGGGGACTCACGCTGATATGCTGCCGCATCATGCCCGAAGGACTTATTTATGGCCCGAAGGACTTATCACCACGCTCAAAAGACTTATTGGTGGCCCGAAGGACTTAAAATCGTGCCCGAAGGACTTATCGATGACCCGAAGGATTTAACATCTGGATATCACGCCGCCATAGTTGTGGTTCTTTCGGGACTTTGGTAAATTCTTCGATAATTCTTCAAATACCTGTTTAGGAACAAGCAAAATTGACATGCCCCTATTTATATGATGCATGCAATGTAATGGTTTCTTTCTTTTCTTTTCTCTTTTTTTAGCTTTTTTGTTCTAAACTCTTACACCCTGAAAGGTCGTTCTTCAAATCTCTTCATCTCTTTACTTCTTCACTGTAGGCTCTTAAATCCTCATTTGAACATGCTTTTAAACCTTTTGTGCGAAAGGCCTTCTTGTCTTCGGGGTTATCACTTGTCTTCATAAATGATCATCTGGTTCTTATATTATTTTATAAGAACCATTGTCATCTTCTTCGCTTGGCGTCGCCCCATTCAACCACGGGCTCCACTGCTTTGAATTTTCTGACCCATCATACAGAGCCTTGATCTATTTCTAGTCACTAGGGTGAGCCAAAATACTTCCATCCCCTGAGCTCATCCTTGATCTTCTCGTAACACTTCGACGGGAACTAACTCTCGGTCCCTATGCTTTAAATCTCATCATCATTCATTTTTAAAGTAAAGTAAAAGGCAATTTACTTGTGTATATTTCAAAAAATAATGATTGTTTGAAAAGATAATGATCATTTTGAAAATCACAACTTGACGGGATACCAAACATTTTGAAAACATTGTTTGGAACAAATGGTAAACATCTTTTTCTTTTCTTCTTCTTTTTCTAAGGATCAAACATGCTTGGAGAATGGTAAACAAAATTGAAGTGTATTGCCAAACCTTTTTAAAAACTAATGTTTGGGGAAATGGTAAACATCAAAACTTTGGGAGAAAATGTCAAACCTTTTAAAACATGTTTGCCCCGAAATATCAAACACCATAGCGCATCGCTTCAAGTTTACCAGAGATCAATTCTAATGAAGTGCCTATTTAGAAGATCTTGACCATTGTGGAGATATATGCCAATGTATAGTTTCTTACGGTCTAATAGGCTTTTGAGAGGAACAACCCTACCTAGTTTCTACCCTTTTAAGGTGGCACTCTTAATCTCACTATCTCACCATGCCCCATCCTTCCCTCATTTGGGTGTCGATCAAGCACTTCAAGTTTGACGTTCCTTGAAGAAAAGTTAACCCTTATAGGCGTAATGAAATCAAGACATTCTCATTCAACTTGGATATCTATGGATGACAGAATGGTCTTTGGGGCTTGTAATGTAGGCCTTTGGTTTATGGTTAAGTGAAACAAGATTTGCACTTGTGTAACTTGGATATGCCCATTATTCCTTCTTTTTTTTGGATCACTCTAGACTGCCCGTTTTCGGGTTTTCACCCTAGAGTTCATTTCCTTTCTTTTTATTGTATGCTGCCTTGCATTCTGGCTATATATTGATGTTCGTTTTCTGTTCAAGAATGTTTGATCCTCCAAAACTCCTCAGAACTGAGATTTCTTGAAGGACTACGAATACATTTCTGGGAATTCTTGTGATTGGCACGCCCAGATGAAATGTTATTCTTGCTTTCTTTTTTCTCTCTTTTTTCTTTTTTCTTTTTCACTTTTTCTCTTGGATCGCTCTAGACCGCCCATTTTTGGGTTTTCACCCTAGAGGTCACTTCTTTCTTTTGTACCTTCGGATCAATGTATTTTGGCTGGATATTGATGCCAGCATGCTCAGGCAGACTACTCTTTTTCTTCATTTTCAGGATCACTCTAGACTGCCCATTTTTGGGTTTTCACCCTAGAGGTCATTTCCTTTTTCAAAATTGGCAATCTTCGGGCCGACTTGTCTTGACTTGGCTTTAATTCGAGCTTCTATACTAATTTTCAAAACTGATATTTACTTGAAATGTGGATTCCTTGTATCTCTTGCACATAGTTGAAGTCTCGTTCTTGTATTGTTTGATCTGTGTGTGAAGCATAGACAGTATTCTTCTTTTTTTTCTTTTTCTTTCCTTTTTCCTTTTTTTTCTTATTCGAGTCTATGAATGTATCCTTGAATCAACATGGATCTATACTGGGTATTGATGCGATCTTCCGCTCGGAGTTAATTGCCTCTCTGCAGCTCTTCTGATATTTACTCGATCTGTATTGCTTCGGCCTTCTGATTACCATTTATCTTCTTTTTGGTTTTTCATTTGGACATATCCATGTTTTCAACCACTTTCTTCTGATGATTTTCTGATCTTCGTACCCAATCTGTATGGTCTCATCTGTGTCTTCTGGTAAAGTAAAAAAACACCATTCGTTGACATATTCACAAATGTCCTGAGAATGCCTTCAGGGGGTAGAGGTTTAGGGTCAACTTTCATTTCAAGGATCTTAAACGACAAGTGCCTGAGAAGATAAATTCTTAAAATAGGAACTGCCCCTTGTCTAAACACTCGTTTTGTTCCCCTGTTGGCCTAAGTAAACTAGCAGATACTCACATTTACAGTATCACCACAACATTCAATCTCTTCTAAATATATGCAACTTAGAGTTGATCTTTGGGTTTGAAGCAAATGTACTGTTGCATTCAAAATTCGAGGACCTGTTATAGAAATGATATATACATACGTCCATTAAAAATGCATGTATATGCATATGGGAAAACTACCCCATAAAAATAAAATGTTTAAAGAACCAAGAATGTAAAAATGTTTTTCTAAAGGGAAATGTGATTTTTTAATTCTAATAAACAATGATTTTTTGTTGAGAATTTCTTTGTGAAATGATGAGAAAATCGTAGGGACCTTTGGATTATCTCCAGGGTACTAACTCATTATGCCCCTTCCAAGGTAGTGTAGGCTTGCCTCTTCTCTTGTTTTTCCACCGCTGGATCAATTCTCTCGTCATGACTCCCTCATCGACCAGCTTCTTGATTTTTTTAATGACCCTAAATTTCTTAGTGTCATGACCCATCGCCTCAATGTTTTGAAAGTGGTACCCATTTATCTTTTTGTTTCCTTCTGCTCCTAGGCAGGTCTGGTCTTTAAACTTAGGTCCCGGAGTGCATGTTCGATTCTCTCTGACTGTCATGAAGTCCTCAAAGCTGGCTTTCATTTTCTCGAGCATCTTATTAAAGAAGAAATATGAAAGGTGGCATAGAAGTCAATTTTCTCTTCATCTACGGGAGGCTGCACTTGGGTCGCTAAACACAGATCACTCAAAGCACATTCCTTGAAGCTTTCATCAGGTTTCATCTTCGTACCCTAGAGATACCGACGACTTAGTGCTAGGTCCAAAGCACATCATATCACGGTAAGTCCTGCTAGACTGTCGTGGAAGTAGTGGATCGGTAATTTTTCAATGTAGCCCTCCATTTTTTTTGCAGAATATGGTCACGTGAATCTTGGGGCATCTTGTTCTGTTATCATGCGCAAATCTGAAGTCTTTGAAATCTGTAGGAACGACCAAGTCAGGGTTCAAACAGAGTTTTCTTGTATTAAAGGCATCAAACTTCTTTTTCTCTCTTTTTCTCTCGAGTCCATCTTTTAACTGCTCGAATCTTGATTTTTGAGTGTGTTCAATTCTTTTATTCACGATAAAACTCTAATTGTTCTTTGGATTACCCCCCAAAAATTTTATGCAAGGTAGTGATAGTGTTATGTAAAATATGTCATGATTGTACAATGTAATGCAATGCAATGCATGAATGCAAATGCGGTGTTGATTCTCGAACAGTCCTTAAAAGACTTTCAATCAATAGAAAAATGTATGGTTGCAAGAAACTAATAATGAATTACAGGTGACAGTTAGCTTCCTTCTCGAGATCTTGACTTCGGGAAGCAAAACCTGTGCTCCACGTCTCGACGTCGTCTTCAGGATGATGGATGACTTCGTCTTCTCTTCTTATTCTATTCTATGGACTCGTGACGTCATGATCTTTATTTTTGTGGCTTCTAAAAATGACATCAACAAGTGCAGGCATAATGCAGATAAGATCTTTTCTGGGTGCAAACGAATAATACGTCTAAACATGGATGGATTCTATCGGTCCTAAAGGAGTACTTTAAAAAATTTAGGGTTTAAATTAAAATTCTCAAAGATCATTTGGTTTAAAAATTTCCCCATTTTTATTATCAAAAATTTTAACTTACTTAAAAATGAAACTTTTAGGTTTCTTTTTGTTATTATTATTATTCTGAAAGTTTTATGAGAGAAGAAATTTCAAAGCAAAATAATAATATTTTCATTTTTTAATGAGTTAAATTAAAATCTGAGAATTTTAAAAATGGTCAAACGTGAAGACTTAAAATTGGGGTTCTGCGGCCCTGACTGAATCTTCTGCGTCGCACGTGCCTTATTGTTGTACCGTCTTCTTTCGCGATTGGTCTTTGCTCGGCCTAACTTGATCTTTGTAATATTATCGTTCCCGGCAAAGCAGACTTTTTCTATTTTGAAAGCCTTTTAATGAACTGTTCTTGAATCAACACCATGTCATGATATGCAACATGAATGCAAATAAAGGCGTTGATTCCGCTGGTAATCACCATTTCGAACGACTTTCATCGGAATTAAAGGGTCCAGATTACAAAAAGATCCATATTACAAAAGGAGTCCCTATTACAAAAAGAGTCTATTACAAAGTCTTAATTACAAAATAAAGTTCTACACATAATCCCTAGCTCTACCTCCTAGCTCCTCGACAGCTCTGAGCAACTTGATAAACCTTGGTGCTTCTTCCATGTCCGGGGTTACGAAAGGTCGGAGAGTCGTGGCTTCGGTAGCTAAGTCATTCACACACCTTGTAGCTCGTTGTATGTCCACCATTAGGGTCTCGTGTGTATACTTTGGCACTACACGCTTGTTCGGCAAATTGTTACGTCGGATCTGTTGAGTAATCTCTGACCGACGTCAGGCGACTGGATCGATGCTGTCCTTCCTAAGACACCTTTTTTCCATGATGAAAGATTTTCTAATCGGGCAAACCACTTGAATCAACGCCTCTATGTAATGTGGATGCAATGATAATGCAACAAAAATATGTGTAAAAATAAAATAAAACACAAAAAGAAATGAGTTAGTACCGGATAAAAATAATAAATACATAAATAAAAGGACAAATTAAATAAGGTAAATAAACAAAACGACCCTATTTATCTAGTCCAAAACACCTAAGGTTATCCGCATGGCTCTAACAGGGTGGGTTTCTATGTTCTCTACATGCAGTGTTGGTGCTAGGAGGTACCCGAATTGTCCTTGATGTCCCCTACTAAGGGTAGCAAAGCCCCCGATCATCACCCATTATAGGCTCCTTTCAACCGGGTTCAATTCAGGGGGACCCATTCGCTTATGCCCTTACGAAGGAACGATATCCTTACGAAAGCATAAGGTACTCAAGCCCCGAAGGTACTTGCTAGGCCTATACGGGAGAACGATATTAATCTAACTCATAAATAAAAACAAACTCAACATAAATAAAATACTATTCTAAAACATACATAAATAAATATTAATCTAACTCATAAATAAAAACATATCTAACATAAATAAAATATTAATATAAAACCAAAATTTAAAACATATTAAATATTAATCTAAAACATAAACATACAAAATAAGACTACAATTTTAAGATAATTAATACTTCATTAAATTATAGAAATTACAACACTAATAAAAAGGGAAGAAAATATACCTAACTAGGAGCTCGTATGACAAACCCCGATTGAACCCCACCGAGATCTACCACGACCTCTCCAAAAATATTAACTAGATCGGACCTAAAATAGGACCCCGATCGAACCGGTTAGGACCAAGGATATTACCCCGGTCCTGGGCTAGCCGAATTGGCCTGCCCTGCCGATTCCAATTGCAATTGTTGCAATTGCTCTTGCAATTGCAATTGCAATTTTCTTGCTTTGCTTTGCTTTGCTGGTGCCTCCTTTATTTATAGGGGAGAAGGGTGACGTGGAGCCTTGTGCTCCACTCCCCTCCCCCCTTTTTTTATTATTATTATTTTTTTTGCTTTTTTTGCTTTTTTATATATATAATTTACTATTATAATAACACTAAAACCCGGTCAAAAATGAGTGATTACACATCCTTCATCATTTCATGCTCAAAAACAGTATCTCATATACTTTAAATCTTGCTTAAACAGTAGGTTCAATGTAAATCAAAACAAGTGCATAAAACCATTTCATAATAGCACAACCGAGAGAGAAAACCATATTATACTTACTTCCAAGTTTAAACCAACGTTTCAAGCTCAGTTTAAACTCCCATAAACCACTTTTAAAACATTCCAAAGCTGGAATCCACGTTCTTGATCACCGATACACAAAACCTCGATTCGCCGATGCGAAATCAAGCGTCCGAAGCCTCCAAAGCTTCACCGATCACTTCCGGATCAACCTCCCCTATTTTAATCATATTGCAACAGAGGACTAAAGCATCTCAATGCATTCAAAACACTGCAACAATAAATCCTCACGAACTTCCACAATCCTCTCACAATTACCCAACCACAACAACCGAAATCATCATCTAATCCTTTCCAAACACAACCCAGCCACAATCTAACAATCTAACGCTTCCATAATCATCAATTAACACTTAAAAACAGGATTAATCCATCCAAATACTTCCATTAACTACACAGCCACCACAACTCCACAAAAGCACAAATCTAACAACCTAAACAACTAGGGATTCAAGAGTTTCGGGATTCCATTGTTAAAAACAACTTATCAACATTATAATACATCCAAAATATGATTAAAATTAATCTTCAACACTGGAAAACAGATCCAATTCGGATCTTTCACTATTTATCAAATTTACCCAATTAAATCAATTAATCATTACAAAATCATATTATAAACCATAAATCAAGGATCAAATACTTAGGAATATCAATAAAGAACCATTAAATAGAGGAGAAAACGAACCTTAACTCTATTGTTTGATTTCTCCCTCGATTGGTTGATTAAAGCTAGGAAAACACAAGATTTCAATTAGGCTTTGTAAAACAAAGATAAAGAATCATTTACAAATCAAGAAATTAAGAAAACGGGACTCACACCTCTGTGATTTGATGAAAATAAGAGTGTTTGACAGAAAAGAAATGGAGAGAAAAAGTTGAGAGAAAAGTTACGTGAAATTTCTTTTAATCCAATAACTAACTTTTTAATAACAAAACTCTTTTAATTATCTTTAAAACACATGTTAAAATATCATAATTGGAGAGAGAAACCATCAGCCAAAACATGGTAATATAGCTCCTTAAGGATTCTAAGAATTTGACCCTTTTTCATTTTAGTCACTTTTAAAAACAGTTTTCAAAAATTACTTTTTTGTCACTTACCAAAATGTCACCCTTCCACAAACCATTTTCCAAAATTGTTTTCACCAATATTAATCATATATTAAAATATGATTTTTAACCATTTTCCATATTTTTATCTTATCAAAAAATATTTACTCCCGAATCCGACTCGAATCCCTAACCTGGTTCACCAGACCTTCTAACAAGCCACAAAACCGCTATGCCCAAAATTGGGGCTTTACAACTCTCCCCCACTTAAGAAATTTCATCCAAAAAATTTTAGCTAGAGGGAACAGGTGCAGAAACTGTTCCAACATATCCGACTTGAATTTCCCACGTGGCCTCCTCAACACCGCGGTGCCTCCACAACACCTTAACAAGCTCGACCGTCTTGCCACGCAAAAACTTACTGGTGGTATCAAGAACCTCTATCGGTTCCTCATCATAAGATAGATCTGGCCTCAACTCAATATCCTCCATCGGCATAACATGCGAGGGATTCCACCGATACCTCCACAGCATCGAAACATGAAACACATCATGAATCCTCTCCAACTCAGGAGGTAATCTCAAACAGTAAGAAACAGGACCCGCACATTCAACAATCTCGTATGGTCCAATAAAACTCGGGCTAAGCTTCCCTTTCCGCCCAAAACGCACCACATTCTTCCAAGGCGACACCTTCAAAAACACTCGATCACCAACATCATACTCAATATCTCTACGCTTCAAATCCGCGTAGGATTTCTGACAATCCGAAGCCACTCTCAAGCGCTCACATATCAATTTCACTTTCTCATTCTTTCCTTTCAAAACATCAGGCATGGAGACATGTTTTTCCCCAACTTCAGCCCAACATACAGGCGTACGACACTTCCTACCATACAGCGCCTCATACGGTGCCATCTGTATAATAGCCTGATAACTGTTATTATAAGCAAACTTCACCAAAGGCAATTGCTTTTCCCACGTTCCCTAGAACTCAATGATACAACATCTCAACATATCCTCCAAAACCTGAATCACACGCTTCGACTGACCATCCGTCTGAGGATGATACGAAGTGCCGAAATTCAGCTAAGTTCTCAGAGCACAATGCAAGCACACCCAAAACCTTTCTTTAAAACGCGGATCTCTATCTGAAACTATAGACTTGGGCACTCTGTGCAAACGCACAGTCTCAGAGATGTACAAATCATCCAACCTATCCAAGGTATATGTCGTATACATTGGCACAAAATACGCACACTTTGTAAACCGATCAACAATCACCCAAATGGAATCATTTTTGGTCAGCGTCAAAGGTAACCCAGACACAAAATCCATGGTGAATATTTCCCACTTCCATTCCGGTATCCTCAACGGTTGCAACAACTCAGATAGAAACTGATGCTCACCTTTCACCTACTGACATACCATGCATCGAGAAACAAAATTAGCCACATCTTTCTTTAGTCCAACCCAATAGTACTTTTCCTTCAAACCAAGATATATATTATTACTACCAGGATACATAGCAAAAGGAATAGTATGCGCTTCGGTCAGAATGGTACGCCTCAACTCCTCATCTGCGGGCACCACAATCCGACTTTTAAAACACAACACTCCATCATCATTAAAATGAAAATATGTAGGATTGCCATCCATGATATCCTTCACATGTAGCACCAAACTCTCATCATGCGGTTGCCTTTCTTTAATCAACTATGACAAGGATGGTTTCACTTGCAACTCAGCTATCAACCCACCGTCACACGTCACACTCAACCGAGTGAACATAACTCTCAACTCCACAGCAGCCTTCCTACTCAAAGCATCCGCCACAACGTTAGCTTTACTCGGATGGTACTCTATGGTTAAATAATAATCCTTAAGCAACTCTAACCATCTACGGTTCCTAAGATTCAGCTCTTTCTGGGACATCAGATACTTCAGACTCTTATGATCCGTATAAACCATACATTTCTCACCATAAAGGTAATGCCTCTATATTTTCAAGGCAAACACAACTGCGGCAAGCTCAACATCATGGGTAGGGTAATTACGTTCATGCACCTTCAACTGTCTAGATGCATACGCAATTACCTTACCCTTCTGCATCAACATGCAACCAAGCCCAACATAGGACGCATCACTATAAACAATGAACTCTTTTCCTGATTCAGGTTGAACCAAGACTAGAGATCATGTCAACGCTTCATTCAATCTTTCAAAAGCCCGTTGCCTATAATCCATCCACTCAAAATGAACTTTTTCTGCAACAACTTGGTAAAAGGAGCAGCCAAATTGGAGAAGCCCTCAACAAACCTACGATAATAACCCGCCAAAACAAGAAAACTCCAAACTTCTAACATAGATTTAAGCACCTTCCAACTCACCACATCCTCAACCTTGTGTGGATCAACACGAATTCCCTTGGCCGACACAACATGCCCAAGGAAAACAACCTCTCTAAGCCAAAACTCACATTTAGTTAACTTGGCATACAACTGATTAGCCAACAACGACTAAAGCACAATTTGCAAATACCTATCATGATCCTCCTCGGTACGAGAGTAGACAAGGATATCATCGATAAACACAACCACAAACTGATCCAAAAACTCATGGAACACCCGATTCATCATGTCCATGAAAGCAGCCGGTGCATTGGTCAAACCAAACGACATCACCAGAAACTCATAATGCTTGTACCTCGTACGAAAAGCTGCCTTGGATACATCCACATCTTTCACCTTCAATTGGTAGTACCTAGACTTCAATTCTATCTTTGAGAACACGGAAGCACCTCATGAACTGGTCAAACAGATCATCTATCAGCGATAAAGGATACTTGTTCTTTATTGTCAACTTATTCAGTTGTCGATAGTCTATACGCATCCGCAACGTACCATCGTTCTTCTTCACAAACAACACTAGTGTACCCCACGATGAAATACTAGGTCTAATAAAACATCGATCAAGCAACTCATGCAGTTGTGTCTTTAACTCCTTTAACTCTTTCGGGGCCATGCGATACAGAGCAATAGACACTGGTGCCGTACCCGCAAAGACCTCGATGCCAAACTCAACTTCACGGTCTAGTGGCAACCTCGGTAACTCTTCTAAAACAATTCCCAAAAACTCACATACGGTGCGAATATCCTGCACCCTCAACTCCTTCGAACCAGGATTCATAACACAGGCCAAGAAAGCCTGACATACAGAATCTATCAATCGACTCGCTTCCAAAGCCGAAATAGTATTAGAAAAAAGCTTAGCATTCTCACCAACCACTTCCACCTCAAAATCATCTGATAGCCTCAAGGATATCCGTTTGATCTCAAAATCCACTACAGCCCTATGTTCGGTCAACCAATCCATGCCCAGGATAAAGTCAAAGCCATGGAATGGCAACTCCATCAAATCTATGGCAAATTCGTGTCCTTGAACCATCAACGGAAACCTACAATACAACCTCTTAACCACGAATGTCTCCCCAAGAGAAATAGTCACTCTAACACCCACATTGAGTATTTCAACAGGAATATCAAGCAACTGTGCATGCTCACTCAAGATGTATAAATAGGTAGAACCAGAATCAACCAACGAATACAACGACAAAGACTGTAAAAAATGTACCTATAATCATATTGGTTTTATTGCGACCCTCACGGTGCGCATACACCCTAGCCGGTCCATCTCCCTCAGGCTGGACAGCAACGGTACCAGCTACAGTCCTATGCCCAGCATCTCTGTGCTAAAACGGCCTACGACCACGGCCTCTCTGCGGAGCTACAATATGTGCAGCACCCTGCCTACCTCCAACTAATAAGGGACACTCACGCCTCAAATGGTCGCCAAACCCACAACTCCAACAAGCATTGGTCACAACAGCCGTAGGTGCCTGACCCTCTCTGGCCAAACATGGGCAATCCCGCCTCAAATGATCACGTGATCTACAAGCCCAACAGGTATTATGTGGAGCTCTTACCTGGGTACCCTGACCCTGAGCTCTACTTCTATGAACACCTCTACCACGCCTCAGCTCAGGGCGATACCTCCTATCTCGGTGTCTCTTAGCCTAACCAACGCTAAAATTGGAATAAGCTGCTCTTTTACCCTAGCTAAAGCCTCACGACCCAGAAGCCAAACCAAGGTTCTGCTCAACATCCTTGGCTCGTTTTACCAATATATCAAAATTTGTGTAATTAGCAGTGAGTATGTATGTCTTGACCTCCTGCACGAGCCCGTAGCAGAAAGATCACATCACGTACGCTCATCAAGAACTAACTCAGGTGCATACTAGCTTAGCCTCACAAACTGCACCTCGTACTCAGCCACAGATATAGTTCCCTACAGTAAATCCATAAACTCACGTTTCCTCTCATCCTGATACCGGACTCCCAGGTACTTCTTTCGAAAAGCACAAAAAAAAAACTCCCAGGTAACATCCTTGGTTGTCATCCCGAATATCGTAGTAGTCCATCATGTATACTCATCACCCTGTAACAGGGACACATCACAACCCAACTTACGGGCATCAGAACAACCCATCTGGACCAGTATCCTCTTAATACTGGCCAACCAATCCTCAGAAGCCTCAGGTGTTAAACTACAGAACTCAACTCCGCCCAGAATGCGAAGACACTCTAACGGTAAACCTATCTACCCAACCATTGGTGCTGGTACATGAACACCCACAACTGTTACCTGGAACACACCAATCATGTCCTGAATCAAAGGCGCCATGTTACCCATACCTGGCCCAGCTGGCACAAGTGGTATTTGCTCCGCATTCGCAGGTGGATTAGGTGGGGGCGGCGGTAACCCCTTAGGATGTACATCATCCCCTCGTTTCTCTGCCCAACGACAGCAGCAATCGTACCCAATTATAACTCTCTCCTCGGTCCCATCGTGCTAAAAATATATCTAAGGCATGATAATCATTCAAATACAAAACAGTTAGGTCAGCTTCAAGCAAGGATCCAAGACTTCCATTCCAAAATCATAACATTTCAGACTATAATAATAAGGCAATGGGTTTCCCAAATTTCCCCCCAACATGGCGTATAGCAACCACCGTACATATCCAACATCAGAAAACAACTCAAAATAACATCACAACAATCAAACCAACTCCCAACTATCGCAAACCTGGCTTTGATACCACTAAATGTAACCCCCTCGACCTTGGCCTAGTCCCAAGACCGAACCGAGTGAGCTACATTATGTTTACCAAAGTAAACCGAGAAAGTTAAACCTGAAACACATCCATTTTTTCTTTTATCTTATCTAGATACGTAATTATTATCCTACAGGTTCATATTGACTTCCGGTGAAAACCCAACTCAAAATGACGCCGAATTGACATCAAATTGATTACATTTGCAATTTAGGGACCGAATTGCAAATTCAGAAAACTGCAGAGTCTAGCTCATTTTTATGTTACCAATATTTAATTAAGCAGGTTTCATGCTTACTTGTTAAAAATCAAGTCAAAAATATCATCCAAACTCATTTAATTGCATCTGCAACATTCAGGGACCAAAACGTAAGAAAACAGAACTTCAGAAGATTCCAAATAACCAAATTAACTACCACCATACCGGGACGGACAAGGGTGTTTTGATACACCTTTACTATTTTAAAATCCCAGAATTCCAGTAGCCAATTTTCATTCTGATACGCCCCCGCGTATCGAAACGCCCTTCATGAAAACACTATACCGTATCGAAACACCTCCCCGAGTATCGAAACAATGGCCAATTTTGCCTAGGCATGTACCGAAATAGTTGCCCGCATACCGGTACACTAAGACTAGAATGGCTTACTCGTGCCAAAGAAGGAACACATGTACTGGTACGCCTGGACCTGCAATGACCATTTTTGTTGGTTTAACTTGCTTTTGAACATTCCAAAACATCCTAACATGCCCCTAACACAAATCCAACACATTCAAGAATCAAACCACACCAAGACAACCTAATTGACATCCAATTGATTACATTTGCAATTTAGGGACCAAATTGCAAATTTGGAAAACTGTAGAGTCTAGCTCATTTTTATGTTACCAATCTTTAATTACGCAAGTTTCATGCTTATATGTTAAAATCAAGTCAAAAAGATCATCCAAACTCATTTAATTGCATCCACAATATTCAGGGACCAAAACATAAGAAAATAGAACTTCAGAAGATTCCAAATAACCAAATTAACTACCACCGTACCGGTACGAACAAGGGTGTTTCGATATGCCTTCACTATTTTAAAATCTCAGAATTCCAGTTGCCAATTTTCGTTCTGATACGCCCCCGCGTATCGAAACGCCCTTCATGAAAACATTGTACCGTATCGAAACACCTCCCCGAGTACCGAAACACTAGACAATTTTGCCTAGGCCCATACCGAAATAGTTGCCCGCGTACTCGTATGCTAAGCCTGGAATGGCTTACTCGTACCGAAAAAGGAACACCTGTACTGGTACGCCTAGACCTGCAATGTTCATTTTTGCTGGTTTAACTTACTTTTGAACATTCCAAAACATCCTAACATGCCCCTAACACACATCCAACATATTCAAGAATCAAACCACACCAATACAACCTAATTTCAACATCAAAACATGGCATCATAATTCAATTGTAAATCTAGAGGCATGCTTCCTAGAAAACCAATCAAGCAAAGCATGAAACTTCAAACCATCACCACAAACAATCATTAATGGCCATTTACAAACAAAGAGAAACAAAACAAACTTGCTCAAACAGGGAGTTTAACAAAACATCTCCCAAAACAACAACGGAACCCCTATTGCCCTTATTACTTATAGTCTATACCAAAAGCATACTTTGATTACCAAGTCTTGTTACGATCCCTTGCTTCCCGCTGCCTTCCAAGCTTTTAATTCTCTACATTATTGGACAAAGAGAGCGTAAGCACACTAGGCTTAGTGAGGAGTGCTCAAAAACAACACACCATCAATGCATTAAAACCGTTTCTCAACATTACATTGAAATCTCATTTCAATCATCTTTAAAACATTATCATGCCTTGAAAACCATGCACTTAACATCTTTAAAAACCAGCATATCAAGCCATATGCAACATGTATCATTGACCAATAGCAACTCTCATTGCTCAACCTCGATTTAAGCCTTCCCTTGCATAACAACCATAAGCAAACTTAAATAGTAAACATGTATAAATCAGATTATACAACATAAACCTTTCAATGATACATCAACAATTATATTGGCTTACAAGTGATCATTAACCAAGTTCCTTTACCAAAATAGTTCATCAGATACACGGATTCAAACAAGTCTCCTCGCAACAGTTCAAGCCATCTCAACCGGAATAGCGATACAATCACAATTGCGGTACATTAACAATCGGGTACACTTTCAACCCAAGGGGACACCAACCCTTTTCCTCGGTTAGATGCTTAATCCACTAACAGGAGTTTACGGTACCATATAACCCCTCGACTGTTAGGGTACTTCGATGGAGTTTTTGGTACACAAATCAAAACCCCTCAACATCCAAGGTGACTTATTATAGTGCACTATCAATCATATGGCCGGCCAACTATATCTGATAACAATTTTTAAAACACATCACTTGCCAATATAATTCATCATTTACCATTAACCTTACTGTTTTTACAAGCATTTAACCAAACCATTTACCCAAAGCAACAAACCATGCTTTAAACACAAGTATAAACCATATACTTACAAGGATCACTTACCATGTGCATCCTTCAACATTTCATGCTCAAAAATAGTATCTCATATACTTTAAATCATGCTTAAACAGTAGGTTCAATGTAACTCAAAACAAGTGCATAAAACCATTTCACAATAGCACGACCGAGAGAGAAAACCACTTTATACTTACTTCCAAGTTTAAACCAGCGTTTCAAGCTCAGTTTAGACTCTCATAAACCAAATTTAAAATATTCCAAAGCTGGAATCCATGTTCTCACTCACCGATACGCGAAACCTCAATTCGCTGACGCGAAATCAAGCGTCCGAAGCCTCTAATGCTTCACCGATCACTTATGGATCAACCTCCCATGTTTTAATCACATTGCAACAGAGGATTAATGCATCTCAATGCATTCAAAACACTGCAACAACAAATCCTCACGAACTTCCACAATCCTCTCACAATTACCCAACCATAACAACCGAAATCATCAACTAATCATTTCCAAACACAACCCAGCCACAATCTAACACTTCCATAATCATCAATTAACACTTAAAAATAGGATTAATTCATCCAAATACTTCCAGCAACTACACAGCCGCCACAACTCCACAAAAACACAAATCTAACTACCTAAACAACTAGGGATTCAAGAGTTTCGGGATTCCATTGTTAAAAACAACTTATCAACATTATAATATATCCAAAATATGATTAAAATCAATCTTCAACACTAGAAAATAGATCCAATTCGGATATTTCACTACTTCATCAAATTTACCCAATTAAATCAATTAATCATTACAAAATCATAAAATCAGATTATAAACCATCAATCAAGGATCAAATACTTGGGAATATCAATAAAGAACCATTCAATAGTCAAATGAACCTTACCTCTATAGTGTGATTTATCCCTCAATTGGTTGATTAAAGCTAGGAAAACACAAGATTTCAATAAGGTTTTGTAAAACAAAGATAAAGAATCATTTACAAATCAAGAAATTAAGAAAACAAGACTCTTACCTCTGTGATTTGATGAAAATAAGTGTTTGGCAGAAAAGAAGTGGAGAGAAAAAGTTGAGAGAAAAGTTATGTGAAATTTCTTTTAATCCAATAACTAACTTTTTAATAACAAAACTCTTTTAATATCTTTAAAACACATGTTAAAATATTTTAATTGGAGGGAGAAACTATCAGCCAAAACATGGTAATATAGCTCCTTAAGGATTCTAAGAATTTGACCCTTTTCATTTTAGTCACTTTTGAAAATAGTTTTCAAAAATTACATTTTGGTCACTTACTAAAATGTCACCCTTCCACAACCCATTCTCCAAAATTGTTTTCACCAATATTAATCATATATTAAAATATGATTTTTAACCAATTTTTCTATATTTTTATCTTACCGGAAATATATACTCCTGAATCTGACTCAAATCTCTAATTCGACCCACCGAACCGTCTAACAAGCCAAAAAATCGCTAGGCCCAAAACTGGGGCATTACAAAACCACCTCCCTAATCCAAAACTTACACTTACTCAACTTAGCATAAAGCTGATTATCCAACAAGGTCTGCTATACAATCCTCAAGTGTCGATCATGATCTTCCCCGGTACGATAGTACACAAGGATATCATCGATGAACACTACTACAAATTGGTCTAAAAATTCATGGAAAACACAGTTCATCATATCCATGAATGTTGCAGGCGCATTCGTCAGCCCAAATGGCATCACCAAGAACTCATAATGGCCATACCTCGTACGGAAAGCAGTCTTCAACACATCTTTATCCTTAATTTTCAACTGATAATATCCAGATCTCAAATCAATCTTGGAGAACACCGTAGCTCCCCAGAATTGATCGAACAGATCATCAATCCGCGACAAGGGATACTTGTTCTTAATCTTCAACTTATTCAGTTACTGATAGTCTATACACATTCTCAACGTGCCATTATTCTTTTTCACAAACAACATCGGGGCTCCCTATAATGATACACTAGGCTGAATGAAACCCCGATCTAGTAACTCCTGAAGCTGCATCTTTAACTCTTTCAACTCTTTTGGTGCCATGTAGTATGGTGCAATTGACAACGGAGCCGAATCAACATATATCTCGATGCAAAACTCCACCTCCCTGTCTAGTGGCAAACCAGTTAACTCTTTCAAAAACACACCCAGAAAGTCACAAATAGTACAGATATCCTTCATCCGTATTTCCTCCATATTTAGGTTTATCACATAGGCTAGATACGCTCGATGTCTATTTTCTAGCAAGTTATGAACTTCCATGGCTGAAACCATATTAGACAAGAAATTTACATTTTTGCCCACAACCACCACCTCATAATCATCAACAAGCCTCAAAGAAACCCGCAAACACCATTATAATCACCAGTCTATACCCAAAATCACGTCAAAACCATAAAATGGCAACTCTATCAGGTCAGCCGCAAATACGTGACCCTGAACCATTAGAAGACACCTCTAATACAACTTTCTCATAACAACCATTTCTCCAAAAGAAATCGTCACTTACATACCAACATCAAGCATTTTTACCGGTACACTAAGCAAATGCATATGCTCAGGCAATACATATGAATGTGTAGAACCAGAATCTATCAAAGTAACAATGGCATGGACTGCAAGGTAAAGGTACCTACTACTATCACGTCCGTGTCATTTCTCCCATCGTGATGAGCATATATCCTAGCTGGCCCACCATCATCCGGTCGAACCGCCATTGTGTGCACCACAATTCTCTATCCATCTTCCTTCCGCTGGAAGATACCAAGGCCGCGCCCACGGCCCCTAGGTGGTGCAGCAACAGGTGTAGGTGTTTGCCTACCTCTAGCAAGCAAAGGATAATCTCGTTTGATATGTTCTGTCGACCCACAACTCCAGCAAGAGTTCGCAGCCACAACTACAAAAGCCTGCCCTTCTCTGGTCAAACGCGGGCAATCTCACCTCAAATGTTCCCTAGAACCACAACCCCAACAACTATTATGCCCTACTCGAACCTGAGCACCTTGTCCCTAATAACCTCGTCCTAAACCATCCCCACCAAAACTATACTCTGCAGCTCTCTTTCCCGAGCTAGAACCTCCCACCCGACAAGACAACCCCAGACTCTAGTCTATATCCTTTGCACGAGATACAAAAACATCAAACTCAGTATACTCAGTGGCCAACATAAACATCTTGACATCTTGCACCAAACCATATCAAAAAAGATCACAACGGTGCCTATCATCTAGAACCAACTCAGATATGTACTGACTCAACCGTACGAACTGCACCTCATACTCAGACACGGTCATATTGCCCTGAACCAAGGCCATAAACTCTCGTTTCTTGTCGTCCAAATATCTAACACCTAGGTATTTCTTTCTGACTGGAAAAACTCCCACATCACATCACCGGGTTTTATGCTCGTGATTACAGTGGTCCAGCAGTTATACGTATCCCCTTGCAACAGGGAAATAACACATCTCAACTTGCGATTATCATTACACCCTAGCTGAACCAAGATACGCTCTGTACTGGCCATTCACTCCTTGGATACCTCGGGTGACAACCCTCTATACTCAACCCCTCCCAGATTGCGCAAACGTTCTAACGACAAACTCAGATTAGTAGCAGCAAGTGTCAGAACAGGTTCGTGAGCTCCAGCCATCATGACCTGGAATGCTCCTATCATCGCCTGAACTAGACGCGGTATGTCCTCAAACACAAGACCAGGTGGTGTAAGGGGTACTTGTTCCACTCCATCAAGAGGATTAGGCGGAGGAGGCAGCAAATCCTCAAGGTGTACTAGCTCGCCCTCGACTCCTTGCTCTCCGACAGTAGCATTTCCGATAAATCGTGGCATAGTCTAAATCGTATCTAAGGTATGATAATTACAAAAAACAAAAACAACTAGGCCAGCTTCAAGCAAGGATCCAAGACTTCCATTTAAAACCATAATTATTTCTTAAACATGGTAATATGGCAATGTGTCCCCAAGGTACCTAAACATGGCATAATTCAAACACCGTACATGTAAACAATCACCATGCATAGCAAACATCATGTTTCAAACATCAACATCATCCTAACTTTTGCAAACCTGGCTCTGATACCACCAAATATAACCCTCTTAGCCCGACCTAGCTGAAAGACCGAACCGAGCAAGTTACATTAAGGTATACCAAAATAAACCCCAAAAAAGATTCAACTAAAACGGCCCATTTTTCCTTTTATCTTGTCTAAATGCATTATTAGGTCCTAAGGTGTTCATACGAGTCATGCTTCAAATTACAACTCAAGCGGGCATCATTTCGACATCCAATTGCTCGAAAATCCAATACAGGGACTAAAGCATAATTTCCAATTTTATAAAGACTCACGTGATTTTAAAGTTACCATTCCTCAATTAGTCATGTTACATGCCTTCATTTTAAACCTCATCCAAAATAATCATCCATATACATTTAATTGCACATTCATGAAACAGGGACCAAACTGCAAGGATTTCAAACTACATATGCTTATATAACTGAAATAACAGTCTGCGTAGCCGTACGGGTCACAAGTGTTTTGATACGGCACAAGAGACAAGGACGTACCAATACAGTCCCTAGGCGTATCGGTACGGGCTTGTATAATTCAAAAATCAAGATTCCAGTAGCTAAACACCGTATCGATACAGTAAACCATGTACTGAAACGAGCACTATTTTCTCTCTATACGTACCGATACAGTTACAAGGCGTATCGGTACGCCTAGGCAATTTTAAACATTTTGAGCTATGGACGAGTCCCCTCGTACCGAAACCTGAGGGGTTTCAACCGGTACAGAGTGACCTGTAATGACCTCTAGGTCCAACATATGACACTTTGGCTCACTCCAAACAACATTAACAGTTATCTAAACATCAGATAATATCAATAACATGCTTGAGCATCAACGTAACAATCATATAACCCAACCTAGCTCAACTAGCATACTCAAACACTAAGTCTAGAGGCATGCTTCCTAGACCATATTCAAATCACCAAACCATCCATGTCTCAACACTTAACACACATTACAAGTCCAAAACAATAATAAAAACTTACAACAACAGGGAGTTCTTCCAATAACCCTCCCAAAACCTGAATTGACACATTGTCATTATTACTACTCTTTAATAACCAAACCATACTTTGAGTTCAAGTCTTGGGATTCCCTTCCTCGCTTCTTTGCTGCCTCAAACCTTAGTTTTCTGCATTGATGGAAAAAGAGAGCATAAGCACACTAGGCTTAGTGAGGAATGCTCAACAACAAACATCATCAATGCATTTAAAACCTTATCAGAAAATATTTGTAAAAATACATTTCAAAGCTCTCTTGAATCATCATCTCATTATCAAGCCTTATCAAAACCATGCACTTAATATTTCAAAATAGCATATTAAACCATATGCAACATGTATCATAGATCCCACAGCAAAATCCCATTTACTACCCTCAATTTAAGCTTTCTCATGCATACTACCAATGCAAGGCTTAAAGAGTAAAACATGTTTAAATCACATTAAACAACATAATCCATCTCATGATACATAAACAATTATATTGTCTTTCAAGTGATCATTTACGAAGTTCCATTTACCAAAATGTAACATCAGATACACGGATTCAACAAGTGTTCCAGCAACACTTAACAGATAATCTACTGGTAACCCAAGGTTCACACACAGAAGTATTTGGTACATATAAACCCATCCACTATTGTGGCACCCGTGGTAGAGTATTTGGTACTCATAAACCCCTCAACACCACTCATCGGTGCGATGTTTAATCCACTAATGGGAGTCTTCGGTACTCATAAACCCTTCGACCGTTAAGGTACTTGGATGGAGTATTCGGTACACCGTATTAACCCCTCAACATCCAAGGCGGCTTTTTATAGTGCAATATCAATCCTATGGCCGGCCAACTATATTCGATTTCATTTTCAAACCATTTTATAACATCACTTGCCAATATAATTCATTTCAACATCAACAGCTCACTGTTTTCATATGCATCTACCATAACCATTGAACCAATGCATCAACCTTTGCATTAAACAATGTTTATGAACATTAACAAACCCTAAATTATTCCCAAATGCATTAACATCATTTCAAGACCAATTTCCAGCATTAAACCATGATCAATATATATGCATAAACAGTGAGTAATCAAAATATATAAACAAGTGCATCAGACTATCGCCAAAACCGAGTTCGGGAGAGAATTCATCCTTTACTTACTTCCGAGCTTAGATCAGCGTTTCAAGCTCAATCTAAACTCCCAAACACAACTTTCAAACCTTTGCAAAGTTCAAAATACGTTTCCACTCACCGACTCGCAACATCTCGCTTGTCGATGCGACAAACACACCTCCAAAGCTTTCGAAACTCATTTTCAAGCTTGAGGTTCAGACTCCCTTATTTTCAATCACACAAAAACAGAGGTACATTGCATCAAAATGCAATCAACATCACAACAACTCAAATCATCAACATCCTTAACCCAAATCCACTTCACAACTCCCAAAAATTAACAACAAACCTCTTCCAAACTTAACCCAGCCATAATAAAACATTTCAACACTTAAATTATCATCAATTAACACCTAAAAACACTTTTCAAACATCCTTATATCTCCAACATTCAATTAACCACCACAACTCCTCAAAAACATAAAGCTAGCAACCTAGAAAATTAGAGATTCAAATAACTTCGGGATTCCAATATTAAAACCAACTTATCAACATTATAAAACATCAAAATTATGATTATAACTCATCAAGAACCCAACAAAATAGATCCAAAACGAAAATCTCTTGTTCTCATCAATTAAACCTTGATTTACTAAATTTTCACAATTAACTCATCAAAACTCATTAGAAAACATTAAACAAGGATCAAATACTTGAGAATTTCATTAAAGAACCAATAATTATAGGATAAGACTGAACCTTACCTCTAATGGATGAATTTCTTCTCAATTGGATGTTTACTCATGAAAACAAAGGAAAATAATGAGATTTTTGGAAAACAAGATTGAAGAATCTATTAGAAATAAATAGTTAATTAAATTAAGAGCATTACCTTCAATCTTTGATTAAAAAGTGAGTGTTTGGTTGAAGAAGATTTGAGAGAAAGTTGAGAGAAAGAAAGTTACGTCAAAAGTGGTTTTAAAAAAATAACTACCATTTTATTAAATAAATCATTTTAATCCTTAATTAAAACTCACTAAAATAAATCAAATTGAGAGAAAATTTTGGTAAAAACATTTAGGTCAAATAACCCCTTAAAGATTCTAAGTTTTGATCCTTTTTCAAAACAGTTTTCAATCTTTACGTTTTGGTCACTAGCCAAAATGTCAAATTTCCAATATCCATTTTCCAAAATTGACTTTACCAAAAATATCCATATATTAAAAATAATTTTTAGATATTTTTTTCGTATTTTTCTCACACCCAAATTATTTGTTCCGCTTTTAATCTTGAATCTGACTCGAATCTCTAATCTCGGTCCACTGGACTATCTAAACCACTAGGAAAACTCCTAGGCCCAAAATCGGGGCGTTACAATGGTGTCATGCAATTAATGCAAAATGATGAATTTAATATAATGCGATCAAAACAAGGAAATGAGGTCAATCCAAATAAAAATAATCAAATGAATAAATTAATAAAATAAAAATAAAAATAGATAAAAAAAAGTGTACATAAAAAACAAATAAAGGCACCAAAGCCTAAAAAGGGTGACAGCTAAACGGGCAGAGTTTCGCGTGGCTTAAAAGGTTGGCTCCTACGGCTCACTATATGAGGTTCGGATCTAAAGTAAGGGTACCCTAACTATCGCGATGACATTGATTCAGGAAAATACGACCCTTATACCATACGGGGGTGAAAACCCCACCAAATATAAGGACCAGTACTCCGGAAGTACATTACAACACTATAAGGAGGTGAAAACCCCACTAAGTGAAGTAATCCCTCCCACTTAAGGGTGAAGAGCCCGGGTAGAAAGCCCATGCATGGATGTCGAGGGATTAAAAATTAAATCAAATCAAATTTTTGAATTTCTTGCAAGACAACATAAAATCAACATTGGCCTGACTCTCTAAAAAATTATCCCCAACGGAGTCGTCATCTGTGGTAGACGTTTTTTCCTTTTGGAGAAAATAAAGATCGATGAAAATATTTTACGTACGGTATTAAAGGAGATGATACCCGGAGACCGAGATGACACTTCCAACAGAAAATCGTAAAAATTTTAAAAATTGAAGATGGAGTCGCCACCGGCCACTTCGGTAGGCCGTACACCGTTAAAAATTTACCAAAGATTCAAAATGTTTAGGTTCGGGAGTCGGTTACGCGTGGGGAAGGATTATCACCCCCACAACGCCCAAAATTGGTACCGTGTTGATTTAGTGTTGCCTTTGCGAGAAAAAAATTTGAATTTAAAATTTAATCCCAAAAAGAACGGTCTAAGGAGAACATTTCCTTTTACGACAACCGAGGAAAATGACACCTGAATGAGTCAGGACATCACTTCCTAGCCGGTTCGTGAAATAAAGTGGAAAATATTCCCTTAATATATTAAAATAAATACGTGAAAAAAATTCAAACATGAAATAAAAATAATACATAACATAATGTACATATACTTCATAATACTAAGTATAATGTAATATACATAATATAGTAAATATATTAATATAATATACAAAAATAAAAATAATTGTAAAAAAAAAGAATAGACATATTAATATATACATAATAATATACCATATATATTATATAAATATACTATACACATATTATACATATGATATGTAAATTATATATAATTATAATAAATGAAAGAAAAAACATATCGAATATAATATAAATATATAAACATGGACTAAAATTGAAAGAAACAAAAAAACAGTGCAAAATAAATTAAAAATAATCTTTAGGGATGAAAATAAATAATTTACAAAGCCCATGGACCAAATTTGCAATTGTACCCTCGAAATAGGACAAAATTGGAAGCTGTCGAAAGTTTAAGGGACCAAAAATGTAAATGTCCCATTTAAAACTTATTAAAAAGGATTCTGTGACCAAATTGCAAAGTTTTCAAAATGTTTAGGGATCATGGAGAGGAATAAACCATGCGGCAGACCCAAAATGAAAATAATTTTGGGGCGAAGGGACTAACCCAGTACTTTCCCCATGAAAACCTAATTAAATTAAATTTAGTGACCAAATTGAAAAACATTTTGAAACTTCTGGGACCGAGGGAGTAATTATCCTATGTGGAATGACCAAAATTGTAATTTACCCATTTTTAAAATTGCGCGGATCCCCTTGGCCGGGTCGAAGCGATTCGCGGGTCACAAGAGAAACGACATCATTTTGGGTTTAATATCCTACGCTCAAAACGACGTCGTTTTGGATGGGCTTTATATACTATTTTAGGACCAAAAAATTATTTGATATCTGATTTAAGAAAACAAATTCTCTCAAACACTTTGTTCTCTTCTTCGTCTGGTCACCGACTTTCCCGAGGCCCGTCATTGGCGGTGGTCGCCGCCACCTCCGACAATCAGAAAGGTGAAAGGTCACACCTTTTTTACTCCTCTCGAAGCTCCAAACTCGAATCCGACCACGAATTTCTTCAAATCCTCACCCCAAACACCTAGATCTACAAAGCAAGGTATGATTTTTTACCTTTTTCGGTTTGATTTCTGATTTTTCCCCTTTTTGTACTTTTTATTCGTATATTAAATGTTTTTTTTATTTCGAAGCTCCAAAAAAAATCCTTTTTTATACTCGAAACCAAAATTGTGATGAGTTTTTATACCCGATTGTTACATTTGTTTGGAATAAAAAATATAGTTGCAACTTGAGCAACTTGTGTTTTTTTTATATCTGAAATTTCTCTATGTTTCTGACAGATTGGGCGGTGGAGTTTGACGTCTTGGGCGGTGGAGTGCAGCGACGGCAGGCGAGTGGTTAAGAGTGAGCGGCGGTGGCGCGCGTGGCGGCCACAACGAAATGACGAGCCGCGCGTGGAATGGGAAAAGGCATGGCCGGCGGCGGCTGGTGACTATAGGGTATTAGGTTTTTTAGGGCAAAGGGTAGTTTAGCAATTAGTGTTTGGATAATATGGGTATTTGGATCTGATTTGTTTAAAATGGGTTATGGAATTGGGATGAAGGAATAAAATGGGTCTGGATTTTTATTTTTGGACTTGGATCTGATTTGTTTTAATTTTGAGTTTAGTTTATGGTTTGGGCTTGTGGCCCGGACAAAATGGTTTATGACAGATCCGTATTTGATCCAGAAAAAATTGGATATCCGAATATTTAGATATCGGATTATCCGCATATATAAATTGGTTTAAGTATTTTTTTCGGATTTTTCGGTCGTATCTATGAAAATTTTAGAATTTCAAATATAACAAGCAACACGTTGTCAAATATAACAAGATTTGCATCTATAAAAATTCCGATTTTTTGAATTTTTGGATATAACAAGCAGTAAATTTCTAAATATAACAAGATTCATATTCATGAAAAATTGAATTTTCGGATTTTTGGGTAATTAGAAATTTGAAAAATTGTGATATGTATCCAATCTGAAAAATTAAAAATCGGATCGGGTATCCGATCCGAAAAATGAAAATCAGATCGGATATTCAAATTTTTGAATCGAGTCAACAGATGATCTAATTGGATAAGTCGAATAGAATATTTTTGCACACACCTAGTGATAATGACTAGCTAGAAACAATCATAGATATTAGCCATGTTTGGCAATTAGTGGATAATTGATAGCGGATAGCAGATTACATTAATTGAATTAGCTAATAACTGATAGCATTAGTTGATTTGACTAGCTAATTGTATTATTTGATTGTATAAAAAAAATTCTCAGCAAAGCGAATTTATTGGATAAATGGGATAAACCCAAAAAGCAAGGTCTTGAACAGACTGGTGAATAACGAAATCCTTCGAACTACGGAATACATGACTCAAGATAACCAAGTTCTCGAAACAACACAAAAACTAAGAAACGCCTGAAGGAACATTTGATTATGAAAATGGTTAAACCATGAGATATTAATATTAATTAGCTGATTTTTGTTTGATTATTTAAACAAACAAAAAGATACATAAGGGCGTGATTATATTCAATACTTGTTTAAATAGTTTATTAATTATTAATATTTGTATCTATTAATATTAATTAAATTATGATAATTAATTTTTAATATAATATTATTAAACATATTTGAAGCATATATTAATTTTTATTTACGAAATTATATTATTTCATTAATTATTAAATTTAAATTATATACTAATTTCTTATATAGAAATTGTCATTTTACTTTATTAGTTAATCAAATATATGTTATTTAGAGATTTTTTTGTAATTGTCAAGAATAAAAGAGTCTTTACAATTTTTTAACCAATTCTCTAACTCTAAAAGCTCTTAAAAGGAGCTTTTTTTTTTTAAATTAAGAAGTTTTATCACAATCCCCTGTTATAATTTTCTATTTATCAAATATCTAAATTAACGAATTTGACTGGTCAAACCTATAAAAATGATTTAAACAATCTAATTTTGGCTCAAAAAGTTGTTTACAAACATAATTGTTGTTTATAGAATCGGTAATTATATATATATATATAAGTATTTAGTGGGCCTTAAATTCAAGCTTAAATTTATTTTATTAATTTTCTTAATAGTGTTAATGTGAGTACAAGATAGTAATTGTTAATACAATTCTTAACTATTTGACAAGGCACATACCTTATAAATAAAATAATTTAAACGCGAGCCTATTAGGATGAACATCATTCATTTTTATAATAACTATTTTAGACTAAAGCGTTATTTAAACTAGAATAATATGTGTAGACCCGAAATTTAATTTTATTGAAACATAACTATTTCAATTAAATTATAGTAATAAATATCTTTCCTTAACTAGCTGGTGCATGCATGGTGTTATTGAATCATACACCGATTTAATTTAAATCATAATAGATTTCTTTCCTTAACTAGATGGTGCATGCATGGTGTAGATAAGTTAAAAAAGGTAAGTGAACAAGTGTACGTCCTCTAGTTTCATCACTTATCCACAGCATTTGTCAATTCTCTATATATACCTTGTGTTCTTCTTCCATATCACTATTCACTTCTCTTTTCTAAGACTTGGCAATTCTCTCTCACTCTCCCCCCAATGAGTTCTTCAACCCTTGTTTCGCTTCCTTCCATGGAACCAAAAGATAAAAACACTCCTCATCTTTTCGACTTAAACAAGTTGCAAAGGCAAGCCAACATACCTACACAATTCATGTGGCCCAAGGAAGACATGGTCGGCACCGACGGAGTGTTTGACGAGCCCTTGATGGACTTGGAAGGCTTCATCAAAGGAGACGAGATCGCCACTGCCAAGGCAATCGAGATCGTGAGGACCGCTTGCACCAACCATGGCTTCTTCCAAGTCATCAACCACGGTGTTGACGCAGATCTCATTCAAGCTGCGTATCATGAAATCGATGCGATCTTCGAGATGTCCTTTGACAAGAAGCTCAGTTTCGTACAAAAGCCTGGTACTCAAGTAGGCTTTTCTTCTGCCCATGCTGATCGATTCTCATCCAGTTTGCCTTGGAAGGAAACAGTTAGCTTCAAGCACCGAGGAATGAACTCTGATTCCGATGTGGTAGATTATTTTACGTCTGCTTTGGGGCACGATTTTGAGAACGCTGGGTAAATATAAATTTATGCACTCATAATTGATTACACCTTCAACGACATATTAAATATTAATCCTTTACTTTAATGGGACGTAACTTTAACTAAAAATCCTAAATGTATAAAATAAACTTTAAAATACATTGTTACTTTACCAATGTGTATGATAAAGAAACAAAAAGTGTTTTATTGACTAACAAGAATGCTATGTTTTGATTTTTGAAGGCGAGTTTACCAAAAGTATTGTGAAAAGATGAGCGAATTGTCTCTAATCATCATGGAGCTTTTGGCACTGAGTTTAGGAGTGGATCGTTCCTACTATCGCAAATTTTTCGAAGATGGTACTTCTATAATGAGGTGCAATTACTATCCCCCGTGCAAGAATCCTGGTGTCACCTTCGGCACCGGCCCTCATTGCGACCCTAATTCCATCACGATAGTTCACCAAGACCAGGTCGGAGGGCTCGAAATATTGGCCGGTGACAAATGGCTGGCGGTTCCGCCTCGGCAGGATGCGTTTGCCATTAACATTGGTGACACTTTCATGGTACGTTAATGTATAGTACTAGTATTTGTTGTTATTTGATGCTATGATTCAATAATTGATATCTGAATTCCGAATGTGTATACGTCATTGTTGTAGGCATTTTCTAATGGGATATACAAAAGCTGCATACATAGGGCAATGGTGAACGAGGAGAGGGGAAGGAGATCGTTGGTTTGTTTTGTGGGCTGCAAAGAAGACATGGTGGTGAAACCACCGGAAGATCTGGCGGTCGGCTCAAGCAGGGTTTACCCTGATTTCACCTGGTCCTCTCTGCTGGACTTCACTAATAACCACCGTCGAACTGACGTTCACAACCTTGAAAACTTCTTCCCATGGCTTCTCTCTTGTCAATCCAAAGTTCCTGCTTAATTAAGTTGGCATTCTGCCTTTACATGTCTTTAGTCGTTACCGTTGTCCTTGTCGTTTTCATTGTTGTTTCGTTGTTGCTGTCATTTTCGTTTCCATTGTCGTTGATGTTTTTAATGCGTTTCTTAAAAAGCAGCAATCTCTATTTCAGTCTCGGCATTCGTCAACTCTTGTATGATACTAACTAACCAACTATATTCAGCTCCTTTGGAGCAGACACCACCTCACTCTTAATTCTCCAGATCATACACCATGTAAAGACAATTTGGCATTCCTCACCTCCTTTTAACCTTTGAGAATAGATGGTCCACATGGAGAAGATCGTAAGACCTCGGATAAGCAGGGATGGAGTTAGGGTTAAACATTGAGAGGGACTAAGACAATTAAATAATTAAATCTAAAAATTAGGAGGTACAAAAGTCTTATTTGAATTATATATATTTAAAACAAAAGAGACTTAAGATATCATTATATCAAAAAATTAGGAGGGCAACATCCCCTCGCACCCTAAGAATAGTTCCGTGCCCACGGATAAGTGCTAAACGATTCACACCAATCATGATACATGTCAAATAGACCCCTTTCATATATTACGGGAAGTGTATCTGGTGAGTCAACTGGAACCACATTCACGACCCATAAATCCATATCTTTGAGTGCTGCAGCAAAGCTGTAAGCATACCACAGTCCGAACTCCGAACTAATGAAAGGAAGATGAAGCAATATATATAACTGAAAGAGTTAAATGTTAAGCCAATATGTTCTTCATATAAATGTGTGTGTATTAGTCCTCATATCCTTCATAAATTGCGTTCATGTCCATGACATTTCTGACAGATAACCAATTTATTCTGGGCGGTGGATCTTGACTAAACAAATTGAAGCGGCTGCTTAAGATTTTTAAAAATTTTAAAACTATGAACTATAATTTTCAAAAAAAATTAAGACCAAGTAAGATTTTTTAAAAAAAATTAAAGGAAACTTAATTAAAAACATTCAAAGAAATTCAAACTTAGAAAAAAAATAAAAATTTTAAGAATCAAATTAAAAGTTTTTAAATATTTAAAAGGTCAAATGTCAATATTTTAAAATTTTGGGGAGTGCTTGACCCCACCGGCTTCTATAACCATCCGCCTCTACTTATTCCCATCCCATTTTGTGTAGGGTTGGCAATTTGACCTGGACCTGTCGGGTCTCTACCCAAGTGAATAGGGACGAGTTATTTTTTAAAAAATTCAGGTTTGGGGCGAACAGATTTTGAGAAAAATATAATTAGAGCGGGGCGGGTTCGAGTTTAAAATAATTTTTTTTTGACTTTACCTGACCTTATATATATTTAAATATATATAAATTTTATATATTTACAGAATTACCATTCAATATTTTTTTTTAGGTTAAAAATTTCTATCACCCTCATTTTTCAATCCCTCTGCCGCCTCTTATGCTTTCTCCCCCACTTCTCTTTTTTTTTCTTTCATTTTTTCATTTTCATTTATTCTCTTGATTTCTTAAAATTTTTGTTTTACTGATTATTTCAGTGGTTTATTTGATAACCGGTTTGATTTTGGCTTTCAGTCTCTCCCACTCATCATTATCTGAACTTTATGGTGGATAAAGATTTAGGCTCCGTTCAAGAATTAGATTTCAACGGGATTTTAAGGTAAAATCGGCGAGAACAGTGTTTGGGGTGTAACACCTCAAAAATTACCCCAAATTTAAAACCCTAATTTGAAAAAAATCCCTAATTCAATACTATAAAATTTATTTTGCGAATTTAATTCTGAAATCTTAATTGAGTTTGAGGATTAAATTGAGTAAAATCAAAATTTGGTGTTTAATTCAGAATTTGGCTGTCGTTTTGTAACGTGGGAAAGTTCTGGTGTCGTTCCGTAAACCCTAAAATGCTCAGTGACCTTTTATGTGGTTTACCCATTGGCAAGGGTATTTATATCCCATTATGACACCCAAAACCCTATTCAGCTTCCATTTGAAAATCAGTAGCTGCTCTCCCTCACCCAAATTCTGTGAAAAATAAATCCATCTCCCTTGCGTTTTCGATGAAGCTCCGGTGAGCACCCAAACGCCGTTCGTGGCTTGCACAACCACCACCTTTGTCATCCTCGTTCCCTCGCCTACAAAGCCCATACATCCGTTCACCTCTGATAACCTTTCCTTGCTCGGTAATCGTGGTAAGCCGTTCAGGATTCCCTTGTTCTCCGCCGTCATTTTGCTTTTGTGTATGGGTAAGCCTTTTGGTCTTGGTTGTTTGTGTTTCTTTGGGGTTTACCTTCTTCTAAGCTTATTTTTCCGTTTTTGTTGGTTGGTGTTGACCGTTTTGGGCATCCGTCGTGTGTTGCCAGCAAGCTGCGCCGCCGTGCTCGTCTAGATCTATTGCCGCGCCACCACTTTTGGCGTCATCTTTTTTGCTGCTGCCATCAAGGGTTCATAAACCCTAGGTCTGATTGCAACACTGGTTGTGGGTTGGGCTGCATGTGCATGTGAGTGGGTTGTTGAGCCAAGTTTGTGACCCGTTTAGTGGAGCCTACCCGTTAGTGCTCAGTTTGGGTAAACCAAAATCCTTGATGCCCAAATGTGTGTGACCTATTTGAGAGCATGGGTTATGATAACTCATATGTAAGCCAACTTAAACCAGACCAAACCGACATAATTGAACTGAACCGAATGCGACCCTGACCCATTAACCTGAACCGCCCAAGTGAACTGAACTGGATCTGAATTTGAGAACCCGAATAGGACCGTTGACTTGAACTGGATTTGACCTTTGATCAGATTTGATTTGACTCGTCCAAGTTGCCCGACTTGAGTTGACTTTTATCTAGTCAACGTTTATTATTGGCCTTGGACAGTATGCTTTGACTTTTGACTAAAGTTAATTTTTTTGAACAACTTTTATTTTGATTTTTTTGACGTTCTTAGCCTGAATTCGCCGCCCGTTTTGTCAAATTTGAACTTGAAAGTTGTTTTTCTATTTATAATTATTTTGTACTTAGTATCTGAAGAGAGTGATTTTGGAGAACCTTACTCTTCAAACGGTGCAACAGAGATTGAGTATTGTGTTTTCATGTGCATCGGACATTATATCATTATGATTTGAATTTAATGTGTTTTCAAAAATATTTATCAGAAAAACAAAAATATTGTTTTGTTTTGTGGTTGCTTGTACTTTAGAGGCACACTAAACTCTTTAGCTTATACCCCCATAATTTCTTCTTTCAGATACTCGGAGTTTTTAGGCGACTCGATACTTTGAGCATCTCGCTTTTATTTTTATATTTTTATTATTCAGTATGAACTCTTTCCAATTTTTTAGACAATTAAATTGGGATATTTATGTAACTAGAACATTAGGACTATTTATAATTTGGGTTTTATTAGATGCATGCATTTATGAATTTGTTTTCACATATTTTAATTAACTATCGGAACGTTGTTTAAAAGATTGAGATTTATAATAATTGAAGTATTTATGGAGTTTTACTTATTTAATCGATTACTTTGAATTACAAATTATTTTAACCTAAAATCATTTCTTGAGGGACAAGTTTTCAACGTGATTTTCTAGATTCGGCCCATTTCTTCTGGATTGGGTTTAGGGGGTTACACTTAGTGGTATTAGAGCTGAGTTCAACCCACGCACTATGAGGCTCACAATAGTTGTTTTCAAAACAATTTTGACTTCTGCGTACATTTGAAATATTTGGGATAAATAGGAATTTTCTGAAAATTTTGTTATGGTTTCGCTTGATTTTTACGATACTACTTTCAATGTGTTGTAGATAGTTATTATGCCACCATGTAAAAGTTCTTGTGTTGCGTTTGTTTGAAGTCGTACCACTGTTTCTAATAGTGAACATTTGTCTTATGTTGATTAGACAAAAAATCAGAATGAGATATATGATAATGAGGATTGATATGTAGGAGTGGAGTATTTGGTGAAGTGTCAAGATGATTTTATGAATCTAAAAAAGAACAATATGATAGTTAACAACTTTGGGATAGAGTTTATGAGGCTGATCAAATATGTTCTTGGGTTAGTTACAGCTGAGAAAGATGAGTGTGATTAGTTTTTGAATGGACTTCATCTACCGATCCGAAAAGATGTTGATGCGCATGTGGATAAGGTGCTTAACGACCAAGTTGGTCGAGCTAAGACTGTTAAAAGGATGGATGTACTTATGAAAGATGAGGAACTTCGGAATTATGATTAATTTAGGAAGTAATTGGACACAATTGCTCAATTGGGTTTTGTCAACCCATCTGGAAAGAGGCTTAGAGATGATTTTGTTTCTCGGAGTTATTGGAGTGTGAGACCTGCAGTATCGATAGTTTTGGTTGACAGCCTGAGTAGTTTAATGGTCTCCCACCCTATTTTTGTGTGTAATTTTTATAATAAGAAGTATAACGGAGAGTGCATATAGAAGAAAGGCGTATGTCTTAGATATGGTTCCCATGATTATTACTTAAGAATTGTCTACGTCCACTTACCAGTTCATTCGTATAGAGTCAATCACAAGCATCAGTTCAGGCACCTCATAGAGGTAGAGAGTAGGTCAGTTGCTTCTGGTAATTCTAGTAGAGTTAGAACCGCTCAAAGTGATAGATCAACTAGATCTGAGATTAGACGACCATGTTTAATGTATGCGACTAGAGCTCGTGATGGTTATGAGGATGCATCTAAGAATATAGCAGATACATTTATGATGTTTCAGTTTTTGCTTTTGTTTGATGGATGATTCTGAATGAGAAAGTAAAAGTATGTGTCAGTAGTTTTGAGATTCGTTCCTAAGTCTGAAAATTTCGTGGACGAAATTTCTTTTAAGGGAGAGAGAGTTGTAACACCCCCAAAAATTACCCTCAAATTTAAAACCCTAATTTAAAAAAATCCCTAATTCAAAACCCGAGTTGACCTTTGTCCAGTCAACGTTGACCGTTGACCTTGGATAGTTTACTTTGACCGTGACATCAAAGTTGACTTTGACTTTGACCTTATTGACTTTAACCTTTGACTAGAGTTGACTTTTTTTAACAACATTTTTTGACCTTTTTCGATGCCCTTAGTTTAAATTCGCTGCCCGTTTTGTCAAATTCGAACTCAAAAGTCATTTTTCTATTTATAACTATTTTGTACTTAGTATCTGAAGAGTTGAGAATTTTAGAATCTGAATCAGAATATTCCTTTATTCAGGTGACTAAATCTTTGAGGTCGACGTGTTACCTCATCCTGTTCAGACCGACTATTCTCATTTTTTGAGTTTAATGACTCAAATTTTGGGATTCGAGGGTTGGGTTTAATCGAGGTATGTGCCTCGTATTTGAGTCGCGTTAATGGGCTTATATGAGCCTTTTGGTTTAACGTGTGTGTTGGGCTCATGTGGTTGTTGGGTTGGGTTGAGAAGAAAGGAAGAGGGGTATTATAGTAAATGCCTAATTTAAAAGTTAGGGGGAAAGGCTTATTTTTTGCACTTGTGCAGAGAGGTGAGATCACCCAGCTTTAATGCCTTCTTCTTCCTTGTGAATTCCTCTCACCCAAAACACCACTATCAAAGGTAGATTTTTAAGGGCTTGTGTTGTGAATCACATTTGGTTTGTGTAGGGAAGTTTTACCAACATTCAAGGATCTACATTTCAAGATAATCTTTTGTATGGTTTGGAGGAAGGAAGGGTTGTTGGGGGTTGGGAGTGTTGAACGAGATTAGAGTTTTGGGAGCTCTAATCTTGGGTTTAGAATATGTTTTTGGTCCCTTTTATCCTCTAGCAACGTTATAATTTGTTTTACAATCTTCACATGTAGTGAAAGAGGTGGGAGTTCATCAAAGGTTCAAGAAGGGAGGAAGGCTTGAGGCTTGGAAGAAGGCTTCATTCATTTGCTAAGCTAAGGTTAGTACACTACTAACTCCTATAGTTTCCTGGAAATCATAAAAATAGGCTTTGGTGCATGATTTGGTGTTTTTGGCTTTGATATACCTTGGTTGATCTCTAATGGCAAATTGAGGAATTGGTGTTGTTAAGATCTAAAATCGGTAACAACTCACCTAATAACTTTATTATAACTTGTAGGTGTAATTTAGGGCTTAACCATATAGGTTAAGTAGGATTTCTAGGTGAAATCTGAACCCAGTGTTGAATTTTTGGGCTCGCATACCAGTATTGTTGTACTATATCGGTACGCCTTTGTAATAAAGGGGACGAGTTGTAAGGGGCGTACTGGTACAGCTTCCCGTGTATCAGTACCTCTTGCTTAATTAGAATTCTAGTAGCATTTTCACGTACTGGTATGCTAGGGGGCATATCGATACGAGGAAATAACGTATCAGTGCGGCTTGTTATACCAATTCTTTCGAACCTAATTTGAGTACCGGTACTCATAAAAGAGTACTACTACCTAGACAGGCGTACCGATACCCATATAAGAGTATCGGTACTCGTTGGGCAATCTGCATTGCCCAAGAAATTTGATTTTGCGTTCGAGGGTTCTATAATTCGAGGCAAGGGGTCTCTTAAGGTATAAAATGAATATTAAAAGTGATAAACAGAGATTTAAACCTCGTGTGTAGAATAAAAGGGCTAATGATTCGGTAATGTTGGGTAATTTGTGTGAAGTAGAAACCCATAGGGATCCTTGGTGGATCGATCGATGTTGTGTGGTGGCTAAGGCCCTTGCTTTGTGCTGATGGGTTATTTAGTTGTTGAGTCATCCCTTGTTTTTGGGATTGGATACCTTAGAAGTGTGTTGCAACACCTTGAAGATTCCCGAATGTAGGATCCCGATGCTTTGTGGACGCGGGCCTCATTCGAAGATGCTTGATGAGTGATTTCGAGCATGAATGTAAGATCCCGATGCTTTGTGGATGCGGGCCTCATCCCTGCGGGTATAGGATCTTGATGCTTTGTGGACGCGAGCCTTGCTCGTAGTGTAGGATCCCGATGCTTTGTGGATGCGGGCCTCACGAAATGTTAATGGTATTATCTGTGTGATGCTATGCGAACTTGTGAGGTATATGTACGTGTTATGTGCGTGATCATACATTCATGATATTATATGTTTAGGCGATTATGGTAGCGTCATCGTTATCCTGTCATGTAATCATTCATGTTGCATTGATTTATTTATGATTTGCATAAAGCATGGTTGAGTGGCGGTGTATCCACTGAGCTTTGTTAGCTCAACGTTCGAAATCGTTGTTTCCGTTCACAGGTAAGTAGGTTGCAGCGAGGCTTGAAGGAGCACCATCAAGGCTAGACTTTAGCATCAACTTTTTTTGTTGAGCACAATTGCTAGATGTAGTGGGCTATGTATTTCGTAGGACCCTATATGTAAATTGTAACTCTCATTTTGTACTAAGTCGTCAAAGTCGAATATTTTTAAATATTTGTAATTGGAGCTCCACTAATACTGCTTTAAATACTTGGGTTTTATTATGTTTTAAATTTATGGATTTATGTGTTATTGGACCCATTGCGTTTTGGGCTTGAAAACTAAAATTTTAATTGGAAAAGGGTTTTGGGCTTAGGGCCCAAATGTGACATCCGGGTCGAGGGTGTCCGATTCAGTTAGACCAAGTGGTAGGTCTGAACGTAAGAGGCATTCTTCTTAGCGACAGAGCTATTGAACGTTTAAGGTGTGTTTCTTCCAGTTCTATAAATAATGATATTTTTATACATTTTGTGTGCATATTTCTATTGTGATTGGGTTAACGTTTTCATATATCATGCATAACATGTCATATTGTGATTTAACTGGAAAATTAGATTTATCGAATGATGAGATATTAGATTTACTGAATTGTGAAATATCGGATTTATAAAATTGTGCAACTTGAATTTTAATAATTCGAGTTTCAGATGAGGTTCAGATTTTAAAATCAACGTCATGTCATTGTGTGTACATGGATTGAGATTGTACGGGAAAGTTCAGTGGTTTCACCCTTTGGACTGAATTCTGCTTTGGATTAGTGGTTCCACCCTTCGGGCTGAGTTCCACTTTGGATGGTGACGATGTAGAGAGTGATTTTGGAGAAGCTTACTCTTCGGATGATGCAACGGAGATTGGGTATTGTATTTTCATGTGCATCGGGCATCATATCATTACGATTCAAATTTAATGTGTTTTCAAAAATATTTTTCAGAAAAACAAAAATATTGTTTTGTTTTGTGGTTGCTTGCACTTTAGAGACACACTAAGCTCTTTAGCACCCCATATAGTTTTTTCTTTCAGATACTCAAACTCTTTAGGAGAATCGGTACTTGGAGCATCTCGCTTTTATTCAGATATTTTCATTATTCAGTATGAACTCTTTCCAATTATTTTAGACTATTAAATTGGGATATTTATGTAATTCGAACATTGGTACTGTTTATAATTTGGGTTTTATTGGAGGCATGCATTTATGGATTTCTTTTCAGATATTTTAATTAACTATTGGAGCATTGTTTAAAAGATTGAGATTTATAATAATTGGAGTATTTATGGAGTTTTACTTACTTAATCGATTACTTTGAATTACAAATGATTTTAACATAAAATCATTTCTTGAGGGACAAGTTTTCAACGTGACTTCCTAGATTCAACCCATTTATTTTAGGCCAAGTTTAGGGGGTTATACGAGGAAAAGCTGAAATTTTCAACATTTCTAAAAGCTTGATTTGGAGACCAAATTCGGCGCAAAAGCTGATTGAAATGGTAATTATTTTGTGTCGGTCAGCGCAGCTTTTCCCCAAACCATCGTTGACAACCAAAAGCTAGTTTCAACCTCGTTCCTGAATGGACCCTTAAGGAGATAAACTTTCTTCCAGTCTCCTTCTTTTACATGCTTTTATTTTCCTTTTCTAAGCTCATTTTTTTTAGATTATGCGTAAATATTAATGAGTACATGAAAATCAGTCTGATTTTTGTGTGTTATACAAATAACTTTCATTTTTGTGGATTTGTTTTAGGTATTCATTAAAGGTTTTGTTTTTCATTTCATGTTTGATTTTGTTGATGTTTGCACGTTCTTTTATGCTTATCTATTCCATGTTGTTGTGTTGTTTTAATTTTTTTTCATATTTGCGAGGCTGTTTGGTAGCTCAAAAAATCTGAAAATAAGTGAGAAAATTTGAAAAATGTGATTGACGGAACGGGATGGGTCGAAGTCGGATTTTCATTCAAAATGTTGGAGCGCATTTGGTGCGGTTAAAACATTAAAAAAATGTCGGGCCGGGGTCAGCCAAAAACCCGCTCCGCTCCTTCCCGTTGTCATCCCTAATTTTATGTACGACTTGGTTACCACCAGTTTCTAGTGCTCACTGTTTACATCAAAATCCTCTGACGCTCAGGGTGGAACTAGGAAGTTTTTTATCTTTAAAATTAACAAGCTCTAAAAGATAAATATAAAAAATAGAGGGTTTGAGTTTAATTATATTAATTTTAAAATTGGCATATCTTAAAAATAATTAAACTAAAAAAGTTGATAAAATTTGTTTTGCTCAGCAATAAAGATTTTATTGTGTAATAAACCATAGTTGAATGCCTCATTAAAAACTTTACTAAGTCTAAATGAAAGAAAATAGTACAACTCAACTAGGTATTCGATACACCAAGTAGAAGTACACGGATCCAGCAAAACTTGAAACATATAAGTTCAAACGTTTACAATCATGAATACAACAAACATGTTCCCGATCCAGATTTAAAACAGATCACCAACATGCTTTGAACAAATCTTTCCGATTCATCCCTTCTTTTGCTAAATGGTCTGTAATACTATTCAAATTTATCGGACATAAAAGAATTGCACCTTAGAGGTTTCTCGAGACATATCTTAAATTTCATCGATGAAGTTCCACCTAGGGGTGTAAACGAGCCGAGACGAGCTCGAGTAGTGCTAAGCTCGATTCAGCTCGTTAAAATTTCGAGTCGAGTTCGAGTAATTTTTAACGAGCCTTAGAAATCTGAGCTCGACTCGGCTCGTTAAGAACTCGAGTCGAGTTCGAGCTTGATTTGAGCCCAATTGAGTCAAGTGTTGACCGATCTTTGACCGTGTCGGACTCGAGTAGCTCGCGATCTGTCACGTCTCATTTAAAGACCTATTAGAAAAAAAAAAACTTTGATACACAAGTCATGTAAACTCAAGCTTGTTAATCTAGGGTTTAGGATGTTAGTTTAGGATTTAGAGTTTTAGGTTGTTGGGTTTAGGATTTAGGATTTAGATTTTAGTGTTTAGGACTTATGTTTAGGGTTTATGTTTTAGGGTTTTAGGTTTAAGAATTTAGATTTCAAATTTAAAAAAATAAAAAATTCAGTATATTATATTTTCGAGTTGCTCGCGAGCTTTTCGATCGGATATCAAGTAGCTCGGCTCAACTCGTAAAGAACTCGAGTCGAACTTTGACTCAGCTTTAACCGAATTGAACTCGAGTAGCTCGTGATCTGTCTCGTCTCATTTACATCCCTAATTCCACCAACGCCACGATCACAATAACGGGGACTTTATCCAATTAAGGACAACCTGCGAGTTTGATTCGACTAAAAGAAAAAACTTACCACTCCATCCTGCCTCCAAAAACACTTTTATTGCAGTTCTTATTGCCATTAGTTCGGCAAAGTCAAAATCAATTCCGGATACTAGACCAGAAAACATGACAATCACGTTATTCCATTAACTTCAAAACCGATAGGATCTTAAAAAATAAATTAGAAAACTTTGGAAGAGATCGAATTTGAATTTTAATAATTTTAAAATATTTAAGGTTTAAAATATAATTAAACCATTAAAAATTAGGTGAGTTATATCCCCTTAGGCCCACCCAATGTTCCGCTCCTGTTGACTATGCTTTGTTATAAACTCTAACTTGAGAACTTAAAATGTTACGACGGTACATGATTTTAGTGTGTTTCATATTTTCATAAATAGACGGGAAGGAATCAGAGACAAAGTCGAAAATTAAGATCAAGATGTGTAAAGTATAATTAACCATAAAAATGAGAGGGGCAAAGTTCAAATAAATTGAAATTTGGGTGTTTAAATAAATAAATACCTAATTATATTTTATACTCCCTTCATCCCACTAAATTTCTCTCTTTTGTGTTTTAAAATTGTCTCATTAAAATTATCTCTTTTAAAAATTCAACAACTTTTACAAGTCACATTTATTTTTCTATCCTCTTTTAGTTTTAAAAAAACAAATTTTAACTTTTTAAGGATAAAATTGTCAAAATCAAAATGAGATATAATTTATGGGATGGAGGGAAGTAGTAAAAAAATTGGGGACAATCCCCAAAGGAGCAATATAGCTTCATCTCTAGAAGGAACAACACATGATAATAGAATATTTATTAATAGAATTCGAGATCGAAGATTAAAATTTACACTCACCAAACGATAAATTTTTTTTTTTCTATTTATAGGGTAAAGTACATGATAACTGAACTTTTAAGGCACACTCATTTTGATCACTGAACTTTTAAAATTTTTATTGGGGTCATCCAACTTTTATTTCGCTTTTATTTTAGTCCCTACCGTTACCTTCTGTTAAAAACCACTGACGTGGCACGTTAATTTTAATTTTTCCCTCCATTTTCTTCTTTTCTTGGTCTGTTTTTCTCCATAACTAAACCTAAAAGCTCTACCAAAATAACCACATCTTTCTCACCAACTTTCCCAACCCTTAAAATAATTGATTCAAGTGTTGAAACCTAAGATTAAAAGAATAAAGCAAATAATTTAATTCAAACCTTAATCAAAACTCAGAAAAATGACTACATAATCATACAAAATTTCAAAACAATCTTGTCCGGTCGATCGACTCCAAGCTGATTTCGAAATCAATTTTGAAGCCTCTTCCATCCTAGCATTCTTTCTCATCTCCAATAATCATTGGTTTCGGGAGGGTAAAGCTTGAGAGAAACAAGCGGAGTAAGCAGTAGAGAAACAAGTGCTGGTACACTAGCAGCCTTGAACCACGAAACCCAAGGATTCAAAATAATAATCCTGAGCTCCTCTGCTAATTTGAGGCATAGCAAATTCTGTGCCGCATCAGTTAAGAAAAGAACATTAGAGTTTACAGCAGACTGTCATAGATGATCCACGAGTAATGCATAAGTCTACTAATGCAACGAGGAAAAAAAGATATGCACAATTCCAAATTACATATAAAATTAATCCAACAGAGTAACAAAAGTCTACCTCCATAATCTAAAAGTATAAAATTAATTATTCCCACCCATAAATTCAAATTAACAATATAAAGAAAATAACGGGACAGAGAAATCAAAGAGCCCTACTATATTAAAAAACCCAGAATGATTAATCTATCAAATGTTTACTTCCAAATCTAACATTATAACTTAATTATCCCCACACTTAAATTCAAACTAACAATATAGAGAAAATGAACTTAATAGTCGGTGGTGGGATTGAGATTCAATTTTAGGTTCAGTTATGAAAGAAAAACAGAGCAAGGAAAGAAGAAGAAAATGGATGAAAAACGAAGTTAACGTGCTACATCAGCGGTTTTTAACGGAAAGTAACGGTAAGGACCAAAATAAAAACGAAATATAAGTTACGTGACCCAAATGAAAATTTTAAAAGTTCAATGACTAAAATAAACGCTCCCTAAAAGTTTGGTGACAATTGGTGTACTTTACCTCTATTTATATTTTAAAATTAAGGCTAAAGTATGGTCATTAAATTACAGAATGATCATCCAACTTTCTAAAGTTGTATAATGGACATTAAACTTCAGTTATTGTTACAAAATGGTCACTGAGGTGTTAACTTCAATTAAGGAAATGACGTGCAGCTAATTTTTTTTTATAATAACACATTTAGTACAACAACGTTTAAACTAATTAATTTTAAAGTCTAATTAATAAAACAATAAATTAACAAATAGGAAATTAGGGTTCAGTTATCAATTATAGAAAACTAAATGGCAGTGTACAAACTCAGACTTACTAACAATGATATACTTCATATGCAGTTTCCCTAAAAAGCGTTGGCCTTATGGGCTGGTCACATGCCTCTCGTGTCTTGCATAGATTATCATTCTCCTTGATTTATTTTTATCGTGAAAGGTATGATTTTATACTACTTTTATCTTGGATACTTTGGTGTTAGATTTTTTCTTTTTTACATAAATAAAAATTTCATTCAACTAAAATATAGTTTCGGCTCGAGTAACCTAATCAGTTGTTTTATTATAGACTTTCTTCACAAAGGAAAAATAAAAGTATAACAAAGAGAAGAGAATTCGAGAGTGTCGCATTCAACAGCAACAGATTCTCAAGCCAAAAGAGACTTTGAATTTAATGTGTTTTAATTAATATTAGTTAAATAATTCAGGGCATATGATAGCTTGTGGAGAAAGAAAACTTCATCATTAGTATATCAAATAATTATTTTTCTTTATATTTTGAAGAGTGGTTTATCAAATTGAGTCTCATATTTTCCCTCATGTTACATTTATAAAAATATTTGTGTGGTTTTTAAATAATATTTGTCTTTATATTGAATCTAACCTTACAATATTATAAAAAAAATGATGGCGTTCTTGCATTGTTACGGGAATGTGAGGTTTGGGGTGTTATCGTGATGGTTTATTGGTGTGAGGGGCTAGGTGATGTGTGCGGATCCGAGTTTTAGGGGCTGGCTTGTTAGTCGTAGTTGTGTGGGTTGGTTTGTTATCTTTCTAGTGGTTGTTTATTTTGTTGGCGTTTTTCCTTGTCTATTATCATGGATTACTCTTTTTTTTTCATTTTAAGTTAAGAGATTTTTAACGAGGCTCCTTATAACAGTGTCTTGTATGAGTTCATCCTTAATAAATTCATACGTTTTGCTGATAAAAAATATTTTAAAAAAAATCTATATAAGAATGGTTCAAATATAATTATGATTTATTATCAATTTAAGCATATTAATAATAGGCTTAAGGGCTATTTTAGTAGTACTCATTTATCGATTTCGCCCCTATGATATTTTCGCATAAATTTGACCTCTCAAGTAGGCGAATTGTATCACCGTTTGCCCATTAACTAACGGAAGCCAACATTGATCGTTACGGTGTTGACGTGGCAGTCCACGTGTGAAGATGATGTGGTAGAGGGGCAAAATTGATTTTTTGAGCGATTTTAAGGGCAAAATTAATTTTCTGGTTGAGTACGAGGGCAAAATTATTTTTTAGGCAAAAAAATATGAGTAAGAAAATATTAAAATAACATAAAAATTAATAAAACATTTTAAAAATATTTTATTAATATATGACTAAAAAATAAAATAAAATAATTAAAAATATAAAAAATAAGTAAAAATTATATAATTAAAATATCATAAACTAATAAGTTAGTCAAAATTAAAATTCGAAAATATTATAACTCTATTCAAAAAATAATCAAAAAATATTTAAAACACTATTCAAAAAAATATTTATAACGTATTAAAAATTATGAAAACTTCTATAAAAAAAGTTAAGACGATTTTGGTTTTCTTTCTCTTAAAAGAATATAAGGGATAAAGAATTCTAAAATAGGATTGATGTGATTCTCTCAACCAAACAAAAATCCTCTGTCCCTTTTTGGTGCTCCTACTTATGCCTCAATACTAAAAAATTATATTATACACTCTAACTACCTAAACCCTAAATCTAAACTCTTTACTTGATTAATTAAATTTATACGCATATTTTTATGTTTCATAATCACTTTAGATTGATAAAATTTTCAATTAAGGTTTAGGATTTAATGTTTGTGATTTAGAGTTTGAGATTTAGGGTTTGAGATTTAGAAATTAGGGTTAGAGTGTAGAGTTTATTTTCAAGTTTTGATTTTTGAATAATTTATAATTTAATAGCTTTTGAAATTTTAATACTATAAGTTTTACTTTTTTTTTATTTTGGGTAAACTACACCAAAAGTCCCTTTTGTTATCAGTTTGTTCCGTATTGGTCACCAACTTTTAAAAAGGTCTGATTGTGGCCACTTACTTTATTCGTTCTATTTTGGTCACTGAACTGTTAATCTCGTTAACTTGATGATGTGACATGCCAATAAAAAGGTTAATTTTTTACTTAACCCTTGAATTTTAGATAAAATACTAATATAACTCATAAACTTTAAATATAATATTAATTTAGTCCCTAAAATAAAATATAAAATGCACGACATAAACTTATTTTTGTAATCTCGCGCGGAACAACTTTTTTTTATTGAAAAGGAATGCTACATCACATGCCTAGTTAAAAAACTCCCCTAATCCTAAATGAGAGAAAAAGAGTACACGTGATGATAGCTACACAGAAAACAAATGAACATAAATTAAACCATAAACCCAACGAGGTCCTGGTGCACAACGTCCTGAATCCACACAGGTGGGTTACCAAAAAATACTTCCCCAATCGGAAGATCCCGCATAAACGTAGCTAACCGATCCGCAACCTTATTGAAGCCTCGATTAACATGAACTAAAGAGACCTCCCAATCCCACCGCAACAATTCCTTTATAACCATGAAAAAAGCATTCCCCCTTGCCCGGTGCGACAACGATCTATACCCTTTATAGCCTCCAAGCAATCGGATTCAACCTCCACTCGCCTCGATCCCATTCTCCAAGCGTGTCCAAGACCATCTACAATCGCCCACAACTCAGCATTAAGCGGCGAACATAGACCAATGATAGGGCTAAAACCAAACGCCCAATCCCCAGAGTCCGACCGAGCCACTTCCCCAACTGCTGCGGAACCATCCCCTATGTGGACAGCACCGTCCACGTTCAACTTCGCCCATCCACGCCGTGGCAGCTGCCAGGCCGAACGCCCAGCATCACTGGACTGCCCAGGGCGCGGCACAACTTCTTTACACTCTCTTTCAACCCTTAAAAAAACTAAAACTCTTACAACCCTAGTCGTCGTCACCTTAAAACTCTGCAACCCTCGCCACTGTTGCATCCACTTGCACCATCAATTGAACCCTAGCCACCGCTCATTACTTGCACCTCCTTAGGCAAGTGGAAATCTGGAGATTGTTGAAGCATCCGTCAATGATTCTTTGTCCGACTCCAACATTAGCAATAGGCAAAAAGCATTATGAGGGAAGCAAAGAGAGAGTATGGGAAGAAGCTCGGATTTAGTGTTACAATGAAGGAAAAAGAAGTTGTCGAAGAGTTTATGAGGCTGGAAGGCTTGTGGCTAGAGATTGGGCGGATGTTCCATATTTTTACTCTCAATTAGAGAGCTAGTTGATGCATTTTCCCGAAATCTAAGCTTGAAATATGGATAAACTACGATTGGAAAGCATGGGCTTTCCATGAGCTATGGTGTGCCTGGCTGAGTTGATATTTAATTTTAAGAAGCCTGGCTGAGTTGATATTTAATTTTAAGAATTACAGGCGTCACTGAAAATGGTCCTCCATTTGGGGTTTTGATATCTTGAATTATATTGAGTTTTGGGTTGAAGGTATTAAGTGTTGCAGAGCAGGTTGTAAGGGTCTTGAATGGTTCGTTGGTGTGATATTCCCTTTTGGATTACCACTAGCTTTTTGGTGTCTGAGGGTTTGCTGCGGTTGTTTGGCTCTTTTGATGTGGGGAAGGGTAAAGGTAAAGTGATTGACTTGAATGCATTTTATCTGGTTTAATTTCAAATTTTGATTTATGCTTTGTTTGTGGATTATTGGGGATGGGTTCTGTTCAAGAATGATGAAATAGGGTCAAATTAAAAATTTTGAAGTCTAACAGTGTCCGGCGGTTGTTGGAGACGGTGGCGAGCAATAGCCGACGATAGAAACTTTGATCAGAACTAAGGGTTAAATTGATATTTTATGTAAAATTTAGTATCAAATTAGTTTTTTATCTAAAATTCAAGGGTCAAGTTAAAATTTAAACTTTTTTTCTAGCATACCATGTCATCAAGTTAATTGTTCAGTGACCAAAATAGAACGATTCGATAACGTAAGTGACCACAATCAGACATTTTTAAAAATCCATGACCAAAACGGAACAAATCGATAACAAAAGGACTTCTGGTGTAGTTTACCCTTTTATTTTTTTAGGCATTTATTAATTAAACATTTTTTAAATATTTTATTAATTTTTATATCATTATAGTATTTTAATATATTTTTTAAATTCGTATTTTTTTGCCTAAAAATTAGCTTTACCCTCGTACTCAATCAAATAATCATTTTTTCCTTCAAACTCGGTCAGAAAATCAATTTTGCCCCTTTGCCATGTCATCTTCGCACATGAATTGCTATGTCACCACACGTGAACTACCACGTCAGCATCGTTGACCACCACGTCGGTACTATAACGGTCATCGTTGGCTTCCGTTAGTCAAAAGACAAACAATGATACAATTTGACTAGTTCAAGGACTACATTGATGCTAAAATACTATAAGGATGAAAAAAAATAAATTAAGACTACTATAAGAACAAGAATAACCCTTACACCTTATAATATTATAAAAATAAAATAGGCTTAAACAAAAAAAATAGCCCTCAAACTATGTTTTTTTTTTCTGCTTTTAGCCCTTAAACTATAAGTTGGGCAAAATAGACCCTTAAACTATCATTTTTGGTCACTTTAAGTCCCTAAACTATTTTTGGTCAAAATAAGCACCTAAACTATGTCATTTTTCTTCTTTTAGTCCCAAAAACTATCAATTGGTCAAAAAATCTTTGTGATGTGTCAACATCTTATTAGTCGAAATAATTTTCTTTTGACTTAAATAACTATCGGACTTAAAATGACCAGAAATGATAGTTTAGAGGCTTATTTTGATATATGATATTTTAAAATTTAAAAAGAACATAAATATTTATATATGTTAGAAAATCCTATAAAATGATATTTTTGTAACCATGGACTTAAAGTGACCAAAAATGATAGTTTAAGGGCTTATTTTGCTCAAATCATAGTTTAGGGGCTTAAAGTGACAAAAAATGATAGTTTAAGGGCCTATTTTATCCAGATCATAGTTTAAGGGCTAAAAACAGAAAAAATACATAGTTTGAGGGCTGTACTGATGATGACTAGCTAGAAACAGTACATAGACGTTGAAAAAGCATAGTTTGAGAGTTGTACTGATGATGACCAGCTAGAAACAGTACATAAACGTTGTTTATAGAATCAATAATGGGAAAATATTGCTTCTACTAATGATGGAAAATTTGGTTTTCACAAACGCTCAATGTTTAGGATTTAAGGTATGTAGTTAGGTTTTAAGATTTGAATAGAGTTGTCTTAGATATTTTAGAGGCTCTGAGTAGAAACTCAAAAATTGAGTCCTTATAGAACGAAAATATGTTCTATTATTTTTGAACAAATAATTTAATATTTTATTAATAAATCGTAGAAACATAATTAAAATTTATCAAACACATTATTTTTATTATTTTATTAAGAAAACAACATATATAACTAAAAAATAAGGGACAATCACTAACTTACTAGATTGTTGCTTAAAAAATCTGTAAAGTTATGAAGGTAGAAGGTGAGAGTTCTAAGTGGTCGCTCATATTGCTCCCTTGCCAAATGTCATTGGATGTAAAAATAGATTTTATGATTTAAAGTTTAGAGTTTAAGGTTTAGAATTTAGATGTTAGGGTTTAGAGCCTCTAAAAGATATATGTGACACTTTAGAAGTTTGCTTGTGAAAAAAATTCCACTGACGGTGCATCAAATAATTAACATATGTAATTATATATGAGTTATATTTTGATACACAAACTATGTAAAAAAGATTTGCACAATCTTTAACATTTACACTATAAAATCTAAAACCTAAATCATACACCCTAAGTCCCTAACACCCCAATCTTAAACTCTAAACTCTAAAGCCTAAACTTTAAATTCTAACCACAAACCTTAAATTCTATACCCTGCAACCTAAACCCATAAACCAAAACCTAAATCTCTAAACCATAAAATTGAAAGGTTTAATTTGTTTTATTAATTCTTTTATAATGATTATTTTAGACTAAAACGTTATTTAAACTGAAATAATGTGGACCCGAAATTTAATTCAAAATAATCATACAACTATTTCATATAAATTATATTTAACTTCTTTCCTTAAAACAAACAGCTTTTATGAATAGCTAGTTGGTGCATGCATGGTGTTGGTAAGTTAAAAAAAAAAGGAAAGTGAACAAGTGTACGTCCTCTAGTTTCATCACTTATCCACAACACTTGTCAATTCTCTATATATACCTTGTGTTCTTCTTCCATATCACTATTCACTACTCACCTATTTCATTTAAATCATAATAGATTTCTTTCCGTAACTAGCTGGTGCATGCATGGTGTAGATAAGTAAAAAAAAAAAGGAAAGTGAACAAGTGTACGTACACTTCTCAATTCTCTATTTATACCTTGTGTTTTTCTTCCATATCACTATTCACTACTCACTTCTCTTTTCTAAGACTTGGCAATTCTCTCACTCTCCCCAAGGAGTTGTTCAACCCTTGTTTCGCTTCCTTCCATGGAACCAAAAGATGAAAACACTCCTCATCTTTTCGACTTAAACAAGTTGCAAAGGCAAGCCAACATACCTACACAATTCATGTGGCCCAAGGAAGACATGGTCGGCGCCGATGGAGTGCTCGACGAGCCCTTGATAGACTTGGAAGGGTTCATCAAAGGAGACGAGATCGCCACTGCCAAGGCAATCGAGATCGTGAGGACCGCTTGCACCAAACATGGCTTCTTCCAAGTCATCAACCACGGTGTTGACGCAGATCTCATTCAAGCTGCGTATAGTGAAATCGATAGGATCTTCGAGTTGCCCTTTAACAAGAAGCTTGATTACCGATATAAGTCAGACGGTTACGCAGGCTTTTCTTTTGCCGATCGTTTCACGTCCATTTTACCTTGGAAGGAAACATTTAGCTTCGGGTACCGAGGAATGAACTCTGACCTCACCGTGGTAGATTATTTTATGTCTACTTTAGGGCAAGATTTTGAGCAAGCCGGGTAAATCTAAATTTATACACTCATAGTTGATTACACCTCGACAACATATTTAATATTAATCTTTTGCTTAATGAATCGTAACTTTGAGTAAAAATCTTAAATGTATACAAAAACAAAACTTTAAAATACCTTGTCACTTTATCATTGTGTATGATAAAGAAACAAAAACGTTTCATTGACTAACAAGAACTTGATGTTTTTTTATATTTTTGAAGGCATGTTTACCAAAAATATTGTGACAAGATGAGAGAATTGTCTCTAATTATCATGGAGCTTTTGGCACTGAGTTTAGGAGTGGATCGTTCCCACTATTGCAAATTTTTCGAAGATGGTACTTCTATAACGAGGTGCAATTACTATCCCCCATGCAAGAATTCCGATGTCACCCTCGGTACCGGCCCTCATACCGATCCTAATTCCATCACGATACTTCACCAAGACCAAGTTGGAGGGCTCGAAATATTGGCTGGCGACAAATGGCTGGCGGTTCCGCCTCGGCAGGATGCGCTCGCCATTAACATTGGTGACACTTTCATGGTACATTAATATATAGTATTTGTTTTTATTTGATGCTATAATTCAATATTTGATATCTGAATTCCGAATGTGTTTACGTTATTGTTGTAGGCATTTTCTAACGGGATATACAAAAGCTGCATACATCGGGCAATGGTGAACGAGGAGAGGATGAGGAGATCGTTGGTTTATTTTGTGAACCCCAAAGAAGACATTGTGGTGAGACCACCGGAAGATCTGGTCGTCGGCTCAAGCAGGGTTTACCCGGATTTCACCTGGTCCTATCTGTTGTACTTCGCTAGTAATCACCCTCGAACTGACGTTCGGACCCTTGAAAACTTCTTTCCATGGCTTCTCTCTTCTCAACCCAAAGTTCATACTTAATTAAGTTGGGATTCAGCCTTTACATGTTGTCGTTGTCGTTTTCATTTTCGCTAATAATCACCCTCGAACTGAAGTTCGGATAGTTTTTTTTACTAAGTAGTATTATAATAATATTCTGAAGACAAATCCGAAATTCCATTGGTGTTTCGAATAAATCATGTGTGTTTTCTTAATGAGCATCGATCTTTGTTTCAGTCTCGGCATTCCTCAACCCTTGTATGATAACTATATTCAGCTCCTTTGGAGCAGCCACGACCTCGCCCTTAATTTTCCAGATCATCGAACATGTAAAGCCAATTTGGTTTCTCATTTTAGCAGAGCATCATTATCACATGAAATTAAAAAGAATAACTCGTTTTTTAATATGCATTTAACATCATTATCATTCCTTTATATTTAAAATTTTCAACATTGTACCGTACTAACACATATTCCAACTATTTACCATATTTTATACTATTGCTTGTCAGCTCAATAATCAATAAATATGATAGCTCAACAGACAATGACTCCACTATTGAACATCTGACAGACTAATAGAATAGGCTTATTGTAATCTTAACGTCATTTAGTAGACACAATCAATTTACTAACGGAATTTTTAAATATGAAGGGATAATTTTATTGAATTATTTCTAATTATGACAAAATTAACAGAATGCATAAATTTTCGGGACTAAAATTGTTAATATATCAAGCCCTTGTTTCAATTTTAATGGCATTGTGACTTGTTTGTCACAAAATTTTAATTGAATGGTTTGTTTGTTCCTAAACTTATAATTGAGGGACTGAATTGACACCTTTAGAAGAAAAGTGATATAATTGTTCCTAAACCTATAATTGAGTGTTTAATTATTACTTTTAGAAAATAAATGACATATGTGTTACTAAACCTATAACTAAGTGACTTGTGACGTAATTTACCCTAAAAATAGACACATCTACGTGAAATTAGATTTAACACTTAGTGATCCAAACCCCTTGAATCTTTTCTAAGCCAATAAAGCCTAATTAGTTTGCTAGTAGTTAAATCACAATTATTTGGATATTTTATATTTGAAAAAATATTCTATGCACTGGCGGTAGAAAATGTATGATTTTTACGATTTAGATGTTAAGGGTTTAAGATTTAGTTTTAGTGTGTAGATAAATTTTAAAGTTTGGGAATATAATTTATGGTTTGATAGAGTTTAGAATCTAAGTGTTATGATTTATGTTACCTAAAAAGAGTATATGACAGTATAAAAATCCACTTACAAAAAAAATTTACTTACCGTTTATCAAATATTTACCATTTTAGATTTCCACACTAGAATACAAAAAAAAAAAAAAATTAATGGGTTGAGAGAACATAATTCAGACAAGGAATATTTAACACCAAAAATGTTAAAATTCAATTTTCAAAGACATTCAGAGATCTTTAAAAATTATAAATGGTTAAAACTCTGTATTAACATCTCAAAGTTAATAATTAAAACACAATGGCATCCCTGTCTTCTCAAGTAAGTTCGAATTCAAGTTCATCCGAATGAAATCTGTTTCTAAAGAACAGATAAAACTAATGTAAATTAAATGTCTATGGTATATTACATAAAAACTTGGGCACGGCTTATACGATCAAGGAATAAAAAACAAGAAATTAAAAACATAAATGTACCCATTATACATGCCAAGCCAAGCCAAACTAAAGCCTCTTACAAAGGCCTGGAGTATCAATCACCGTGAATTGCAATTTGCAAACCTAAACAAAAAGAATGCCTAGTCAATGCTTAAGCGTGCCGGCAAACATCATCCAGTCAAGGGTAGAATATGCCTAAGCAATGGCATATTTGTGTGTCTCCACCTTCTCAGGCCGCCACTTGGATTTCTGGACACATAGCAGACCCTCCTTGACCTTCGAGTATGTCATGCGCACTTCCCACTGCATAGACTTTAACATGTTCTCGAGCTCGTTAATGATCTCCACATTGTCTCGAACAATAAGCTTACCTTCTGGTCTTAGTATTCTATCAACATCTGCAACAATTGCCACTATGTTGCACCTATAAGCCCATAAGCCATTGCAAAGTCAGGCCAAAGCACAAAACGGATATATCATATTACGCGAAATGTCATTCAAGACAAAGCGTAGACCAGAAACAAATAAGGAATGTCGAAGAATTCATTATTCAAAGAAGTATGGGGAAAAGAAATATATTGATACAAACCTCTTTTTAACCTTTGAGAATAGATGGTCCTCATGGAGAAGATCGTAAGACATTGGGTAAGTGCTAAACGATTCACACCAATCATGATACATGCCAAATAGACCCCTTTCATATATTACGGGAAGTGTATCTGGCGAGTCGATTGGGACCACATTCATGACCCATAAATCCAAATATTTAAGTGCAGCAGCAAGGCTGTAAGCATACCACAGTCAGAATTAAGGAAAAGAAGATGAACCGATATAACAGAAAGAATTAAGTGTTAAACCAATACGTCCTTCGTATAAATGTGCGTGCTTAGTAGTTTCCATACCCTCCATAAACGACGTTTATGTCCATGACATTTCTGACAGATGACCAGCTTATTCCCATCCCATTTATGTATGACTTGGTTACCACCAGTTTCCAGTGCTCACTGTCTGCAGCAAAATCCTCTGGGGCAGCTTTGCCATAAATTCCAACTTGGGAACTCAACCAATAAGGTGATTTTTTCAACCTTGCTGGCCATTGCTCAGGCCATTGAGACCCGCATTCTGATGCATCTACTGGAGCTTTGTGCATGCAAGCTTGCAGGGGCACATTCCTATGAACAAGAGAAAAATCAATGGCTGTTATGATAGCTATATTGCAAGAGATTTATTCTGAAGTAATGGTGAAAAGAACAAAGATGTCTTATTCGAAAAATCAAATCAAATGGCTGGTATGCATGTTAGCATACCGAAAAATCAAATCAAATGGCTGTTAGCTTACTCAAACATATTCTTCAGGAATGCTCTGATAAATAGGAGTAGCAGGCCACACAAAGAAACCACCAGGTCGCAGGACACGATTCAGCTCCAAGAGAAGTTTACCACCTGCTTATTGCTAAGACCAGTGAATACTCAAGCAACAAAAATTCATAAAATAAACTCCAGCAACTGATTATTATGACTCCAAGATGGCTTATAACAATAGGATGTTGTAAATACCTTCTATGTGCCATGGCACTCTACATCGTGCACAATGAACAACATCAAATACCTAGGGTAGGAAAGTCTCTTGGTACCCATCACAGCAGACACAGCAGGAATTCCTCTTTCAAGTGCAAATTGTACTGAGCTTCATGTTCATCTTTAGGTGCAAAGGACATAGCAACAACATTTCTGTCAAAAAGAAAACCTCCGAAGCTGGCAATCCCACATCCAATATTACACGAGTACGTTTTCCCCATACTACATCAGGCACAGACTGCAGAGCAAGTAATCAAAAATTAAGCACATATTCAAATAACAAATTGCAGGAGGGGAAAATAGTTTGACCATGAATAAGCTCATCCACTAATCAAAGTCAACGAACAATGGTAGCAAACTAACAACAGGGCTGACCATAATAACTACGGTCCTTAATAAATGTTATTTTCAGCTATATCTCAGATCAAAAGACACCACATCAAAGTACTTATCATGTGAGATATAATACTAATGTAATAATAGCCAACTATAATGAGAAGATAGTACTATAATTTAGGGCACTCACCTCTTCTATGAAATCAATATAATGAAGTGCACCGTGCTTAAACTGGGTTCCACCACCCGGAAATGTGAGGTACTCTCCAGTGACTTTTACCCAATTCTGATGCCCCTTTATTTGTGCCAGTTTGGTATGGGGAACATTATAGTACCAAATCTGCACCAGCAGCAAAGTATTTGTTAGTTCATCCCATCAAGCACAGAGTCAAAGGGAAAAAATGAACCAGCACATGTTAAATTAAAGTACCTTCTCCCTACTTTTCGGCCACTCAATTGGACGTTTATATCCTTCAGGAAGAGGGACAAGGCAGGTTGGTGGTTCTTCTGGACAGTGCCTCTCTCGATGTTCATAGTGCTTGGTAGAATGGAGATGCCTGATTGCTTCCCAATTGTCAAGGCATGGGATATAATCAGGCCCAGCAGTTGAATTGCACACCTTCCAACTGTATTTCTTGGATGATAACCTAGCCTCTTTTTCAGCCTTTGATTCTGAGGCCTGAGTTGAGAACGATCTAGTTTGAGTCATGGTTTCATTTAAAAGTTCAGATTGAGCTCCAGATGGGAAAACTTCATTCGAACTTTGGTTTTTCTCCTGACCATCATCTTTCATCTCATCAGAGCTTTTATCCAACTCCTTATTATCATTTTGGTCAACCTTCTCTATCTGACCATCTGACTGATCTCCATTAGTTTCGGAGGAGCTTTCATCTTGCTTCGTTTCCCCATCATCAGAATCAGATTTCTTGTCATTCCCATCAGAATCAGATTTCTCATTGCTCTCTTCAGATTTCTTGTCATTCTCATCAGAATCAGGTATCTCTTTGCTCTCTTCAGAATCAGACTTCTTGTCATCAGAATTCTCTTGAGAATCCCCTTCTCCACCCGAGTTCTCACCACTTTCATCACTTTTCTCTCCACCTTCAGGAGCTGACTGTTCATCATCCTTCTTAGACTCCTCCAATTTAGTCTCTTCAGCATCATCCCGATTTTCTTGTGTATCTAAATTGCCCTTTCCATCACTTTCAGCCAGACTCACATTAGTGTCCCCTTTGGTGGCATCTTCGGGCAAATCCCCAGGGTTATCTTCCAACCGTGGAGTGCTGCCGCTGTCATTGCTATCACTGATTACTTGTGTAACCTTACCTTCGAGCTGAGTTTTCTTTTCCTGAGCCGGATCGCCTCCAACAGAGACAGATGAGGACGAAGTCTTCATCCAAATCCAACTAAACACAATCCCACGAAAACCACAACGGTGACAGTGGAACAGAAACCCGAAGACTTCCTATTATTATTATTATTATTATTATTATTATTATTATTATTATTATTATTATTATTATTATTATTATTATTATTATTATTATTATTATTATTATTATTATTATTATTATTATTATTATTATTATTATTATTATTATTATTATTATTATTATCTACTCTACTATATTTTCCTAATGCCATGATCGCTATTTGCTTCCTTTTCTGATCAGTACTTCAAAAAATTCACACCTGGAAGAATCAAAAGTATATTTCAAAGAAAGGCTAATGATTCATTAAAGAAGAATGCAGCTCTAATAAGAAGATGCTAATGATTCATTAAAGAAGAATGCAGCTCTAATAAGAAGATCTAAAATATTGAAAATAAACTAATAAATAGTAGCCTATTGAAACAACGCAACCAGATAGTATTTCAAAATTATAGTCAGAAGCATTCAGATCTAGTCCAAACAGAGCATTGGATGGATAATAAAGGAAAGAAGGAAGCAAAAATAGAATTCGATCTACTACAAACAAAGAGAAGCAAATTTACCAGAAACAAAACTGGAAGAGGAAAGCTTCAACTATCGCCAATGCTTCATTGTTCCTGCATTAGTCAAAGAAATCCAGCTTAAAGCTTGGTGTAATACAGGGGACCTAGAATTTAGAGTTTATATAGGGAGACAAATATATGAGATAATAAAGGAGGGGATCGCGCTCAACAGAGCAAGGAGCGAAACTTACGGCCAGGGGTAAGCCAAAAACCAAGGTATCAGTGGGATCATAGTATATTATCGATACGAGGGTATTTTTTAATAAATAAATAACTATTTATTTTAAATATTTTCTCAGCAAATGTCAATTTTGCCATTACGTTATTCCACAAGTTGTATAGCATTATTGCTGCTGCTGCTGCTGCTGCTGCTGCTGCGGTTATTATTATTATTATTATTATTATTATGGTTTTGTTTGGTGATTAGTGAAAAGTTGATGATATTTTATATTAATTAATTGTTAATAATGCATTATATTAATTTATTTGACTAGTTAATTGGAAATTTTTACTTAGATATTGATCCAATTTGTTTTTTTTTTTCTAATATATGGCACTAACCGAAATAATTCTAAAAATATTGCAAACTCTACAGTGTAATTGAAGTCGGATTCTCTTGAATTCAACTATGAATAGTTTTTAAAAAAACACTAAAGGCAACTGCATTTGAATCTGACTTTGAATAGTGTTCGGATTTAGGGTCACTCGTCCACGTGGCAGTCATGCAAGGTGATCTTGGGTGGGTCAAAGTCGGATTCAGCTGAATCCGACTTCAACTTTGCACTGTCTGATTTGAAGGATGCCATGCGTCAGTCTGCATGCATACATGCAGTGTTTAATTGCTGGAAAAAAATTGATGAGTGTGGATGGACAGATTCAATTTGTATGAGGGATAGAGGGTTTAGGATTGGTTCGATGGATGGTTGGATTTAATTGGTTAGGTGGTGTGAGTGGGCGGGATTTAATTTTTATGAGGTTAAATAGGGGTTGAAGATAGATAGTGTGGAGAAAAAATTTTGAAGAAGAAGAAGATTTGGAGATTTTTTTTTTATGTTGAGTAAGATATGTATTTTATTTTTGTAATTTATTAATATTATTTGATTAATTTTATTTTTAATGTATATTTTTGTAGTTATTACGAAAATTTGATTTTTATGTTTTTAAGTTAAAGTTTTTGTTTTTTTTGTTAAATGGGTAGTTGAAGAGAAGGAAATTTGAAGAAAATATAGTAAGTAGATGCGTATTTTGTTGTTAATTTTAAGTTCTTTATTTGTTTAAATTTTTAAGTTGTTGTTTGAATTTTTTGTGTTAAATAGGTGGTTGAAGAGATTTGCGAAGAAAATATAGTAAGTAGATTTGTATTTTAATGTTTAATTTAAGTTCGTTAATTTTTTTTAATTTTTAAGTTGATGTTTGAATTCTTGATATTCGAATATTTTTAGAGAATATAGTTAGTTTTTGATTTTTTAGATTTATTTATTGGTGGTTGAAGAGAATATTGTTTAATTTGTGGTTTATTAGATTTATTTATAATAAAAGAAAAAATGTTTTTTTGGATGTTTATTTGAATATTTGGAGAAAATAAATAAGTAGATACTTAATTAAGAGGAAAAAACTTTTTTTAATATAGGGTTGAAGAGATTTGAGAAGAAGATACAGTAAGTAGATTTGTATTTTATTGTTTAATTTAAGTTTATTAATTTTTTTAATTTGACATTTGAATTTTTGTTGTTTGAATATTTCGAGAGAATATAGTTAGTCTTGTTTTTTTAGATTATTCATAGGTGGTTGAAGAGAATATTGTTTAATTTAAGGTTTATTGGACTTGTTTAAAATAAAAACTTTTATTTTTATTTTTGGATGTTTATTTGAATATTTGGAGAAAATAATAAGTAGATACTTAATTTAAATTTTAATATAGGTTCATCAGTCATATTATTATTATAGTTAATTTGAACTAATTTTATTGTTAATTGTGTAGGAAAATAGAAGTAGAGGTATAGGAAAAAATGAAGTAAGAAAGAAAGATTGATAAAATAGATTTAAACTAAAATTAACCTGAATATTCGATTAATGATAACAGCTGATATGATAGTTTAAAGTAAGATTATTCGGGTTATTTTTTAACGTAGTAGATTTAGTCCTGGTTTACTAATATTTTCTAATATATGGAATGTAGGATGGCTGAGCAAGCTCCTTTGTTGCATTTACAGGGTCAACACATTACTAGACCTAGGGTTGATGAGCTGGTACATTTTTTAAAATTTATTTATTACGAAATCGGTCACTTATATGTATTTTTGTTAATAATTATGTTTCAATAATGCGTTATTTACAGGATATATAGGATACATTTAAACATCATCTGTGCATGGTAGCCAAACCCATAGACCACAAAATCCTGAATTTCTTGTATATGGCGGGATTTTATCATGTCACATTCCTCTGTGGGTACAAGTTGGTTCCCAGATTGATTACTGCTCTAATTAAGCGTTGGAGACCCGAAATGCATACATTCCATATGCCTTATGGAGAATGCATGATCACGCTACAAGACGTGGTTTATCTTATTGAGGTCCCAGTAAACGAGAAGCTGTTGGTCGAGCGTACTGAGGGTTCAACTACTACAATTTGTGAAAGGTACTTTGGGAAGGTGTCGTATGGAGGTAACGTGAGAGGGTTTTGTGTGAAAATGAGTTGGCTGGAGAGTGAATTTTGACTCGATGACTATAGTACAGTTGATTAAATTTATAAGGTCTGTTGAGCATATATCCTACAGATGATTGAAGGGATATTGATGCCAGATAAATCTGGCAATATGGTTAGTGTATGGTATCTACATTTTTTGGATACTCGTTGGGTAGCTGATTGCGAATATAGTTGGGGATCAACCATATTAGCGTACTTGTATCGTGAGTTGTGCAAGTGTGCTATAATGGATAAGGGTAAGAGAGTAAGAGGTATTGGTGGATGTTTGTTGCTATTGCAAGCGTGGGCTTGGCAGCGACTTCCCTTTTTTACACCGCTTACTCGAACAGATGTATATTTCCCTCTTGTTGCAAGGTAAATATCTGTTTTCTTAGTTGAATCTTTAAAATAAATTAACTTGTTCTTAAAATATTATTTTGATTTGTATGTAGAGGGTACGAGGAAAAGCATGAGACATGATTGGCGCACAACAACATAAGAGTTTGTAGATCTTTTATTAATTTCCATTGTCAAGAGTAGGTATATGAGTGGAAAGTTTATTTCGTTAAATGTATTATTCACATCTGAGTTACTTAGATGCATTATTATAAAATGTCATTTTTTAAAGTTTATTTGGAAGGCCTATGAAGATGACTACATATTTGTACCGGAATATTTGATGAAGGATCTAGTTTATGGTGTAGTGTTACACCGTTGATCCACTTTTCTGCTGTCGAGTTCCACTTTGCAGATATAGTGTTGAGGCAATTTGGCTTCCACCAGCCCATTCCGCGTATTCCATATGACCATTACCATCTTCACGCCTATGATGGACGTGGCAGGGGGTTGGGAAGTCGTACATAGTGAGTATATTTCTTTGTGGAAGAACAGAGGTTCATCAGTTCCAAAATACCATCCAATGAAAGTTGTCAAATTTGATTTCGAGAGTTTAGAGTATATGATCTACTATCATAGTCATGGAATACCGTACTTAACAACTCTCAAAGAATGAGAGAATGCGAGAGGTACCGTAAAAATATGGTAGCAAAGGTAAATCATCAAAAACTACAACAGGCGATTCACATAGTGCAAACATTTGTAGTATAAACCCTAAAGGTTGGCCAACCACATGGGAGCCAGATATGAGCAGAGTAATGCCGATGGCTATATGGGAAAAAGAATCGACTCATACTTGTGTACAATCGGAAGTGGCCCCGAGATCCTCAGATAATATAGGGTTTGTTGATGGTGGTTTCCACAGACCCGAGTTTTATTCACCTCTTACATTTGTACATGCAGGAGTGGGCTTGAGCTCTTCAGGTAATCTAGAGTTAGATGATGATAGTATGTAACCCCCTCAACCCGGCCTAGTCACAAGACCGGATCGAATGAGCTACATTAGGTTTGCCGAAGTAAACCGTGAAGAATTAACTCGAACTATGACCCTTTTTTTCCTTATCTTATCTAGATGCAATATTATAACCTATGATGAGTAATTAGGCAGCGGATGAAAAACTCAATCGGGAGTCAAATTGACATCTGATTGTACACGATTGCAATTTAGGGGCCAAATTGCAATTATGGAAAATTAGAGGGAATTTTACCATGTTGAGTTTACCAATATTTAATTAAGTCCATTTAAAACATACATGTGAAATTTCACCTCAAACCGAGCTCATTTACACATTCAATTAAGCATTGCAAAACTTAGGGACCAAAATGTAAATCAGCAGAATTATAAGGACTTTCTTAAAATTTAATTTACCAATTCTCAATTAAGCAGGTTTCATACTTACATGACAAAAATCAGCTTAATACGATCATCCGAACTCATCCAATTGCATACTTAACAACCAAGAACCAAAACACAACTTTAGAAACTATTTTTCAGCTCTACGGATGAGTCCCCGCGAAAGGTATCGAAACTTATAAGGGAGGTTTTGAAACCTGCACTCCAGTAGCAAAAAATGGCTCATTGGTTTCGAAACCTGGAGCCTGGTTTCGAAACCTGCCTGTAGGTTTACAAAATCTGCACATTCGAAACACTGTGAAACCTCCCTAAACATATATGAATTAACCCCAAACATTAAATAACATTCAAAGAATCATATTAGGACAACATACGAACATCATGTCAACCAAAGATCACCACGACATAACAACATAGGCAATACGGCCAGAAAGGTAATCCTATAGGCATGATTTCTACCCAACTTGCTTATATTATCCTCAAACCCCAAATCAAAGCATAAACCATCATATCAAAGCAATCATCAAACTTATGAGGCCTTTTCCAACTCCAAAATATCAACATAAACTTGTACACATAGGGAGTTTAACATAACACACTCCCAAACAACAATCAACCATATTGCCTTTATTACTACTACTATAGATCGAATACATACGTTTATTAACCGAAGTCCTTGGATTCCTTTCACTTGCTCGCTGCCTCCAATCCTTTTAATTCTCTGCATTGATGGAAAAAGAGAGCATAAGCATAAAGGCTGAGTGAGGAGTGCTAAAAAAAACAACTCACCATCAAAGCATTTAAAATCATTTAAAACCAATCCACTTTTCCCAAAACATGCTTAATAACCAAAGCATTTTCATTGTTTCCAACCGAAACGTGCATAACAACCCTTATGCAATAACATATAAATTTCATGCTTAAATCCCAAAGCATTAAATCATATTACCATGATTAGATCCCAAAGCATTAAATCACAAACCATGCTTAAAACCAAAGCATTATAAAATGGGTTCAACCAAAATGTGCATAACTATCCTTGATTAGCCGACCGCTAATTATTGGTTAACCGACCGTTAACCTTACACATCAGGTACACGGATCTCCCTTAATGACCGACCGCCATCAAGATCTATACCGTGCCGACCGCATGATATGACAACCTTGCCGACCGCAAGATTAACATCAACAAGGGGAACCAACCGCTCAACCCAAGTGATAACATCATAGTACGAGTAGCCGACCGCTATACCTCAAGGACCTTTACCCAGGATCGATTTTAAACATATTATAGTGCACTTTAATCCTATGGCATGCCAACTATATCCGAATGTTTTCTCACCATGTCACATAGCCAATATATCATTTACAAAACCATTTACACATTGTTTTAAAATGCATTAACAAAACCATCACATATGCAAATCACGTTGCCGAAGCAATAACACCATTCCTGACTGGAATGAAAACCAATGCTCACCAGCATTTAATATACTTTAAAACCCCTGTATATGTAATAAAAACCATGCATTTACAGTGACAAAACCCAGCCATGTTTACGACCAAACATGAATCATACAAGCTCATATCCGAACCGATATTAAAGAGCAAAAGAGGTAAACTTACTTCCGAGTTTAGGTAAGTGTTACAAGCTTAACCTAAACTCCCCAAAACACTTTCAAACCTTTGAAAGACTTTTTAAACCATTTCCACTCACCGATACGCTTCGCCTTCCTCGCCAAAGCGATAACAAGCTCTCGGCAAGCAATCAACGACCTCAAGCTTACTCGCCTCGATTATCCCCTATTTTAAACACATAAAACTAGAGGATAAATGCATTCAAACCATCAGGTACACATAAATTCCCGTAACTCTCCAATCACCCAACCAAAAATCACCCGAAACATACCGAAAACAACCTCTAACACTCTCCAAACATTACCCAGCCACTATACATCAAATCCAAACATCAAACTTCATCAATTATCATCTAAAAACACTTCAACATTATCCTTTTACTTCCAGCAATGGTTAAATCCCACAAACATCACAAAAAAATCCCTTAACTAACAACCACAAACATTAGAGATTCAACCTATTTCGGGATTATAATGATAAAACCAAGCTATTAACATGATTCAACATTAAAATCATGATTAAATCTGATTATAAACCCAGCAAAACAGAATCAATCCGAAAATCTATCAATTCCTCAATTAAAACTCAATTAATCCAAATTTTTCATAATCAATCCATCAAAACCCATTAGAAAACCATTGTAAAGAGTCAAGAACTTGAGAATTTCAGTAAAGAACCTTTCATTAGAGGAGAAGAACGAACCTTACCTCTAATGGATGCTTTCTCTTTTAATTGGTTGATTTTACATGTAAAAACAAAGTGAAAACAAAGAGATTTTATTTAGGAATCAACAAGGATCTTTTAGAAATCAAAAGATTAAAGAAAAAGAAAGTTTACCTAAAGATTTGGAAGATGAGAAAGGTGTTTGGCTGGAGAGATTTTGAGAGAAAAATATTTTGAGAAAGTTATTTACGTTGTTTTTGATTAAAGACTTTTAATATCCAATTAATTCTCCCCAACCTCTTTTATTTAATAAATCACTTCTAAAAATATCCAATTAAAGGATAAAGTCTGAATTTATACTTTTGGGTCAATAGCTACTTAAAGATTCAAAGTTTTGACCCTTTACAAAACAACCACTAAAAATAGTTTTCAAAGTTTGCATTTTGGTCACTAGTCCAAAATGTCCGATTTCCAAAACTCAATTTTCAAAATTGATTTTACCATAATCATTAATGTATTAAATAATGATTTTAGAGCATTTTCCATATTTTTATCACCTTCAAAAATATTTAATCCAATTTAAACCCGAAACTAGTTCATACCTCTAATACTGGTCCTCCAGACTACCGAACCGACCCTCAAAACATCTAACCCTAAAACTGGGGCGTTACATCTCTCCTCCTCTTAAGAAATTTCGTCCCCGAAATTTACCTAGAGGAAAAGATGCGGAAATTGCTCCAACATGTCTGCCTTACTTTCCCAAGTGGCTTCCTCAACACCACAGTGTCGCCACAAGACTTTAACGAGTCCAATCGTCTTCCCACGAAGAAATTTATTGCTAGAATCAAGGATATCCATCGGCTCTTCATCATAAGAGAGATTCGACCTCAACTCAAAATGCCCTACTGACATACCATGCGAGGGATCCGGCCGATACCTCTGCAACGTAGATACATGGAACTCATCATGTATTTTCTCTAGCTCGGGAGGCTACCTCAACCGATAATCAACAAGACCAACCCACTCAACAACCTTATATGGTCTAATAAACCTCGGACTAAACTTACCATTACATCCAAACCGCATCACCTTCTTCCACGATGACACCTTCAAAAACATACGTTCACCAACCATATACTCAATTTCCTTACGCCTCTAATCTGAGTAAGATTTCTGCTGATCTGCAGTCACTTTCAAGCGATCACACACAAGCTTTACCTCTTCATTTGTGTCTTTCAACACATCCGGCAAGGAAACATGCTTTTCCCCTACCTCAGCCCCACACAACGACGTACAACTCCTCCGGCCATACAACGCTTCAAACGGTGCCATCTTTATACTCGCTTGGTAACTATTCTTGTATGCAAACTCAACCAAAGGTAAATGCTTCTCCCAGGTTCCTTGGAACTTAATAATGCAACATCTCAACATATCCTCCAAAACCTAGATAACCCGCTCAGACTGACCATCTAACTGGGGATGATACGCGTATTAAAATTCAACCTTGTACCCAAAGCCCGGTGCAAACTCACCTAAACCTCGCTGTAAAACTTGGATCTCTATCCGAAATAATAGACTTAGGTACCCCGTGCAAACGCATAACCTCAGCGATGTATAGATTCGCTAACTTATCAAGCGTATACGTATCATGCAGCGGTAGAAAATGTACACACTTCATAAAACGATCAACAACCACCCAGATAGAATCCTTCTTAGACGGGGTCAACGGCAACCTGGACATAAAAATCATGGTGACCCTCACCCATTTCCATTCTAGAATTCTCAACGGTTGCAACAACCCGGATGAAAACTAGTGTTTAGCTTTCACGCGCTGACACATCATACACTTCCCTACAAACTCTGCCATATCCTTTTTCAAACCAACCCAATAGTACGTTTCCTTTAAATCATGATACATTTTGGTACTAACAGGATGCATAGCAAAAAGACTAGAGTGGCCTCTGCGAAAAAAGTATGCCTAAGCTCCGAATCCCTCAGCACTACTATCCGGCCCATAAAGCACAACACCCTATCATCAACAAATTGAAAATCCGTCAGATTTCCATCCAAGATAACCTTGACATGCGGTACCAATGCATTATCACAAGGTCACTTTTCTTTCATCAGCTACAACAAGATGACTTCACCTGCTACTCAGCCATCAAGCCTCCATCACGCGTCACTCTCAACCGCGTAAATATCATCCTCAACTCCACCATAACCCTCATACTCAAAGTATCGGCTACAACATATATTCCCTTGGATGATACTTAATCAACGAACCATAATCCTTAAGCAACTCCAACCATTTAAGTTGTCAAATATTCAAATCATCATCCATTTTTTTTCAAACACTCATGATTCTGTACACAACACACTTCCCATCGTAGAAACGATGTCTCCAAAACCTTTAAGCAACCACAACCACGAAAAACTCTACATCATGCGTAGGACAATTGCGCTCGTGCACCCTCAACTTCCTAGATGCATAAGCCACAACTTCGCTTGCAATGCCACAATCTTAGCAAATTCCTTAACATACCTCGATGTTAATTAACTGGATCTAGCAAACCCACAAACTTCTAACTCCAACCTTGGTTTCTCCAAAACTAGCACAAGCCAAACTCCTAAGAACCATATAACCAATGCTACCTACATATTCTACCTTGCCTACACCATCACTCCATTGTCTTCCGAGCAGTCACCCGTAAGTGTGAACATATGTATGCATGATTACTTAAATGCCCTCAGGAATGTTTATGTGTATATATGCAAAACCTCTAATGTCATGCTCAAATGTATGCATGTACTGATATATTTATATATACATATAAGTGTTTTTACTCTGTGCATGTTTAACTGTTCACACTCACTAATAACGTTCTCAGAACCAAAATTCCTCCAACATACCCAAAACTCGTACTTCCAAATTAAAGAGTACGCACTCATTTCTCCACAAATATCCACTAAACCATTCATACTTGTTGATCAAACCTTTCTCGGTGCCTTTGCACACGAGAAGATCATCACTAGACACAAACACCAACTGACCCAAAAACTCATGGAATACTCGATTCATCATATCCATGAACGCAACCGGTGCATTGGTCAAACCAAACGGCATTCCAAGAACTCATAGTGCCCGTACTTTGTACGAAAGGCAATTCTAGGCACATCCACATCCTTTACCTTTAACTGATAATACCCGGACCCTAAATCAATCTTACTAAACACCGAAGCACCCCTAAACCGATCAATAAATCATCAATCCTTGATAGAGAATACTTATTTTATTAATTTACTTTTGTTATAATCGTCAAGTTATTCAGTTGCCGACAATCAATTCATATCCGCATCGTTCCACCCTCTTTTTCCACAAACGACACCGGCACACCCCACAGAAAAACACTAAGCCTAGTAAACCCTCGATCAAGAAACTCCTGAAGTTCCATCTTTAACTTCTTCAACTTCTTCAGAACTATGCAACAGGGAGAAATAGACACTGGAGATGTACTTTCATACAACTCAATGCCAAACTCACCCTCTCTATCTGGTGGCAAACCTGACAATTCCCTCAGAAAACACCAAGATACTCACATACCGCACGAATGTCCTGAACATGTACTTTCTTTGACCCATGATTCATAACATAGGCTAGAAATGCCTTGTAACTAGATTCCATCAAACGACTCGCTTCCAGTGCTGAAACTGTATTAAACAAGAATTTAACATTCTCGCCCATAATTACCACCTCGTAATTATCAGAAAGTTTCAAGGTAACTTGCTTGGACTTACAATCCACCACAACTCTATGTTCCTACAACCAATTCATACCCAAGATTACATCAAAAATCGTGAAACAACAACTCCATCACTCAACCTGCAACCACATAACCTTGAACTATGGAAAGACATTTTTTAAACATCATTCCCGCAACAACCATCTTACCGAAGAGAACTAGATACTTGCATTTCCACATTTAACAATTATGAGACAATTATTCAAACCACAATTCCCACAAGCATTAACAATGGCAGGAGCACAAGTCTATACTCCACGAAACAAACGCAGATAGTCCCGCCTCATGTGATCACACGATCCACATACCTATCATGTATTAAATACTTTTCTAGAGTGGACACTCTGACCCTGCGGTCCTTGCCCAGCACAACCACCACCTCGCATCAACTTAGGGCGATATCTTTTTATTATAATTCTTCCTAAATGACCATCATCAGAACTAGAATCTGCAATTCCCTCGCCAAAGCCAGAACCTACCACACGAAATTGATAAACCCAGGTTCTGCTCAAAGTACTTCGCTCGAGCAACCAACACGTCAAAAATGGTGTAGCCAGAAGCCAACATGTAAATCTTAACATTCTATACAAATCCATAACAGAATTGGTCACAGTGACGCCTTTCATCTAGTACTAGTTCAGGAGTATATTGGCTTAGCTGAACAAAAAGTACCTCAAACTCGGCCACATATATTCTACCCTGAACGAAAACCATGAACTCTCACTTCTTTCCACCCAAGAATCTAACTCCCGGATACTTCCTAAAGACAGCTTGGAAAAACTCCTAATCCACGTCACGAGGCTCCATGCCTGTAAATACAACTATCCACCAACTATAAGCATCACCTTGCAATGGGGATACACCACATCCCAGCTTACAGGTGTCATTACACCCTATTTGATCCAAAATATGAACAGCACTGGCCATCCACGCCTCAAATACCTCAGGTGACAACCCACGATACTCAACTCCTCCTAAACTACAAAGACATTCCAGCGGCAACCCCGTTTGTCCAACAGCTGGTGCAGCCACATACGCTTCAGCAACAACAGCTTAAAAAGCTCTAGACATCGCCTATATCAAAGGCGCCGTGTCACCCAACACTAGCCCAACTAACACATGTGGTACTTACTTCAGGGTAGCAAAACCCTCAGGGGATATAACATTTTCCTCAACTCCTTGCCCAATAGCCACAACATCACGCTAGATTTCACTTCTCCCCTCAGTTGTATCATAACACATTTCTAGGGAATGATAGTTATACCAAAACAAAACAATCAGGCCAGCTACATGCAAGAATCCAAGACTCTCATTCCAAATCAAAACATTTCAGACTATAGTAATAAGGCAATGGGTTCCCTAAACTTTCCCCCTAACATGGCATAAAGCAACCAACGTGCATATCACAATCACTGAGCATAGAAATCAATAGATTATAATCCATAACAACATTACAACAATCATAAAAACTCCCAACTATCATAAACCTGGCTCTGATACCAACAAATGTAACCCTCTCAGCCCGGCCTAGTCACAAGATCGAACCGAACGAGCTACATTAGGTTTGCCGAAGTAAAATTTGAAGAATTAACTCGAACTAAGACTTTTTTCCATATCTTATCTAGATGCAATATTATAACCTATGATGAGTAATTAGGCAGCGAATGAAAACACAACTCAATCGGGAGTCAAATTGACACTAGTTGTACATGATTGCAATTATGGAAAATTAGAGGGACTTTTACCATTTTGAGTTTACCAATATTTAATTAAGTCCATTTAAAACATACATGTGAAATTTCACCTTAAACCGAGCTCATTTACACATTTAATTAAGCATTATAAAACTTAGGGACCAAAATGTAAATCAGTAGAATTATAAGGACTTTCTTAAAATTTAATTTACCAATTCTCAATTAATCAGGTTTCATACTTACATGACAAAAATAAGCTTAATACGATCATCTGAACTCACCCAATTGCATACTTAACAACCAATGACCAAAACACAACTTTAGAAACTATTTTTCAGCTTTACGGATGAGTCCCCGCGAAAGGTATCGAAACCTATAAGAGAGGTTTTGAAACCTGCACTCCAGTAGCAAAAATTGGCTCACTGGTTTCGAAACCTGGGGCTTGGTTTCGAAACTTGTCTGTAGGTTTACAAAATCTGCATATTCGAAACATTATGGAACCTACCTAAACATATCTGAATTAACCCCAAACATTAAATAACATTCAAAGCATCATATTAGGACAACATACGAACATCATGTCAACCAAAGATCACCATGACATAACAGCAAAGGCAATACGGCCACAAAGGTAATCCTATAGGCATGATTTCAACCCAACATGCTTATATTCTCCCCAAACCCCAAATCAAAACATAAACCATCATATCAAAGCAATCATCAAACTTATGAGGCCTTTTTCAACTCCAAAATATCAACATAAACTTGTACGCATAGGGAGTTTAACATAACACACTCCCAAACAACAATGAACCCCATTGCCTTTATTACTACTAGTCTAGATCGAATACATACGTTTATTAACCGAAGTCCTTGGATTCCTTTCACTTGCTCCCTACCTCCAATCCTTTTAATTCTCTACATTGATGGAAAAAGAGAGCGTAAGCATAAAGGCTTAGTGAGGAGTACTAAAATAAACAACGCACCATCAATGCGTTTAAAACCATTTAAAACCAATCCACTTGTTCCCAAAACATGCTTAATAACCAAATCATTTTCATTGTTTCCAACCGAAACGTGCATAACAACCCTTATACAGTAACATATAAATTCCATGCTTAAATATCAAAGCATTAAATTATATTACCATTCTTAGACCCCAAAGCATTAAATCACAAACCAAGCTTAAAACCAAAGCATTATAAAATGGGTTCAACACATAAACTCTCATATTTTGGCAATTATAGTGACCCCGGGTAGTCGACCATTATCCTTGATTAGCCGGCCGCTAATAATTGGTTAACCGACCGTTAACCTTGCACATCGGGTACACGAATCTCCCTTAATGACCGTCCGCCATCAAGATCCATACCATACCAACCGCATGATATGACAACCTTGTCGACCGCAAGGTTAACATCAACAAGGGGAACTGACCACTCAACTAAGTGATAGCATCATAGTCCGAGTAGCCAACCGCTATACCTCAAGGACCTTTACCCACGATCGATTTTAAACATATTATAGTGCACTTTAATCCTATGGCATGCCAACTATATCTGAATGTTTTCTCACCATGTCACATAGGCAATATATCATTTACAAAACCATTTACACACTGTTTTACAACGCATTAACAAAACCATCACATATGCAAATCACATTGCCGAAGTAATAACACCATTCCCGACCGGAATGAAAACCAATGCTCACCAGCATTTAATATACTTTAAAACCCCTGCATATGTAATAAAAACCATGCATTTATAGTGACAAAACCTAGGCATGTTTACGACCAAACATGAATCATACAAGCTCATATCCGAACTGATATTAAAGAGCAAAAGAGGTGAACTTATTTCCGAGCTTAGGTAAGTGTTTCAAGCTTAACCTAAACTCCCAAAAACACTTTCAAACCTTTGAAAGACTTTTTAAACTGTTTCCACTCATTGATACGCTTCGCCTTTCTCACCAAAGCGATAACAAGCTCCCGGCAAGCAATCAACAAACTCAAGCTTACTCGCCTCGATTATCCCCTATTTTAAACACATAAAACTAGAGCATAAATGCATCATTATGCATTCAAACCATCAGGTACACATAAATTCCCGTAACTCTCCAATCACCCTACCAAAAACCATCCGAAACATACCGAAAACAACCTCTAACACTCTCCAAACATTACCCAGCCACTATACATCAAATCCAAACGTCAAACTTCATCAATTATCATCTAAAAACACTTCAACATTATCCTTTTACTTCCAGCAACGATTAAACCCCACAAACATCACAAAAACCCTTAACTAACAACTACAAACATTAGAGATTCAACCTATTTCGGGATTATAATGATAAAACCAAGCTATTAACATTATTCAACATCAAAATCATGATTAAATCTAATCATAAACCCAACAAAACAGAATCAATCCGAAAATCTATCAACTCCTTAATTAAAACTCAATTAATCCAAATTTTCCATAATCAATCCATCAATACCCATTAGAGAATCATTGTAAAGAGTTAAGAACTTGAGAATTTCAGTAAAGAACTTTTCATTAGAGGAGAAGAACGAACCTTACCTCTAATGGATGCTTTCTCCTTTAATTGGTTGATTTTACATGTAAAACAAAGTGAAAACAAGGAGATTTTGTTTAGGAATCAACAAGGATCTTTTAGAAATCAAAAGATTAAAGAAAAAGAAAGTTTACCTAAAGATTTGGAAGATGAGAAAGGTGTTTGGCTGGAGAGATTTTGAGAGAAAAAGATTTTGAGAAAGTTAGTTACGTTGTCTTTTATTAAAGACTTTTAATATCCAATTAATTCTCCCCATCCTCTTTTATTTAATAAATCACTTTTAAAATAGCCAATTAAAGGATAAAGTCTGAATTTAGACTTTTGGGTCAATAGCTCCTTAAAGATTCAAAGTTTTGACCCTTTACAAAACAACCACTAAAAACAGTTTTCAAAGTTTGTATTTTGGTCACTAGTCCAAAATGTCCGATTTCCAAAACTCATTTTCCAAAATTGATTTTACCAAAATCATTAATGTATTAAATAATGATTTTAGAGCATTTTTCCATATTTTATCACCTTCAAAAATATTTAATCCAATTTAATCCCAAAACTTGTTCGAACCTCTAATACCGGTCCTCCGGACTACTGAACCGACCCTCAAAACATCTAACCCCAAAACTGGGGCGTTACATTGTATATACAGACCCATGTTTTATTCGCCTCCTAAATTTGTACATCCAGGAGTGGGTTCAATCTCTTCAGGTAATATAGGGTTTGATGGTGCTAGTTTACACGGACCCGAGTTTATTCCGCCATAGTCACTCAATTACTCCAACTTTGCCCACTTTTTATTAAAGCCTCGATTTCCTTCCCTTTAACTTCCCAAACTTTCGCCAACCTATAGTACGTCTTTTTCACCAAGCTTGCTATTGGGAGATGACGTGATCCTTTTATTACTCCATTTATTCACTCCACAAGGTTGGTAATCATTTGCTCGTATCGTCTACCACCTTCGTCATACAATTGGGCCCATCTTTCCCTCTCGATATTGTTTGTTCAACTCTAAATGCGCTCGTCGTACTTCATTAAATTTGCCATCTTTCTTTCAAAATCTGATCGCGTTAGTAGATATCCTATGTCATAATATTGTTAGTATCGAGACAAATCAAAACGCATACATAAATAAATAAATAGGTATGCAAATATAATTGAGTTTGAAAAAAATGCTTACCCATGCTTAAGATCTCAATGAAAAGATATTGATTTTTGAACTGCTTGTAGCTGTTCTTACCTATGTGACAAACACAGTATACAGGGTATACATACGGCGATGTCCAATGACTTCCGTCTTGATTAATTGATGCTTTGGTACCCGACCTATATCGGATATAATGCAGACCCCGTCTTCTCGGATGACATGCTCACGTAAATTGGTAAAAATAAAATTCTAAGCTTTTGCCGTCTTCTGCTAAACAATTGCAAACGCAATTGGGAAGACATTGTTGTCACCATCTTGTGCAACGACAATCAATAGTACATGAGAGTATCTCTTGTATAGCCACGTGCCATCGACTTGGATCATACGTTGCAATATAGAAAACCTTCAATAGAAGGCTCCCAGAAAAGTCGATGAAAACATTTATGGCCTTCAACAAATTGGCCTTCTTGGTCGTATGCATCCTTGGTTTGATACCTCACTATGGTGCCTAGGATGAAATGTGTCATTGCTAGTAATAAAGTTGGTAGCTCATTGTACAACTAATCGTAATCACTATACACCGACTCCATTACCTTATCCCTTGCGCGCCATCCCTTCTTGTATTTTATCTGGTATCTAAATTGTTGCACAATAGTTTCTTGAATCATTGAAATGGGAACCCTTGGATTTGCTTCGACCAACTTCATCATGTGATGGCTTATTACACTCGAGTCTAATTTCTAGTGGTTCTGGTTGATTGAAGTTTGTAAACATGTGTGATTGCCATTGTACTTTTTAACTTCCCAATGATTTGTCCTTTGAAGCTTCGGCACTCGGATCTTCCAATTGCATTCTTGTTCGTATTTCACACACTTGGCAAAGAAAGTCCTTTGGCTGGATTCTGCAACAACTTAGTCTACATGGTTCTTGATGCTGTACTCTTTCACTGCCAATGTAGCTTCATTCTTGTCATCAAATTGAAGCCTAACATATAATTTACCATGTTGACTCAAAGTTAATCATGGCATATCCGGGAATTGAGGCGCCCTTATCGCATCGAAATCCACTAAGCTCATGTAAGAAGAAGGTTCATAGAATGTAATGTCCCCCCGGTCGGAACGAACTTTCCAACACAAAAATTAGGGGCATCACCAACATCATTAGGGAAAAATTCAGAATCCCCAATATCTTCATCTTCGCTGGAATCATTAAGTGTTTCTCTCCATCGACCTCATAGGGGTTCCATATCAACTTCAATAGTCGGATCAACACCCGGCCCGTATGATAAACCATATGTCGAAGGCCAGCTAGATGAAATGCACTCAATGTCTCACTTGCCAACATTGCGACAAAACTGCCTTAGGGCATATCAATCTTATTACCAAAATTTATTTGCGTAGATTCTCCAACTACGTTACTGGATGGGCCAGAAACATCGTGCACCTCGGAAAATAACTCAATATATTAAATCTTCATAGATTCATGCTCTGCAATCATCAACATCTTGGAGAGTGATTTCACAATATTTGATCAGATTGTCACATGTCAGCCACGGTAACGCAAACCATGAATATATGTTCTGATTTTCTGTGATATTTTCTCTTTCATTTCTCGAAACATGATTTCCTTTTCGAATATCATCTTTGTAATGCTTTCATATTCAAATACAACCCCGACATCAGTTCTCACCATTTGTCTATTGTAATGGGCAATCGTCATAACCCTTATATTTGCACCGGTTCTAAAATGACGCCGTTTGGCGTACCCGACCTGTGCGGTGACCCGGATTCGGAGAGGATCCGCGTGTTTTGAATAATGGGATAATTACTCAGGCGGTCCCTCTCTTTTCTACCCGCTTTCGTTAGTATCCAAGGGCCAATTGCACTTTTGGTCCCTATATTTTTAGTTTTGTCTATATTTCGTTTTTTCCCTTTAATTTTCAATTTTTCAATTCGGTCCTTTTTCCAGATTTTAGTTATTTTACTGTTAATTCATTTTGTGCACTTTTATTTTCTGTTCTTTTATTTTTTTAGCACCTTTCTTTTGTTTCTTTTCATTTTAGTCCAAAATATATTATTTTTATATTGTTATTGTGTATAATTGTATATATTAATTATATTGTATATATATTATACATGTATTTATTATATATTATATGTTATCTAATATTATGTTATGTAAATAATATATTACATTATAGTATATGCATTATGTATTGTATTATATATAATATATGTAGATGTAATTCTTTTGTACGTGTATTATACGTATATATTAATTATGTATATATTAAAGTTTTTTAAACATTAATATGTATACACATATTTTTACTTAGTATAATATGTTATTATTATACAATATATTATATCATTACTATAATATATGTTATTAGCGTATGTACAATATGTATATATATATTTGTATTATTTGTTACATATATTTTGATATAGTATAGTTTTATTATTTTATATTATAATTTTATATATGTATTTAATATGTATATTTTATATACGTGCCTATATTTATTTCCTTAGTCACTTTATACTTTATGTTTTGTTCATGCATTTCAATTTATTCGCATCATATATTTTGTGCTTTTATGTCATCAAAAAAAGATTTTTTAAAGAAATTAATTTCAAATTTTAAATTAACGTTTTTAAAAACCTCGAGAAATCATATCCCGAAGTATAGGGATGTGATTTCCTAGATTTTTTTCAAGAAAATAAGAAACTGTATCCGAGCGCATAAGAGTGCGGTTCTCTCAATATTTTCGGCATATAGGAATCACATTTTAAATTTTAATCGAATTTGTAATTTCCAATACCAAGACATTAAACAACCGGCCAATTTTGGGCGATGTGGGGGTGCTAATCCTTCCTCATCCGTAACCGACTCCCAAAACCGAATTTTTTTATCTCTGGTTTAATTTTTTGGTGTTCGATCTACCCCTTTTAAAATGATCGGTGGCGACTCCATATTTTTAATTTCAAAACTGGGCAGGGGTTTTCCAAACAAAATTACATAAAACTGAAAAGAATTTTTGAAAGAAAAAGAGCGTAGGACAGATTTACGTAATTACTGCTGGCGACTCCCCTAGAGAGCTTTTAAAATAAAAAGAGAGTCAAGCCACAAGTCGATTATCTTTTAGTCTTGGTCGTTGGAAATTGTCGAATTCAATTTTAATTTAAATTATGATTTCGTCTTTTGTTAATAAGACATGTATTTTATTTTCTGTAAATATAAATGCTTTACTTTTACTGCTTAGTATAAGTGAATATAGACATAGGTTGTCAAAAGGTTTGAGAGTTTCTCCTCACACACTTGCATTGCATTCCATGAGTTTCTACCCGAGCTCTGTCCTATTTTTAAGTGAAAGTGTGATACTGTCTTCATGTGGGTTACCACCGTATAGGTTAGTGAATCGCTTTCGGGATATATTTCTTATGCTTCTGTGTGGGATACCTCCGTATAGGCATAAGGGATGTATCCCCCTGAATTGAACTTGGTCCGTTTGAAACCTATAATGGGTAAGGATTATGGGCCTTGCTACCTTTAGTAAGGGACATCAAGGAAAATTCGGCTACCCTTCCCTAGAACCGAACCACATGTAAGGGACCATAGGAGCCTTGCTTTAGAAATAGAACCCGTTAAAAGTTCAAAGAAGAAACGCTTCTAACCTTTTATCTACCCTATAGATTTATTTCATGAATAAAAGCATGTGGGTAGATACCATGCTGGGTAGGACTCTGTTTATATTTCCGAGTAGAAATCATGTCGGATAGGACTCTGTTTATATTGCCGAATAGATATCATGCCAGGTAGGATAATTTTTTTGTAAATACAATATGCGAGTAGAAAGCATGTTCGGGTAGGACTCTTTCTATTCAAATTATGCCGGGTAGAAAATCATGCTCGAGTATGTTGTACAAATTTACTCTTTAGTACTTACATACTTATTCTTGTTTTCATTTTTATTACAAGTGTACTGACCAATTTTTTGTTTTTTTCTATTTTTTTTGCATTGCATATGCATGACATAAAAAGGTGTTGATTGACGAGTGATCTACGATTAAAGAGGCTTTCATAATGAAAAAGTCAAGTGATCAGATAAACAAGACCACAAATATAGGGCAGTGCCTTGAGAGATGCCAGAAGAGATGAGAAGTCTTTCTTCCGAGATTTACATGTTAGACATACCAGATTACGCCTACACCAATACCGAGATTAGTGAGGTGCAAGAGTTGAAAAGACAGATGGCTGAAATGATAAGTATGATGACTGATGTGGCAAAAAGGAAAAAGTCTGATATACAAGGAGAGAAGGATGAACTGAATAAAAGCCAAATTATGATGGCCACCAATCAAGACCTTATATCTGAACAAGATGATTCTGGTAAACTCAAAGGTCGGTGCACCGTCGTAATCGACATCAATAAGACACCCGAAGATGCAAAGGCTGCAATTTCAAAGAAAGTGGAGGTGAGCCAAATAAAAGCCAGAGAAGAAAAAGATAAAAAGAAGGCATTTCAAATTCTGATGGCATACACAGATCTGCTCCCGATACTGGTCAAGAAGGGTCTTATGACTCTAGTCCAATCTAAGCCAAAATAGCCCATTTTTCCTAAAGGGTATGACAACAAGGCCAGATGTAACTATCATTTAGGAGGTACGTTCATACTACCGAAAATTGCGAAGCTCTAAGGAACAAAGTCATAAGCCTTGTCGAAGAAGGGCTACTAAGTTTTGAAGAAGGAATCCCCAAAGCTTCCAAAAGCCTAACCAATACTAGTGCACTAGAGAATACGAAGAGGAGCCAATTTCCAACACTCATAATCTAGTACTCGGGATAGAGTTCAAATTCTAGTGTCTAGCGTTTCGAGTCAGCCAGCGTCTAAAAGCCAAAAACCAATGGTCATTTCGATTCTATACCTATCTCATATGGAGAGCTATACCTGCAATTGTTGAAGGTACGATAGGTGGTTCTATATCACCTCACACCTCTACAACCTCCGTACCCTAAATGGTATAACGCTCAAGCTCATTGTGAGTATCATGCTGGAATTAGGGGCATTCAATTAAAACTTGTTCCACCTTCAAACGTCGAGTTCAGAACCTCTTGGATTGCAACATGTGGAAATTCGAGAAAAAAAATCAATATAGTTCAACTACCGTTCACCCAACAGTTATGGAGCCAAAGGAGTCCAAAATTGAAGAAGAATGAAAGAGCCATTTGAGGCATGATGCTCAAGTTAGTGGATCGAATAATGAAATGGATTTTCTGAAAAATGAATTGAATAGCTTGCAAGACAACTATGAAGAGCTTTGTTTGACTTTTAAAAATGTTGGTTTGGGTGACACTCCCGATCAATGGAAAGAACGAATTAAAGACCTGAAAAGAGATGTCAAATTTTGGAAAAAAAAATTCTAAGGCCAATGAGGAATGAGCTAGTACCTTGTCTTGTAATCTGCAAGCAATGGTCAATCAATACCTTGCCCTCAAGGACGACTTAAGGAGTATTCAAGCCAAGATTGAGTCTTTGAACATGTGTGTACGTTTGTGAGGAGACATAATTGCTGAATTAAATGATAGTGAAGCTGAAGTTCAAAGGCTAAAGAAGCAAGTGGATAAGCGTAATGAAATTATAATGATGTACAAAGATCTTGTGGATGGTCTCAAGAAATCCTTGAAAGAAAATAATGAGAAGTTGTATCTTCAGCTTCAGGAGTCTTCAAAGAAGATAAAAGAAAGACAGGTACATGAAAAATATTATTGCTGAAGCACGAAGAGTTTCCCAACAAGTAACGGACTTGGCTGATGCAGTGACAAAATTGAGTCAAAACAATGAGCTCCCAGAACAAGACGAGAAATTGACTAGGCTCTTAGAGAAGTTACAGAAGCTAGGTGCTAGATCTCGAAATCATTTGTAACTCTAATATCTGATGTAACATGATCTTTTATGAAAGTTGTTCGGAGATGTTCACTCCAGAATCAACCTCTTTTCTGCATTCATATTTACATTCAGCATTGCATCTTTATTACATTTTGCACCATCATCAACATAACATGTTCATTACATATATTGCATTTGCATTCATAGACTGATTTTGGTAATTTACCATGGGCATCCAACTTAGGTCCAATTAAACCCATCATTTTAGGATTAGATAACTAAATCCTTCTAAGCAAAGTGTAAAAAAATGTTTACACTAGAAAGAAGATGAAAGAAAAATGGGGCAAGCTTTTTAGACTGGCTGTAACTTTAGAATGAGAGAAGTCTGTCTATTTCACGCACTGTGTGAGTTTAGTTTACTTCAAAAAAATGAAAAAAGTGAGAAGGGAAAAACAAAATGATTAGCTTTTGTCAAAACTATTGTTTACCTATTTTAATAAAATAAACTTTATTTTACATCCCATTTGACAAGCAGTTCATATTCTTTGTTTCTTTAAACATTTCATTCATTGCTATGAGTTAGTTTTTGGTTTCCCAAACATATGCACATATAATTTTTATCAGGTCCTTGAATTTCAAATGCAAAAGTACCTTTTATTCAAATCCAATAATCAAATTCGAACAATCTATGTCTAAAAGAAAGCAAATGTTGCAAGGATACTGCAAATGTGAACATCTTCTGTTCTACTTAGGCAGACAGAAGGAACAAAATGAGTGTTCAAGAAATGGGTAGATCCCATTGAGTGAATTCTCCTCTCAGGCATTTGTTGTTTAAGGTCCTTGAATCGAGTGTTGACCCTAAACTCCTACCCCCAAAAAACTATTTAAATGTCCGTATGTGAGAAGATGGATGGCATTCCTTCAAATTCTTTCACAAATAAGAAAATATCCATTGATGTCCCCCTTTGAGACTGATCGTTTCTTTTTAATAAAACCCAAACCAAGGATCACCCCCATACTGGGGGCAAAGAAGGAAAAAATTTTGTTTGCAAATAAAAGCCTCCCGATCTTGATCATGCTACACAGATAACACTTCAATTAGGGAAAGAAGTGAGATCATATACATTCAATGCAAGGGCCAGAGAAACATTAAAAGAGGCCAATGAAAGAAAAGCTTATGCTTAAAGAAGCTAACCAGATCAAATTGAAAACTGCCAATAAGAAGGTTGAAACAATCAAGGGAGAAAATGCTAAGAGTGCAATAAAGGAAAAGCAAGAGCCTTGGAGGATTGGTTACTCTCAAGCAGAGGTAAGAATCAATGTCTATTCGGGATTGCAGAATAGTCCATAGCTACATTTTCCTAAACATAAAAGGAAATGAACTCTAGGGTGAACACCCAAAAAATGGGCAGTCTAGAGTGATCCAAGGAATACCCAAATCAAGCAGTAGAAGAATGAGGTTTTAATTGGAAGCTTATACCAACTTTGGCAGATTGATCACTTTTAAATAAAAACGCATCAATGCCGAGCCAAGATACAAATCGTTTAAAGGCTACATGTCCTAGAGCTACAAAAGAAGAAAATGAACTCTATAGTGAAAACCCAAAAATATGCGGTCTAGAGCGATCCAAATAATGAAAGAAAAAAGTATTTCATCAAAGTACATCCAAATTGCAAGTGCAGAAGTGAGAGTTCGCCAAGAAGAAATGATCATTGGTTTCATTACCCTTAAACACTTGTTTGGGCATGTATATCATTTTTTCATACCCATGAGTCATAGCCTACATTACAAGCCTATAAAGGCCATTCTGATCATACATGGATGTCTGAGTTTTGTCTTCAGACTATATTCTACCTATAAGGGTTAACCTTTCTTCAAGGAACGTCAAACTTTAAGTGCCTGATCGACACCAAATGAGGGAAGGATTGGGCATGGTGAGTTAGTGAGATCAAGAGAGCCACTTAAATAGGGTAGAAATTAGGTATGGGAAATGTTCCTCTCAGAAGCCTAATAGCCTAGAAAGGACTTCACCTGTGCTTGTGTCGCTGCAACCTTTGCTATCCTCTAAACATATACTTCATTCGGGTTGCTCATTGTCAATTTGAAGAAAAAATACTTTTTGCACTTGATATTTGAGTGCTCAATTTTGATTTTTCAAATTTCACATTTCCGAAAAATTTATTTATTTCTTCTAAACTCTGCACGAGATATTTGATTTAAAAAACTCATATTCACAAGTTTTTAGCATTTAAAACTTTCTCACCTAAATGTCCAAAATATGGCAAACTCAGTATATTGGGTCGAAGAACAGGAACATTATCGGGCCATTGTTTTCCACAAACATCACAAAATTAGAAGAGTGAGCTTAATAGAACTCATGAATCAGGAAGATAAAACACTCAAAAGTTGACACTCACCCGAAGAGGTGATTTCCAAAAGAGACAATTAAACCTGAGAGAGGTTGGGGCATCGTTCGACAAGATTAACCTTATCAATCAACATAACAGAACTTGGGGCATAAAGAGAATAATGCTAAGAGGCCTTATATGACCAGCTAGAGTCACGTGGCATTCCTTTTAAAGTCAAGCTATGGTCAACTGCATTGCATGTCATTCATCTCTGCATCAAGCATTTAGGTTAATTGCATACATACACCATAAAAATAGGGTGCATTCATCAACAAGTGCATATACTCTGCCATATATAAAAATATGAATGAATCAAATATGGTGAATCCTCAATCAAGAAAGGAAGCCAAACCACAAGGAGATTGATCCCTCAATGTGAAATCAAAGAAAAATCAAGGCAAAGACCTGAAAGGGTTCCTTGAAGAAGACCTTTTTGAAAATATCTAGAGCACGAACCCAAAAGGGACGCCTTTGGTAGTCAAAATGAAGTTCCAACAAGTTCCAGCATCATTGACATGAAAGATTGGGGCAAGAGTGGTATAGCATCCTTGACACGAAGGAGCATATCACTTCTGAAAAGTTCCAGCGTCCTTAATATGAAAAAAAAGAAGAGCTAAAAAATTAAAAAAAGAAAGAAGAAAAGAGAAAATGAAAAATGAAAAAACAAGGTGAAAACCCAAAATGGCACCTCGAAAAGAACTTTTTTGAAAATGTCTGAGGCATGAATTCAAAAAGAGGCCTTAGAAACAAAGAAAATGAAGAACATCACTTCTATCAAGTTTCAGCGTCCTTGACATGAAGGAGTGGAACCCAAGAAAAAGAAGAAGATTGTTTGGTATCATCAAGAAGAAGAAACATATAATCTTTGACTGAGTCCAACGTCATTGACAGGAAAAAGTAAAAAAATCAAATCAAACTTTAGATCCTGCCTCTTCGTCAGTGTTATAGCTGGATCAACCTTACAAACTTCAGACCTTGTCTCATCAGCGGTATGGTAGCTTGGTCAAATCAAACTTCTGATCATGCCTCTTCATTAGTGTTGTAGCTGGATCAACCTTACAAACTTTAGACCTTGTCTCCTTGGCGGTATGGTAGCTTGGTCAAATCAAACTTCAGATCCTACCTCTTCGTCAGTGTTGTAGCTGGATCAACCTTACAAACTTCAGACCTTGTCTCCTCGGCAGTATGATAGATTAGTCAAATCAAACTTCAAATCATGCCCCTTCGTCGGTGTTGTAGCTGGATCAACCTTACAAACTTCAGACCTTGTCTCCTCGGCAGTATGGTAGCTTGGTCAAATACAAACTTCAAATCCTACCTCTTTGTCGGTGTTGTTGCTGGATCAACCTTACAAACTTCAAACCTTGTCTCCTCGGCAGTATGATAGCTTGGTCAAATCAAACTTCAGATCTTGCCTCTTCGTCGGTGTTGTAGCTGGATCAACCTTACAAACTTTAGACCTTGTCTTCTCGGCAGTATGGTAGCTTGGTCAAATCAAACTTCAGATCATGCTTCTTAGTCGGTGTTGTAGCTGGATCAACCTTACAAACTTCAGACCTTGTCTCATCGGCGGTATGGTAGCTTGGTCAAATCAAACTTCAGATCCTGCCTCTTCTTTAGTGTTATAGCTGGATCAACCTTACAAACTGCAGACCTTGTCTCCTCGGCGGTATGGTAGCTTGGTCAAATCAAACTTCAGACCCTGCCTCTTAGTTGGTGTTGTAGCTGGATCAACCTTACAAACTTCAGACATTGTCTCCTCGGCGATATGGTAACTTGTTCAAATCAAACTTTAGATCCTGCCTCTTCGTCGATGTTGTTGTTAGATCAACCTTAAACTTCAGACCTTGTCTGCTTGGCGGTATCGTAGCTTGGTCAAATACAAACTTCAGATCATGCCTCTTCGTCGGTGTTGTAGCTGGATTAACCTTACAAGCTTTAGACTTTGTCTCCTCGGCGGTATGGTAGCTTGGTCAAATCAAACTCCAGATCCTGCCTCTTCGTCGGTGTTGTAGCTGGATCAACCTTACAAACTTCATACCTTGTCTCCTCGGCGGTATGGTAGCTTAGTCAAATACAAACTTTAGATCCTACATCTTCGTCGGTGTTGTAGCTAGATCAACCTCAAAAACTTTAGACCTTATCTCTTCGGCGTTATGGTAGCTTGGTCAAATACAAACTTCCGTTCCTTCCTCTTCGTCGGTGTTGTAGCTGGATCAACCTTACAAACTCTAGACCTCGTTTCCTCAGTGGTATGGTAGCTTGGTCCAAAATTTACTGATTTTAAGTTTACCTTTTTATCAATTTTTTAGATGAAATAAAAGAAGAAAAAAATCCAAAAAGAAAAATTCAAAAAAATTAATCAAAAAATAAAAAGAAAAAATTCCAAAAGAAAAAAATTCAAAAAAGAAAGAAAAAAATCAAAAAGAAAATAAAAAGTAAAAAAATAAAATCATATCAAAACAAGAGAAAAAAATCAAAAGAAAATCAAGTTTGATTTACCTAATCATGTCACTCCGTTGATGGTGTGGTGTGGCTCTGTCTAAATTGCTGAAATCCAATATTGTTTTTCCAATGATGGCGTAGTAGGACCCAAATTGCTGAAACCCGATTCTATTCTTTTGTTGATGGTATGGCTGAGTCCAGAGTATTGAAATTTGATCTTACCCCTCCGTTGATGGTGTGGATAGATCCAACTTTATAAACTTTCGGTTCTGCCTCTTCGTTAGTGTTGTAGCTGAATCAAATTTGCCAAATTTTGATCATACATCTTCGTCAGAGTTGTTGCTTGATCGCAAAAAAACCAACCCTCCGATCTTGCCTCTTCGTCAGAGTCGTACCTGGATCAAATCTTTCGACCTCTCCTCTTTGTCGGTGTTGTAGCTTGGTCAAATCTAACTTTCGGTTATGCCTCTCTATCAGTGTTGTAGCTGAAACAAATTTACCAACTCTCGGTATTGCCTTTTCGTCGGTGTTGTAGCTAGACCAAAATTCACTAACTCTTGATCCTACCTCTTCGTCTGTGTCATAGCTGGATCAACATTACTAACTTTAGACCTTGCCTCTTCATTGGCGTTGTAGCTTGGTTGAAATGAACAAAAAAATTCAAAAAAAGAGGAAGAAAAAAGAGAAAAAGCAAAAAAAGAAAGAAAAATCAAAATTAGCTTTCAATCCTTCGATCATGCCTCTTCGTCAGAATTGTAGCTCGATCAGACATTAAAACTTTCATCTATCAATCCTGCCTCTTCGTCAGTGTTGCAGCTGGATTCAATTTTGTAGACCCTGCCTCTTCGTCGGTGTTGTAGCTGGATCAAATTTTCTTTAGGAATTAGCTCATCATTAATAATGTAGCAAGTTGCTCTCATTTTGCTTCCTGAACAAGCAACCCCCATTTAAAGATTTTGCTTCCCCAAAGGTGACAAAGTATATCAGTCAAGTCAAGAAAAAAGACCTGTTTTAAGGAGAAATAATATCTACCGAAGAAAGAAGACATACATCAAAAGGGGAGATGACCAGTCAGACCGGAGAAAATGGGTCATTTTTAGTCTTTGCTTTATTGTTGTTGCACAACAATGAGCAAAGAAGGACAGCTGTAATAACTCGTTTTTATCCGGGTTATCTAAACCCATGCTGAATTACCATTTATTCCAATACCCATTTAGCCCATCAACCTTAACCAAACCCATTACCCATTTACATGATCCAAAACCATAACCCGGACTAAATTCAAACCCAATAATCCAAACCTAAAATCAGAATCCTAACCCTAATCCAACTTAACCTTCCAGCCGCCGCCATCCTCTGCTGCCACCGTCGCTTACTGTAGACTCTTTAGGTGAAATGCTGGCAAAAGTGGCAGAAAATATGTATTGGAAAATATAAAAATGTGCCAAAATGAGTCTTTTGCGTGCAAGTATACATGGTCTGCAAGTAATACAGTTGGTAAGCTGAGTATCGATCCCACAAAGATTGTCTTGGAATTCAATTGCCTTGATTGTTACTTGCCTTAAGAAAAAAAGTTGATTTGAAATTGGTTTTGGAAAATAATTAAAAAGTAAAGAAATGAAAGAAAAGTAAAGACGTTGGCAAGGAAGGAGTTTTAATGAATGATGAGCATTGGCAGGGAATGCCTGGTTTTCACGCTATTCATGCCGTGCCAGCCGTTAACAACAACCTATCTTGGCATTGTTTGCCGAGAAGATTCAAAAGTAGCATAGCCTCTCTCGATGGTCATTGCCCTAAATTGATCATGTAAAACCCCCTATATCTCTATAGTGTTTGTTTTTAAATAAACCAATTTGATTAAGATCCAATCTATACTCCTAAGGGGTAGATTTCACTCCCGAAGTAAGTTCATCTACATGAACGACTTCTCTCGAAGCTTCTCTCCTCAGTATTCGACAACTTATTCGTTGCCACCCCAAGTCTGTTAAGATATTAAGGTGCAATAGGCCAACAATGCCAGCTCTCGCTTGGTAGAATATTTAGGAAATATTAAAGTTTGCCGAATAGATGAAACTTTGCCAAGACAGATTTATTATTAAAAGCTAAAGCATGAAAATAACTTAAAAACCAAACATCCCCCACCAACTATTAAATTAGTTCATGGTGAGGGATTGAACCAACAATCCATAAACATTTTCGGAATACATCATCCTTAAAAACAAAATAAAATAACTTGAGAGAGAGAATGGCTAGAAGGGGTCTCTCGATGCAGCCCTTCAAGATCCAGGCTTCTTGTCTAAGTTGGTCAGACCACCCTTCCACGGTGCAGCCAGTCGTCACACACACCAACTCCTCATGATCCAATCTTCTCCCCCTTAAAGTCTAGCTTGGTTGGTGTTTAAATAGGCGTGCAAAGAAAGGATAAGACTAGCTCTTCAAATTTTAAATTCTAACTGCCCAGAGGATAAGGGATTATCTTCTTATCCAGATTTCAATAAGAGCTGATCAGGCTAAGGCTAACGTCATCCTGCCGACACTGCCCTGACATCCAAGCTTGGCATGAGTTTGCCAACAAGTCTTGGCACCATCTTATCCGCTATTTTTTCAGAGATTGCTCCAATTGCTATTTTTTTCGGAGCCTGATCATGTCCTATTTTTTTGGGGTCCAACAGCCTTTTGGCGTGGCATCAAGTTCACTTCTCTGCCATCCGGTGCTTGGCATTGTCTGTCCATTTGTGCCAACAACACTCGGTATTCTCTCTGGCATTCCTTCATGTGTTGCTTTTCTTGGCCAAATATTATGCCAAACCTGCAAAATTGCCAACAAAACAACCCTTCACACTGGCATAGACAAAACTCTAAACTCCTTATGCAAATGCATGATTCTAACATCCTAATGCAACTAAATGTACCTAAAAACAAGCAAAAGCATTGTAAGATTGGCATTAAAAGTAGTACTCTTGGAGAGGTAACACCCACCCAAACCTAACTCATTGCTTGTCCTCAAGTAATGCAATCAAAATAAAAACAAAAACTATGAAAAAGTTACCTTGACAAAATTTTGGTTGAATGCCAACACGTGCTGGCAGCAAAATTTGGCTCTATTTCTGTCCTCAGTATCTCAGTGCAATAATGCCAAGCAGGTAGTAATTCAAGTGCAGCAATATAGCTCTAGTCAAAGTTCATGAAGAGTGCATGAGTGTAGGCAATATGCATCAAGTTTCCTTTCACTCCCTGAGACAAATTTTACTACCTAAACTCATATTTTTTTTCATTTTTTTCTTTTTGCCAAAGGTTTCTACTGGCAATCTTTTAAGCTTGCTTCGTGACACTATTTAGGGTGAGAGATAAGAGGGATCATACCACGAATCCCCACCTTAATCTAGACATCACTAGGCTTTCTCTTTAACTCACACCCCAAGGTTTTGGACTTGAGAACTAAGAGGGAGCAAACCACGAAGCCCCAAGTAGCTTATTATCCCTAAGGTAGATGAGTGTTTTATTTTTTCTTGCCTTGGCATAACATTGCTGCCTTATTTATTTCTTTTACCCTGGCATCATTTTTTTAAATTTGAGCATAGTTTCAAAAAGTCTAATTTTGCTAAGGGACTAGATACATCTTACGTGTTAAGTGCAAGTTTAATTCCCTAAACTAGAGATCAATTGCCAAGCAATCATGGCATACTACTCTGCGGGCACAGCATGACAACTAAAGATTAAAGTCTCCTCATTGGACAGACACCTAGATCAAATTAAGCTTTCTTAACAATTGTTAACATTTTTCAAAATTAAATCGAGACAAAATTTTCTTTTTCTTTTTTTAGCGGTTCGGTATGCATCTACTCTAAATGACCTCGATGACATGGCAACAAAAATTAAACATGATATGCATGGCATAAATGTGAAGAAATGCACACCCCCAAACCCAAGATGTGCATTGTGCCCAATGCATGAAACAACACATATATACAAAAGAATAGAATAAAATAAAATGCATGGTCATGTAAATGCAATGTAATGAAATGTACAAGAGTTTAGGAAGAATATGACTCCCCTTCAGAGACTTCTTATCGTGTGACTCAGGTCTTTCTCTTTATAAATGGCCCACGATCAGGGGCCATTCTCTTTTTTGCCTTCATTGTTGGCTTTGCGGCAGTGGACGCTCCAACATCTCGGATGACTTCCTCCACAATCTTGGCAGGGTTCGATGCGGTAGGAGTAGCAGTGGCATCGGACTGAGCAGGATTCACTGGTGGTGTGGCAGGCTTCTTGGCAGACTTTGCTTTGTCATACTTGGTTTTGGGTTCCTTTGATTCAATCTCAGAATCAGAACTGTCAGACTCAACTTGAAATGGAGATAGTGGGACTGTAGCATCAGACTCTGAATTGGCTGGACTGGCTGGCATAACTGGACTAGCTGAACTGGCAGAGGGCTCGACAGGGAAATTTGGCATAACATCAGGAGATATTTTCTTGAGAGTTTCCCTAATTATCACATCCCCGGCCTGCATGTAATGTCGTAGTTTGACATTAATCTCCTCAGCCTTTTCCATCTTATTGAGTATCATCTCCTGGCGTTGGTAGATTTGAGACAACATTGCCACAGAACTGTCTAGCACAGTCTCAGACATTGTGTCTGGCACAGCTTTTGACATCTTTGGCTTAGGCGTGGCCATTTTTGCTTTTCCCTTGGCCTTGTCCTTTGGCTTAATCGCAGTGTGGTTTCTCCATATGGCAGTAGTGATGGTCGTTCCCCTTATTATCTGGCCTTGCTCTTCATCAAGCCTAGGCACATCATGGCGTATGCAAATGTTAGAAATAAGCAAAGGGAAAAACAAACTACCTTTACCTCTCGCAGCACACTTATAAGTCTTTTCTATGATAATCTTTCCAATATTGATCTTGCGCCCTTTTATGATGGAGTGCAACAAAATCAACCTTTCTTCCGAGACCGTCTCATTATGGGATGTAGGCAACAGGTTTGCCTTAATGAAATGATTCCATCCTCTCACTTGTGGCTTCAACGCTAGCTTCTTCACCGTCCGGTGGCCCGTCGATGAGATTGTCCACGTCGTGCCATGTTCACACAGATTTGTCTGTAGCTTTTTCCTCTTGGCAACATTCATCGAATCAATATACTCAAAATACTCATCTCCTGCACCATCCAACTCAAACATATTATTAATATATCCCTCATCAAAACGCACACACTTACCCCTAATCATCAAGAAAGGCGAATCCTTGGTCACAAGGTGCGCATAGAATTCTTGAACGATGGTGGCATAGATCTCCCCTTTTTGCTGGCAGAATAGACTTCACTTGTGCAAGTTAATCGTAGAGATAACTTCTGAAGGGAAGTCGATTTTTGCCTCCGTTTTGAATTCAAAGTGCTTCTCGTAGCAAAAACTCCTCGAGGCAAAATTTGTTTCGAACTTTTCCTTGATCTCCTCGTTGAAGAATCTTTTAAAGGGAAGAGACGATGAGGCCATTGAAACTGGTTAAAGCTTGGAACGATGTTGAAAGATGAAGGCAAAGGACGATTTGGGTTTGTACTTGCTTATCGAAAATGAAGTAAAAAGTGAGAGAGATGTTTTGGCTTCTTTAACCAGCAAGAGTAAGAAAATGAAAGGTTTTAGGTTGGTTGAGTGTTTTAATGGGAGTAGTAATTAGGGATAATGATGGGGAATAAAAAGAATTAATTTAAAAATAGGTGGAGTGATAAGGTTGAAGTGATAAGGTGATAGGTGATAAGATAGGGTAAGGATTGGAGTGACAAGGTAATTGATTTGAAATTTAATTTTCAACCAAAATTTGGGCGGCTAAGGCTTAAAGTCAAATAAAGATAACTCTCTCAATTTTTTACTGGGCCGATAAAACTAGGGTTTTTCCCTCGTCCTTTAATCTTTTGCACCGTTGCATGCCAAGCTACTCTGGCACTGCGTTTGGCAGATTTTTCAAGCGTTGGCTCCTGCCAGTGACCCTGGCAGTGTTCCTGGCACAATGAATCTACGTAACTCAAAGGAAACCTTTCAACACATTAAAAGAATAAAAACATGGAACTTAAAAAGAAAGAAAAACAATAAAAAACTAAAAACCTAAAAACAAAGAAAAATAGTAACCTAATATTTACAAAAAAATCAAACCTGGTGGTGTTTTCATGTAACCTCTGCCAAGAGGATCACCTCTTTGGCATTGTTCTGATCACCTTCCATGTAGTGCTTTAACCTTTGGCCATTCACCTTAAAGATTTCTCCCGTCTTCAAGTTCTTAATGTCCACAACTCCGTGAGCATAGGGCTTCACAACTTCATAAGGGCCCGTCCATCTTGATCTGAGTTTCTCTGGAAACAACTTAAGTCGTGAGTTGAATAGAAAAACACGTCGGCCTACCTCAAAATGTCTTGGCATTATCCTGCTGTCATGCCAACGTTTTTCTTTTTCCTTGTAGATCCTGGCGTTTTCATAGGCTTGCCTTTTGAATTCTTCTAACTCATTTAGCTCTAGTAACCTTTTTTCTCCAGTAGCTCTCCATGTTATGCCAAGTGTTCTGATGGCCCAGTAGGCTTTATGCTCAAGCTCTACTGGCAGATGGCATGGTTTTTCGAAAACAAGTCTAAACGGTGAAGTACCCAAAAGAGTTTTAAACGCAGTCCTGTAAGCCCACAATGACTCATCTAGTCTCAAGGACTAGTCATCCCTTGATGGATTAATAGTCTTCTCTAAGATGTTTTTGATCTTCTTGTTTAAAATCTCAGCTTGCCCGTTTGTTTGCGGATGATATGCTGTGGAAATTTTTTGCTGTATACCATACCTGCATAAGGCTTTAGAAATTAGACTACATTTAAAATGAGTGCCCTCATCATGAATAATCGCTCTAGGTACGCCAAATCTAGTAAAGATATGCTTATGTAAAAACTTGGCAATGGCCTTGGCATTGTTCGTTGGCAGAGCAACAACTTCTACCCACTTAGATACGTAGTCAACAACCACAAGAATGTATACATTACCAAATGAAGGTGGAAAAAGACCCATAAAGTCTATCCCCCATACATCAAATAAATCCACAGGAATAATGTTTTGAAGCGGTAGTTGTTGTCTGCCAGAGATGTTTCCTGTCCGTTGGCATTGATCACGTGCCTTGGCATACTCGTGGGCATCCTTATATAGTGTGGGCTAAAAGAATCCTGACTGCAGTACCTTGGCAGCAGTTTTTACTCCAGTAAAGTGACCTCCATATGGTGTGGCATGGCATAGATACAATATGTTATGCTGTTCATCCTCAGGCACACACCGGCGGATCACTTGGTCGGCACACTGTTTGAACAATATTGGCATTGTATGCCAAGTGTGGTGGCAGAATGTTACTTACCAAGTAGTTGACAATATCGGCATACCATGGCATGGCATTAACTACAAGCAAATACTCATCAGGAAACTCATCTCTTATCAAATTGGTCTTACCATCTTCAAGATGATGCTCTAAACGTGAGAGATGGTCAGCTACTAGGTTTTCACTGCCCTTTTTGTCTCGGATCACAAGGTCAAATTCTTGAAGTAGGAGCGTCCATCGGATTAGCCTGGGCTTGGAATCCTTCTTTGCCAAGAGATACTTTAATGTCGAATGATCTGTAAAAACCACAACTTTGTTACCAATTAAATAAGATCTAAATTTGTCAAAAGCAAATACAACTGCAAAAAATTCTTTCTTGGTCGTAGAGTAATTCAGTTGTGCTTTGTTTAAGGTTCGGCAGCATAGCAGATGGCATGGAAAACCTTGCTACGCCTTTTCCCAAAACTGCTTCGACGACATAGTTGCTGGCATCATACATGAGCTCGAAAGGCTTATTCCACTCTGGTTCCACAACTATAGGGGCATTGATCAACTTTTCTTTAAGCTCCTAAAACGCTATCAAATAAGAATCATTAAATGCAAAAGTGGCATTCTGTTCTAACAACAAGCATAATGGTTTAGCAATTTTCAAAAATTCTTTAATGAAACGTTGATAAAAACCGGCATGTCCTAAGAAACTTCTTATACCTTTGACACTTCTTGGGGGCGGTAGTTGCTTAATTACCTCAACTTTTGCTTGATCCACTTCTAACCCTCTCTCAGTTACCTTGTGCCTGAGAACAATGCCCTCCTTCACCATGAAGTGGCATTTTTCCCAGTTCAACACTAGATTCATCTCTATGCATCTCTTCAAGACTTGCTCCAAACTCTGAAGACATTCCTCAAATGTTTTGCCAAACACTGAGAAGTCATCCATGAATACTTCCATGTTGTGCTCGATCATATCAGAAAAATGGACATCATGCAACGTTGAAACGTTGTCGGTGCATTACATAGGCCGAATGGCATTCTTCTAAACGCAAACGTCCCATATGGGCACGTGAACGTAGTCTTCTCTTGATCATCAGGGGCAATGGCAATCTGATTATAACCTGAATAACCATCCAAAAAATAATAGAAAGCTTTACCTGCCAACCTGTCTAGCATCTGATCAATGAATGACAATGGAAGTGATCCTTCCTCGTGGCATTGTTCAGCCTCCTATGGTCCATGCACACTCTCCATCCAGTAATAGTTCTGGAAGGGATTAACTCAGCTTCACTGTTTTGTACCACAGTCATGCCACCCTTCTTTGGCACGCATTGCACCGGGCTAACCCAAGAGCTATTGTAAATGGGATATATAATCCCGGTATCAAGCCATTTTATGATCGCTTTTTTCATTACTTCTTTCATGCTTGGGTTTAGCCTTCTTTGGCCTGCAATGGTCTTGCTATTGTACTCCTACAAGATAATCTTATGCATACAAATGGTTGGGCTCATACCTCTGATGTCTGCCAAAGTCCACCCTAATGCTTGCTTATAGTCACGTAATATTGCCAACAACCTTTCCTCCTGATCATTAGTGAGACCAGTGGCAATGATCATTGGTAGAGTTGAGCGTTCACCTAAATAAGCATACTTCAAGTAATCTGGCAGTGGTTTCAGTTCCAATGCTGGTGGCTCCTCAATTGATGGTTTAGATGCCTTTATTTCTCTGCCAGCCAACTATAGTGGCTTAAAATAACTCACCTCTTCAGCCTCCAAGACTGGTTCTTCTGGTTCCTCAAACAGATCAGCTATGCCATCTAAATTGCTGGCATCAAATTCTGCATCCTAGCATAACTGTGCCGTGTCCAAAGTGTAAATGGACTCCATCATCTCCTCTGCTTGGCACTCATCAGGTTCATCTGCACATTTCAAAGCTTGAAACACATTAAATGTAACTTGCTAATCATTCATGCACATTGTTAGTTCCCCTTTATGAACATCAATCAAAGCCCTACCTGTGGCAAGAAAAGGTCTCTCCAAAATAATCAGGACATTAATATCAACCTCATAATCCAAAATTATAAAATTAGCTGGAAAAGTAAATTTGTCTACCTTTACCAACACGTCCTCAATCATACCCTTGGGATGTGCATAGGATCAGTCTGCCAGCTGAAGTGTCACCGTGGTAGGTCTTGCTTCTATGCCAAGCTTCCGGAAAACTGACATTGGCATCAAGTTGATGCTGGCTCCTAGGTCACACATTGCCTTGCCCATGAATTTGTTGCCAATAGTGCAGGGAATAGTAAAACTTCCTGGATCTTACAGCTTTGGTGGCAAACGGTTTAGGATCATGGCACTACATCCTTCGATCAGGGCAACAGTTTCAAAGTCTCCCAACTTCCTCTTTTTGGACAGAATGTCCTTCATAAATTTGACATAGTTGGGCATTTTTTCAAGGGCTTCTACCAATGGCATGTTGATTTGCAATTGCTTAAGAACCTCCAAGAAACGCTTGAACTGCTGATCTTGCTTATGTTTTTGAAGTCTTGCTGGAAATGGTGGCGGCGGATAGATATGTGCCTGCTCTGTTGGCTTTTCCAACACAGTGCTGGCATCAGTGTGCTGTCTGGCATCAGTTCTGGCATCATCTACTTTTGTTTTCTCTTTCTCTGCTTCTCTGGGATCATCTACTGGCACATGCTTCTCATATTGGCAATTAATTGGTTGTTTAGCAACCTTCTCCATCTCGCACTACTTACCACTCTGAAGAGTTATAACTTTGGACTGCTCATTGTCTTTGTGCCGAGCATCTTCTGTGTCACTTGGCAATGCTCCATGGGGTCGATTGCTGAGTGCACTGGCAATCTGTCCAAGCTGGACTTCCAAATTTCTCATTGACGCAGCCAAACTCTGGACTGTGGCATCATTCCATGTATTCTGTGAGAGTGCCTTCTTGGTTGAGTCTCTGCCCTTGCTGAAAATTATTTTAGGTTTTCTGTGGCATGGCATTCTAATAGAATGCTGGCATGGCATTGTTATTCTACCTCTGAGTATTCTGGCGCTGGGCATTGTACTGGTTACCTCCTTGATTTCCCCAAGCTAAGTTAGGGTGTTGTCTCCAACCTGTATTATAGGTATTGGAGTTAGGGTTATAGTAACGATTAACATTGCCAACAAAATTTACCGATTGAGGGTTGGCAGGACATTTATCCACATGATGATTTTATCCACAGATCGTACAGAATGGGTCTAATGCTTTGACTTCTTAGGACTCATTGTTCTTTTGCAACGTTCTTACCATGCTCGTAAGGTTGGAAATCTTGGCATGAATGGATGTTAGTTTATCAACCTGAAATTTCCCATTGGTTTTTGTTCTGGTCCCAAGTCTTGCAATAGGATATTCAAAATCATTGATTGCAATCCTTTCTAAAATGTCAACAGCCTCTGTATATGTCTTGTCAAGCAATGAGCCAGCTGCTGAAGCATCAACAACCGTCTTTGTTTGTGCATTCAATCCATTGTAAAAGGTTTGAATCTGAGTCCAATTCGGGAATCCATGTATAGGACACCTCCTTAACAAGTCTTTGAGTCTTTCTCAAGCATCATATAAGGTCTCATCCTCAGCCTGCCTGAATGTAATGATCTCACCCCGCAACTTGGCAATGAGTGTTGGCGGCTGGAATCTTATCAAGAACTTCTGACATAGATCTGCCCATGAAGTGACTGAGCAAGGTGGCAAGGAATTAAGCCAAGCCTTTGCTCTGTCTATCATAGAAAAAGTAAATAACTTCAGCTTCACAGTATCTTCAGGTACTCCATTTTTTTTGAAATAGCTGGCAAATCTCCATGAACTGTTTAAGATGTTGCCTCGGATCTCCAGTGAGTGCACCATCAAACTGACCTACATTCAAAAGAGTTTGAATCATTACTGGCTTAAGTTCAACATTGACAGCGTTTACCTCTGTGCCAACAAGTCCTGGCATCAAATTGTCAATGGTTGGTGCCGAATGTTCTCTAGCAGGCCTCTCAATAACAACTGGGGCAGCAGGTGGTGGTGGTATCTCATTGTTAAGTGGATTTCCCCCATTGTTCACTACACCATTCCCTCCATTACCTTGGTTCATCTTTGAAAATCTTCTTTTTAACCTCCGCAAGGTTTTCTCAATTTCTGGATCGTATGGCCACTCGTCCACCACAGGATGCCTTCTAGTCATATACCGACAAAAATGAAAGGTAAAAATAAAAACAAAAATAAAAATAAAAGAAAGGCATGTAAAAATTTAAAAACAATCAATTCTGTTGCAATCCCCGGTAATAGTGCCAAAAACTTGTAGACTATCTAGGTGAAATGCTGGCAAAAGTGGTAGAAAATATGTTTAGAAAATATAAGAATGTGCCAAAATGAGTCTTTTGCATGCAAGTATACACGGGCTGCAAGTAATACAGCTGGTAAGCTGAGTATCGATCCCACAGAGATTGTCTTGGAATTCAATTGCCTTGATTGTTACTTGCCTTAAGAAAAAAGTTGATTTGATTTGAAATTGGTTTTGGAAAATAATTAAAAAGTAAAGAAATGAAAGAAAAGTAAAGACGTTGCCAATGAAGTTGTTTTAATGAATGATGAGCATTGGCAGAGAGTGTATGGTTTTCACGCTATTCATGTCGTGCCAGCCGTTAACAACAACCTGTCATGGCATTATTTGCCGAGTAGATTCAAAAGTAGCAAAGCCTCGCTCGATGGTCATTGCCCTAAATTGATCATGTAAAAACCCCTATATCTCTATAGTGTTTGTTTTTAAATAAACCAATTTGATTAAGATCCAACCTATACTCCTAAGGGGTAGATTTCACTCCCGGAGTAAGTTCATCTACTTGAACGACTTCTCTTGATGCTTTTCTCCTCAGTATTCGACAACTTATTCGTTGCCACCCCAATTCTGTTAAGATATTAAGGTGCAATACGCCAACAGTGCCAGCTCTGGCTAGGCAGAGTATTTAGGAAATATTAAAGTTTGCCGAATAGATGAAACTTTGCCAAGGCAGATTTATTATTAAAAGCTAAAGCATGAAAATAACTTAAAAACCAAACACCCCCCACCAACTATTAAATTAGTTCATAGGGAGGGAGTGAACCAACAATCCACAAACGTTTTCGGAATACATCATCCTTAAAAACAAAATAAAATAACTTGAGAGAGAGAATGGGCTAGAAGGGGGATGCAACCCTTCAAGATCCAGGCTTCTCGTCCAAGTTGGTCAGACCACCATTCCATGGTGCAGCCGGTCGTCAATCATCACACACACCAACTCCTCACGATCCAATCTTCTCCCCTCAAAGTCTAGCTTGGTTGGTGTTTAAATAGGCGTACAAAGAAGGGATAGGACTTGCTCTTCAAATTTTAAATTCTAACTGCCCAGAGGATAAGGGATTATCTTCTTATCCAGATTTGAATAAGAGCTTATCAGGCTAAGGCTAACGTCATCCTGCCGACACTGCCCTGGCATCCAAGCTTGGCATGAGTCTGCCATCAAGTCTTAGCACCATCTTATCCGCTATTTTTTTAGAGATTGCTCCAATTGTTATTTTTTCGGAGCTTGATCATGTCCTATTTTTTTGGGGTCCAATAGCCTTTTGGCGTGGCATCAAGTTCACTTCTTCGCCATCCGGTGCTTGGCATTGTTTGGTCCATCTGTGCCAACAACACTCGGCATTCTCTCTGGCATTCCTTCATGTGTTGCTTTTCTGGGCCAAATACTATGCCAAACCTGCAAAATTGCCAACAAAACAACCCTTCACACTGGCATAGACAAAACTCTAAACTCCTTATGCAAATGCATGATTCTAACATCCTAATGCAACTAAATGTACTTAAAAACAAGCAAAAGCATAGTAATATTGGCATTAAAAACAGTACTTTTGGAGAGGTAACACTCGCCTTCCGACCACCTTTGTTTTGCTCACCGGTAACCAATTTCAACCCTAAATTCACAATCGACCTCTAACCCCAAACCGAACCAAATCCCTAAAATTATTAACCCGCTGTCACTACCCATATCCCTAATCTACCCTAACCACCAAGCCATTCCCTGCTATCCCCGAAAATCTGAATTTCCCCATCATTAGATCTACAGCAATAAAAAATGGAGGGAGTTGTTATTTTTTATATTGTAATGAATGGGTTTATAAAAACCTGAATCAAACTTGTAATAAAGTGGGGGATTTTTTGAGATCGTAAAAAGGGGAAACAAATGTAAACAAAAAAATTAATAAAATTCAAAAAAAAAATCGAAGCAAAATCCTTCTCATTTTCGAAACACTAGGCCCTTTTTTTCTTCGTTTGAAATCTTAAACCATATCTTTTGCTTAAAATCTCAAATCGAAACTAAGAAGGTTTCTTAGTTTAAAACAAAAATTTTGTTTTTTTTGTTTTTAAATTTTGATTCGAATCAAAAGGGGTAAAGGGTTTTCGAATCGTACCTTCTTGGTTGAAAAAAGGTCGTTGTCGTTACCGTCTGGATCACCGTCGTGAGGTATTCTGCCGATGAACGATGACGGGAACAGGGAAGGCGGCTGCCATTAGGGTTGATAGGGTTTGGGTTGAGATGATGAAGTGAGCTAGGGTTATATTTTTTTATAAAATCTATTTTAAAAAAATAATAACCCTTATATTTGCACCGGTTCTGAAATGACGCCGTTTAGAGTACCCGGCCCGTGCGGTGACCCGGATCTGGGGAGGATCTACGGGTTTTGGGTAATGGGATAATTACTCAGGCGGTCCCTCTCTTTTCTACCCGCTTTCGATAGTATCCAGGGGCCAATTACACTTTTGGTCGGGTCCCTATAGTTTTAGTTTTTCTATATTTCATTTTTTATTTTTCCCTTTTTAGTTTTCAGTTTTTTAATTCGGTCCTTTTCCAGATTTTAGTTATTTTACTGTTATTTCATTTTGTGCACTTTTATTTTCTGTTCTTTTATTTTTTAGCACATTTCTTTTGTTTCTTTTCATTTTAGTCCAAAATATATATTATGTTTATATTGTTATTTTGTATAATTGTATATATTAATTATATTGTATGCATATATACATATTATACATGTATTTATTATTTATTATATGTTATCTAATATTATGTTATGTAAATCATATATTACATTATGTTATATGTATTATGTATTGTATTATATATAATATATGTAGATGTAATTTTTTTGAACGTGTATTATACGTATATATTAATTATGTATATATTAAAGTTTTTTAAACATTAATATATATATATATATATTTACTTAGTATAATATGTTTTTATTAGACAATATATTATATCATTACTATAATATATGTTATTATCGTATGTACAGTATGTATATATATATTTGTATTATTTGTTACATATATTTTGATATAGTATAGTTTTATTATTTTATATTATAGTTTTATATATGTATTTTTTAGGCTTTATGTTTTGATATAAAAATTGAAAAATAGTTTTGGACTAATTTGAAAAGGTTTCAAAAATGATTTTAAGTTCAAACAACTTGAAAATAAGTTTGAGAAGTTTTTGAGAGGTTTTGGAAATATTTTAAATATTTTAAAGTAGCCAAACTAACGTTTTCAACACAAGAGTATCGATACGGTCCAAGGGTTTCAGCTACAGTATTTTTCCAGTAACCAAAAACCGTACCGATACGCCCCTAGGCGTACCGATACAGAGTGAATCGTTTCGATACGCTACGTGGCGTACCAATCTAGTTTTCAACCACCCCAACGACTATTTCCCAATGGCTATTTGAATTACAGGTCGTACCGATACGGACTCTGGCGTTCTGATACGACGTACCGATACCCATAACCATGATGAGCATAATGGCTAGTTCCCGTATCGATACGCCTACCCGCGTATCGATACGGAAAGTAGCAGAACTATATTTATTGCGGGAAAAATAAGCCCCAACGGCTCCAACTCAATCTCAACGGTCTCCAATGGCTAGAAACTCAATTGGGAGTATTTAAGGACCCTTCAAGCTTCAGTAATAACTAAAGCTTCTATTGTCAACAACATTATGATGCCAAAATTGTCTTAGGGCTTTAAATTCTCATTCTTTGTACAGACAACACTTGTGAGCTTTAATTGTTATATTTGCTCAAGTGTTTAGGATTTGGGTGAGTTCTTAAAGAGTGCAAACATCTATCTTGTAGAGAGGATTTATTTTTGCTTTATTTCTTTTGTTTGAGAGGATTCCCAAAGCTTGGGTTGTAAGCTTTGGACGCTAGACTTGGTAATTGAGTCTAGGTTGTAAAGGTTGCCTCCTAAGCCTTGTTAAAATGGGAAGAAATCTTAGTGGATTTGGGAAATCCTTATTGGGAAGATAAGGTAGTGGGCGTAGACCTTGTTAGAAGGTTGAACCACTATAAATCCTTGTGTTTATTGTCTATATTTTTGCTTCAAACACCCAAAAATAGACTTCTCCACCACTTGGCAAGCAATTCGGTTGAAGGAATTGGAGCTCAATCAAACTCTTCAATTGGTATCAGAGCAAGGCTCAATCGTGAGGGATTAACATCCTCTTGAGGCTATCTGGCAAGCTCGACCAACAAACAAGTCAACCGGCTTCCATGGCGTTATCCATCGACAAACTGCCATTCTTCAACAGTGATCACTATGCTTATTGGAAGCATAGAATGATGCTTTTCATGAAGAGCAAAGACTACTGTCTTTGGGACATAGTTGAAGATGGACCGTTCGTGCTAAATCAGAGCAAGGCGGAGTGGAATTCGAAAGATCACAAGAAGATGGAGCTAAATTGCAAGGCTTTGCACATTCTATTTTGTGCATTAGGCCCGGATGAGTATGCGAAAGTATCTTCTTGTGAGAGTGCCAAGGAGTTATGGGACAAACTTGAAGCAATCCATGAAGGGACAAATGAGGTGAAGGATACAAAGATTAGTCTACTTAACCTCAAATACGAAAACTTCAAGATGGAACCATATGAAGACATCAAGAGCATGTTCGATCGGTTCTCTACAATCGTCAATCAACTCAAAAATCTTGGAGAAGAGATTTTGAAAGAAAAGCTCATTCGGAAGTTGATTTATTCACTTCCCGAATCATGGGAGAGCAAGAAGACGATCATTATTGAAGTCAAAGACTTGAAGAAGCTCAATCTTGAAGAGCTCATAGGATCTCTTCTCACCTATAAGATTATGTCTCTACCCTTGAAGAGGGAGAATGAGAAGATAAACAAAGAGCAAGGAGTTGATGTCAACATCATTGCTCTTCAATCCTCCACAAGCCACCAAGAAGAATCAACTGAGGATGAAAGTGAGGATAAAGAGATGGCCTATCTCTTCAAGGAACTTTCTCGATTCATAAAGAGCAATATAGAAGAATCCAAACATGAATCGAAGAAGAAGAAGATGGTGGATCCCCCCAAGTGCCCAAAATGCAAGGAAACGACGCACACCAAATACGATTGCCCTCGCTTCAACATAAAGGGATCATCATCAAAGAAAGCATATATGGCTACATGGAGTGGTGAAGACTCCACCGATGAAGATGAGATAGCCCATCTATGCTTGATGGCCCTCCAAGAGGGGAAGGTAACTTTTAACTCATCTTGTTCAAATTCATACACATGTGATGAGTTACAAGAAGCCTATGACAAATTGGTTTTTGAGTTCAAGACTTCATTTTCGAAAAATAAAAAAGATGGTTTCAAAATTGAAAATAAAAATGATTTGCTTTTAAAAACCAATTTGGAATTTGAAGCAAAAATCAAAGATTTTGAACTTAAACTTTTAAATTTACAAAATTTGCTTCAAAGTTTAGAAAAAAGGTCATCAAAAGGAAGTTGATGATCTTAAGAAAGAAAAATATTTGATCTCCAAAGAGCTTGAAAAGAAAAGCAATTTAGGAAAATCAAATTCTTATCAAAGACAATCTATTGCCCCAAGATTTTTGAATGGAAAAGGTTTTAGAAGTATTTGGGTCCCTAAAGGACTAAAAATGATGAAATTGAAAAATGGATTCCTAAGGGAACTAAATTATGTGCTAATAACGTCTATGGATCCAAAGCAATTTGGATACCAAAAATCAAATGATTGTCTTTTGTAGGTGTGATGGAGCTTTGATCAACAAGTGATAAGATTTAGGGGAGCTCTATACACACAAGGAAGAACACTTGAAGAAGGAAGGCTTCGGATCCTCCATTTGTTTCAAGTGTGGTAAAATTAGTTGAATTTTGTTCTTTTTAATTTGATTTATTTATTTTAATTCAACTAGTTAATCATACATGTTGGACTAACATTTGAATGATGCTTGAGTTAGGGGGAGCCAATTTTAAAACAAAACTTATTTTTGTCAATTTTTTTAACTCTCCATTGTTATTGATCTTTAAAGTTTGAACCATTTTTTATATAACAAAAAGGGGGAGAATATTTTGAAAATTTGAATTTTCAAATTAAAGGGAGCATATAAGATTTTCATCATTTAATATCTTATTCAAATTTTATTTTTACTAAGGGGGAGAATCTCAAAAACAATTTTTCAAGTTGGTTTTATTATATCAAAAATGGGAGATTGTTAGGATTTATGTTTTGATATAATAATTAAAAAATAGTTTTGGACTAACTTGAAAAGGTTTCAGAAATGATTTTAAGTTCAAACAACTTGAAAATAAGTTTGAGAAGTTTTTGAGAGGTTTTGGAAATGTTTTAAATATTTTAAAGTAGCCAAACTAACGCTTTCAACACAGGCGTACCGATACGGTATACCCCGTATCGATATGGTCCAATGATTTCAGCTACAATAATTTTCCAATAATCAGAAACCGTACCGATACGCCCCTAGGAGTACCGATACGGAGTGGATCGTTTCGATTCGCCACGTGGCGTACCGATCCAGTTTTCAACCACCCTAATGGCTATTTCCCAACGGCTATTTGAATTGCAGGTTGTACCAATACGGACCCTAGCGATTCAATACGACATACCGAAATGGACCAAGGCGTACCGATACGCATAGCCAGGATGAGCATAATGGCTAGTTCCTGTACCAATACGCCTACCCGTGTACCGATACGAAAAGTAGCAGAACTGTATTTATTGCGGGAAAAATAAGCCCCAACGGCTCCAATCCAATCCCAACGGTCTCCAACGGCTAAAAACCCAATTGGGAGTATTTAAGGACCCTTCAAGCTTCAACAACAACTAATGCTTCTATTGTCAACAACATTATGATGCCAAAATTGTCTTAGGGCTTTTAATTATCATTCTTTGTATAGACAACACTTGTGTGTAATACCCCAAAATTTACTAAGTTGATTAAGGGTCATTTAGTACTAAGATAATAGCTTAAAAGCTAACTTAGTGACTAAAATGACAAAAATGCAAAAGTTGGGATTTCTTTGATTATGGGTTTTTGAAAGGAAATTTCTAAGGTTTAAAGGTATCATGTGATAGATAGTGAATTAAATAATTTATTCTTAAATTTTGGTTGAATACCAAGGAAAATTGGAATTGAAATGGAAGTTTAAAAGTTTAGTGACCAAAATGTAAATTTTGGAAATTTCATGACTAAAGTATAACCTTTGGAAAAGTTTGGGGACTAAAGTTGTAATTTCCCAAAAGTTAAGTTTTTTTATTTCATAAATAAACAGATCACCTAAGGGTGTGAATCGAATGCGGAACTATTAGTTCGATCTGATATTTTGATTATTGGAAAAATCACAGTTAAAGTTTAAGTAGAATTCGGTTACCCAGATCGAATTGGAAAATTTTGAAATTTTTCCATATGATAGAGAAAGGTTATAAAAGTCATTTCCAAGTGTTGGAAATATTTGTAGTTTGATTCAAGATGAATCCTACAGTTTATTTTTGAGTAAAAGATTAATTATCGGTATATCGGATCGAATGGAAAAATTGAGAGACTGATCCAAGAGTTATGGAAATGTCATTGAAGTCTATTTTAAGAATATTTTATTATGGTTGGTTGAATTCTAACTAGATTTAGTTAGATTGTAATGGAATGGCAATTTTAGAACAAACTAGTAAATAAAAACTAGTTGAAGAGCAAATTGGTCTTTTGGCAAGGATGGCAATTTTGAAATATTTGAAAGTTATAAAGGGAAATTTTGGAAGAATGGGAATTGAATATTAAATCTTGTCCCTTGATTGATGATAAAATCAATCTCAATCGTTGGATAAAGGGGCAATTTGGTAATTTCACTATTTGAATGAATTTTAAATTCATTTTTAAGATACATGTGGCATAAATTGGAGGAAATAAAAGTAAATGGTAAAAAATATGAATAAAAATCATCTTGAATTTCGAATTGAAGGGAGGAAGAAAGAAAGAAAATGGAGAAAATTTTCCCAATTCGATTCAAGCCCTTAAACTCAGTTTTCAGGTAATCTCTTCAACTACAAAGTTGTTCTACTCTTGAAGCTCTATCTTTTGATATCAATCATTCATGGAATCCATGCTTGATTGATGAGAATTTAGATGAGAAAGAAATTAGGGTTTATGGATCAAATTGGGGCTTTGAGATTTTATGATTCCATGATTGAATTCAAGTTGAAATCAAGCAAGTATGATGTTAAAATCATGATATTGAGTTGGGATTTAAGTTTTACATGTTTTGATTATTATGAAGATGATTAGGGTTTATGGATTCAAGTTTAATTTAGGGTTTGTGATGTTGAAATAATAATCTAGTAAGCTTGAATTGTTGTTTGGAAGCAAAACCCTAAGTTAAATTGTGTAGGGACCATTTCGGCAACTTAAAATTTTGAAGGACCAAATCTGATTTTTTAGAATTTGGAGTGCATTTGCGTTATTAATGATGTTAGAGATAAGAAAATGAAGTTAGAATGCAAATTTGATGTTGAATTGAATTAGTGACCATTTTGACATTTTGTCAAAGTTAAGTGACCAAATCGAAATTGAAGTTTTTTTATGGGGGTTAAATCTGATTTTTAGTTGTAATGATGGAATTAAGGTAGTAATGTTGAATTGAGGACTACATTGCAAAGTTAAGAAGCTTGAATCCTTATCTTTGCATTTTAGTGACTATTTCGGTAAATAAGGAAAATTAGGGAGAATTATTATGAATAATTATTTGGTGAAGAATGTGACGAGTTTTTGGTTTAAAGCTAGTGATTGGACTAAATTGAAAAGTAGAGAAATAAGGAGAAGTTAGTATAAAAGTTGAAGTTGTTTATGGAAGCTGTGTAGAAAAAACTGGTTTATGGGAGTAACTTTGAAAATTCACCATAAATTCTACAAACATGGTTAGAAGGTGAATTTTATACCAATGTAAAGATTTGTTAATCTAGTTTCGTGTCCAACAAATGGAAACTGATTTCGAGTTCCGAGTAAAAAAATATGAATTTTTAAGCGGTGAAAGGTCAGAAAATAGTATAGCAGGCTGTTCCGAAATTCAATACTGGAAATTGACTTTGAAAATTTACCATAAATCGTGCAAGTTGAATTTGGGCTATTAATTTATATGGTTGAAAATATTATTGAATCTAGTTTCTTTCAGAACAAACAGAATCGAATTCCGAGTTGTAGATTATTTTATAGAAATATTTCTTTGGAGGTACTGCAAACTACCAGAAAATGAGAATTGATACACTTTGTATTTAAGGTTGATTAGTAAGCTTGAAAAGGGCTAATGGAAGTTCAAATTGGTCACTAAGGACCATAATGAGTTTTTGAACAATACGAGGAAGAAAAGAAAATGTTTGGAGATTTTGTATTCGAATAATTATTTTGGACAATATGTCTAAGATATTGTTAGATTGGGATCTAACAAATATTTTACTTATTTGAATTATGAAGTTAAGTTTGAATCAAGGGAGGTCTGAGGTACAATGAAGGAAAGGATCAAAGAGGACTTAGTGAGGCATATTAATACATGGCCCAGGTGACTGCAATGCATACATAACGTTATACATGGATGTTTTATACATCACCGGTAAGACTTGCGATGAGTCTACCTGGTTTATATATTGTCATGATAATTATGTCATTGATCATATATTTGACATACTTTAAATATGTCAAAGGTTGAAAATAAATGCATTGATCACTAGTTATTGATGATGGTTTACTATTAATGTTATTAGGTTATGAACCGCTTCATGTTAATATAAATTGATATACATTGCCATGGATGAAATATTTGATGATATAAAGCCCAAGTATGATATAGAGGTTCAAAGGTATAGTTGGATATCCATAGAGTCATAAACAGCTGTATAAATATTCTAAGCACTTCGGTGCAATATTCATAAATACTCATTGAGGGTATACTCATGCAAGGTTTGGGTATACGGAAACACTTGGGGTGCTAAGCACTATGGTGTAATTTTATAAATACTCAATGAGGGTATACTCATGCAAGGTTTGGGTATACGAAAGCACTTAGGGTGCTAAGCGCTACGGTGCAAATAATACACTATACTCAAGTAAGTATAGGGGGATGACTCGTGTACATAGAATCTCTTAATTCGATACCTTGGGTTAAATAAATTGAAAAGAATAAAAAAAGAAACATGAAGATAAGCTTGAAAGCTTGCATATAGAAATGGAAAAAGGTATTGGTAAGCATTGGAAGCTTACGGATGGAAATGGCAACGGTATTGGTAAGATCTAATCTTATCACTTTAATATACATATTTATTTATGTTAACGAGCATGTAATGGTAAGGTGATCATATGCATTGTTAATCTTTAATATTGATATTATGATAATTGCACTTGAATTTGAATTATTACCTCACTAAGTATATACTTAGTGTGTAACTGTTTTGCACGTAGGAAAGAAGAAATGGTTGGAGTAAGGAGCATATACGGACATCATCAATCGATAACAGATACATCAGTATCAGTAAGATATCTTTTGATACTATTTGATATTTACTAGTTGGCATGTATATTAAAAGGGTATGTCTGCTCTGATAGAATTTGTATTTTATTTGGTATCTAGATGAATTTTAAATCAGGCAGTTTTTAGACACTTTTATTAATTATATCAAGACAAATTAAATTGATAAGTTGTTGCCTGAAAATTAACTCGATTTGAAGATGAAAATATTATTTTTAAACTTTACGCAAATAACTAGATTTGTAAAAAAAACTAAATACATTGTAATATTTTTAAAGAAACAAAATTTTACCGAATTACAAATGTAGAGGGTTTTATGAATGTTTTGTGATACCTCTGACTTGTATTCGGTGTTGGATACGGGAAAAAGGGTGTTACATTTATTGGTATCAGATCTGTAGGTTTAGCCGATTCTCGGCCTAAATGGAAATGGTTTTATGTTAAAAAGAGTATACATGCCACTATGATATCAATATTACTGATCTGATGTTTTTATGATCCAATTGATGTCGCTCCTTACTAATGTAATTTGGGATGAATTATAAGAAATATTTGAGCCAAGAAAGCGTGATGAATTGGTAAATTGGAAGTTTTGGAAGGAATCAAGAGTAGTAACAATAAGGTTAATGATAACCTTTCGGATAAATCGGAACAAGAAAGGGGCATTGGTACAACAAGAAGTGCCTGTGCCGGATTAAGGAACTGAAAAGTTTGGAAACACCTGAATTGACAGGAAAAGCAGATTAAGGTCCAGTGATTGTTGATTTATAATTGAATAACTAAATAGTAGTTTTAAGTCTCTTTTACACAAAATAAACATATTTAATAATATACATGCCACTACTCAAACATGATGTAGGATGTCAAAGAGTTACTAAGATAACCTGTATTATTTCTTGTCTGCGAGGTGATGCCCAAAACGTTCCTACTTGCGAACCGGGTATTCAACCTACGTGAGCGCAGATAAAATACACACGCTAAGTATAACTTAGTGAGGCATTATAAGTAGTCATAAAATTAAATATTGAAATAGATGAAAACATGGTTAAGCAAATTCAAATCAAATATTTTATATAAGGTAAAACCATCATATATAAGAAATGGTGATATTCATATATCTCAACTTCCAATAAGCCCAAGTATGGTATAAAGAGAAACTGAAGTATGTGTGATCTGTACTCCTTGAGTACTGGTCACCGAAGTGACAATAACATATAAAACACATAAAGTGCCAATACCATATGAAACACATAAGTGTCAATATCATATAGACATATTAATTTCGGTATCATATAAACACATAAGTGCCAATAACATATAGATCCGAAGATCGGTGTGCAGCTACACGTAGTCCTTGACTACTGAACCTCTAATGGCATTTCACTATACTGTCACTCTCTATCATAAACTTGGGCAATAAATCCATTTCATATAACTTTGTAATTTATCATATAGACATAAAAAAAAATCGATAGAACATATGATTCATATATCATCCTTATTCAATAATAAATTGTCAAAACAATATAATAGGGTAGTTCATACCCCAATATATACTAACCTTTTTCCTTTGCTTGTAAAACATCGTATAGCTTGTACAAAAACCATGTTGTCATTTTAAATAAATTCATATAAATGAAATTTGAAAAATTTATCAAAATACATTTAAAACATATAAATGCACTTACCTTATAAGCCTCGCCAGTTACTTGTACCAAAACGTATTTATTTTGAAACTTCTTCTTTGTTTTTCAACTTGTTTCGATCACGAGCATGCTTGTTATCTATATGTATATTAAATACATAACACAAGCAACCTTGAGTACACATTCACATTATACAAAATAATGGAAAGTAACTAAAATAACTATCCATTATACGAAAAATTATTCCGATAGAACTTTTTATGTTCGAACCATAATTTATTCATATTTTTCCATAACTCCTCAACTTTTTCCAAAATATTCATTCTAGTCCCTATGGACTCTTTTGAGCTTCCAATCATCACTTTCAAGTCTAATCCTTTCATTTCTCACTCTTTATACTTTAGGACCTAAACTTTAGAAATTTACACTTCAATCCCCAATATTGCCGAAGAATACAAATTGTTCCTAAAGTCAATATAAACTCCAAATTCAGCCTTCCAACCACTTAACTAAATTTCCCAGCCCAAAATACTTCAAAAACAAGCTTAGCAATCAAGTCCCTAAACTTTCCAAAATTTACATTTTGGTCCCTAATGCAAAATAATTAGGGATTTTCATTCCAACTACCTTGTATCATCATTTTGAACCATTCTTCCTTCATTCACAACTTAAAATTCCTAACTTGACATAAACCCTAATTTTCCATAATTCAAGAACATGTGTATTTCTTTATTCTAACAACTAATTCAAGCTTATATAACATTTTTCTCACTATTCACATCATCAAAATAAATTTTGACATAACCTTCCCTAATCTTACAAGATAACTGACTGATCACTTAGTTGTTTTCCATGGATTTTTTTCATTATTTGAACCATGGAAACAACATCACAAGCTTAATTCAATAAAGAAAAACCATTAAGACTTAAGAATTCATCATGCTCTTCATCCAAAAAACAGAACTTATACTTATCTTTACCATACAATATTACCATCAAAATAAAGAGAATCAAGCATAGATTAATTTATTCCAAAATACCATACCTTAATTCTTCTTGCAACTATATCAAATAAAGCTTGAAACTTGGTTTTTCTTCTCCCTTTTCTTTCTTTCTATCCCACGGTCAAGTAGAGTTTTCTGAACAATTTTTTTTGTTCAATATTTAGTTATATTAATACACATGTCCATCTTATTTAATCATATAATGCCACTTGTTTTAATTAAAATGAATTTAAAAGTCATTTTAATCCATTTTACAATTTTTTCCTCCAACTAAATTGATATTTACAAGTCTTCTTTCAAAATGCCACTCCATCACATTGGAATTAATTTAGTTCCTTTCTAACCGACCATTATAAAAAAATCACATTGGAACTAATTTGGAATTAAATTGATTTTTTGTTTGATCCAATTATCCGAAAATCACCTAATACGATTTTTCCATCAATCGTATTATCAATTCCCAATCCATAATATCATATTTCTAAATTCCATAAATAAATAATACTATCATAATTAATCTTCTATATTTATGGAATCTAACTCTGAAATTTAGACTCGATCCAAAAATACCGATAATTATCTAAAATCTCTATCGGATAAATTTCTCTTTAAAATCCTTTAACAAAATTTTCATACGAATCGTTTCTACTTATCCAGAGTCTTAAATATCTATCTGAAACACTTTTATGGCACCTTCCCAGAGGTCACCCATCCTAAAATTTCCCTGGCCTGAGCATGCTTAACCATTTTATTCGATCAAATTTCTATACCTTTTTCTCCATCTAAATTCTAAAAACCGACATTAAGGTACTTAATTCTATCTGATTCACACTTATGCTGACTAAAATTACTTATTGGGAAAATTACCATATTGGTCCCTAAACTTTTCCCAACTTTTCACTTTTGTCACCAAACTTTGAAATTTTACGTTTAAGTCGCTGAACTAAGACCACTAACTTTTGATTCTTTATATTTTAGTCACTAAGCAAAATTTAGGGTATTACAATTCTCCCCCTTAAGAAAATTCGTCCTCGAATTTTCAAAACGTACCTATAACAGTATCAAATGCATCATTGTCATCCTTCATTAGAATATGGTAGACTCTTGATGGAGTCCCGTATTCCTTGTTAGAAACAACTTTAGATATTATCGGTTGGGTGATCTTAGCAGATCCTGAATTACACTGATATCTCCCTTTTTGATTCTGAACAACCGATTTCTCTGACTTTTCTAATCTACTATCATTCTTCGGGCAATCTCGAAGAAAATGATCAGTAGCACCACAACCAAAGCAAGCTCCTGTAATTAATCTGCATCGTCCATAATGAAGTTTACCACAATGATCACACGATGAGTTTTGGTATTTCTTTGAACCTCCTAACTTTGTAGCAGAGACCTGTGAACCTTTGAACTCTTTGTACTCAATTCTTTATCCAAATGTATTAGCTCCTGTACGATTATCCTGATATAAACTCTTGTTTCTCTTAGAAGATGATGTACCAAAAGATTCTCTCTAATTCCTTTTTCGCGACTGAACATTCTGAGCTGCCAACTTTTCTTGCCGAACTTTTTCCATCCCTTTCGCTCGGTTGACAGCATCTTGGAATCTAGTGATTTCCATAGCTATCAACACCTCTTTATAATCCGGATCCAAACCTTCAATGAAGCTGAGGCTACGTTCCTTCTCTGTAGGGATCAACTCTGAGGCGAATCGGCTTAGTTTGTTGAATTCACATCCATATTCGTATAATGTTCGATCGCCTTGCTTAAGATTCAGAAATTGACTCCTCATTTCTCGAATAAAAATATCTCCAATATATTTGTTGCGGAATTCACGGAGGAAAAAGTCCCAGGTGATCTCTTCCTGAGGACAAGTGGTGATATTCGACCACCATATACGAGCCTGTCCCTTTAATAAAGACACAGCTCCCTCTAACTTTCTCTGATCATCACAGTGTAACCCTTCGAGCATAATCTTTAGATCATTAAGCTAATTGTCCACAGCAATAGGATCTCTATCAACAAAATCTGGTGCTTGCATATCCTTTAGCTCTTTAGCAATAGAAAATCGGGGAGGACAATTAAGTATCATTTCCAAAGCTTGTAGGAAGTTTCCCTAATCTTGTACCGGCATTCCTGATTGAACCGGTACATTCTCAACAGGTTGTGCTAAAGGTGGAGCAAAACTAGCTTCTTGTCCAACCTCAGCAAAATTTTGACCCCCTAAATGGGTCGCCTGACGTGAACCTTCACTCTCAGGCATATGTACTCATCATAACATTTAACATTTGTAAGCATGAGCATCACTATACAAATGTCATCATTAGTAATTTATGACATCCTAGTGGCATGTACACATTTTTAACTCATTGCCAAGGCAACCCCGTTGTGCAAGTTGCCACGGCAACTGAGTTGCCCGTGCACTCTTTTACCAAGACGATCCAATCGGCTATCACACCTCAACTCACGATAACCTGGCCTATCTCTCTCATTTGATCTTATCTAATTACATCGCCTTTTACTTATTTTCTTTCTAGATTAGTTATTAGTTAAAACTCCTATAATCTTCTACTTGTGTTTTCTTTTACTTTTTACAGTGCAAGAGACTAGATTCTTGAAGTGGCACCAATCCCTGTGGAGACGATATCTTTTATACTATAACTTGCAACATGTATACTTGCACAATTGCGTAGCACTTATTACGCGCAACAAGTTTTTGGCGCCGATCCACCATTTTTCAAAAACTTGTTGCGCGTAATAAGTGCTACGCAATTGTGCAAGTATACACGTTGCAAGTTATAGTATAAAAGATATCGTCTCCACAGGGATTGGTGCCACTTCAATAATCTAGTCTCTTGCAATCAGCTTAAAAACGAAAAAAAGAAAACACAAGTAAAGGATTATAGGAGTTTTAACTAATAACTAATCTAGAAAGCAAATAAGTAAAAGGCGATGTAATTAGATGAGAGAGATAGGCCAGGTTATCGTGAGTTGAGGTGTGATAGCCGATTGGATCGTCTTGGTAAAAGAGTGCACGGGCAACTCAGTTTCTGTGGCAACTTGCACAACGGGGTTGCCTTGGCAACTAATCGATGGTTGCCTGGGCGACTAGTTGGGAAACTACTTGGGCGTCTGAGCAGCAACCTTCAAGGTTCGGCAGAGCATTCTTCAATGGCTTATTCTTATCCCCAAGTCGAAACTCTAGCTACTTGTGCATGCCTTGATAATACATCCCTGCGTGAATCAAGGGTGAACAACAACCAATCTTGCGCTCCTCTTAGCCGTTGAAATCCTTAACTTATTCCTAAGCCGGATTAATCTTCACCATCAATAGATTGAATAAAGATCATATTCATTCGTTTCTTGAATCTAACTCTCCCAATATTAGATAAATAGATGAAGTCATGAGATCCTCTCCCAATTCACTCACAAACAAGAATAAGAACCAAGAATGAATAAACCTTGAATAGAAAAGTGCAAACTCTTATTACCTAAACAAAATCCAATAGTTCCTCACAACCACAAAACACAATAACCATAGCCAAATAGATTTACTTCATGGCTAGGTTCCAAAGAAACACAAGATAAAGAATCCCTAGCATGAACCTAATTGAACAAGAAATAAAAAAGATGAAGGATGAAGCTTGTCGAAATCCTCCTTGCCCTTGATGCTTGTCGAAAATTCTCTCTTCTCTCTCTCTTTGGAGTTGACGGCGTGGCCTCTAAAATACAGGGCTAGGTCAAAGTCCTTCTTTGAAGAGGAAGTTAAGTTGGAATTAAATTATCTTTAAAGAATATAATTCTTTATTATAATTATATTCCTTCTAGAACTTCTCCTATCTTCTTGGAATTTAATTCTTCTTTAATCTCTTCATGGAAATCAAAATCCTTTGGGATTTAGCTTTGCTCCACGCCATCTTGGGCTTGTCTAGTCATCAATTTCGACTACCATATCACCTTATTCTTTGTCGACAATTGCCCTGGCAACTGGCTCGGCGTCTCCTTCATGCATTTCCCTGGCAACTAGCTCGGCATCTTCTTCATGCATTGCCCTGGCAACTATCTCTAGCCTTGCTTTGGCAAGTGATCTTGCACATACACACAAAACACACCAAAGCAGCATCTTTTCCCACAAAAACTACCAAGTTATGTAATCAAGCTCAACGATGAAAGGAAACATGGATAAATGCATGAATGGCTAATTATGCAACTAATATGAGCCTAAGTCTAACAATAATATGAGTAAAAGGGTAAGAAAAATAGTACTTTTGAACACTTATCACACCCCCAAACTCGAACTATTGCTTGTCCTCAAGCAATGCAAACTAATAATTACCTGCCAAAACTTCAATTTTCACAAACTTAGCTTTGAACTTGATTTCAATTCTCAGAACCGGGGCACAAAGTATGATTGGCTTTTCACTTTTCGAAAAACTTAGGAGTTACTCGGAATCAAACTATAATGCTTGTGAGTGTGTGCGGAGTTGTGTGCAATTTGATTTTTTGGATTCTATGCAAACAAGAGGTTTTCAATTTACTTCATTGGGTTCTTTTTAACATGTTTTAACTAGAGCCAGTTTTGGGCACCTCTAGTGTTTTGTTTTTAGTTTTCTTAAGTTAATTAATTTATTCGACTAGAGCCAGTTTCGGGCACCTCTAGCGATCAATTTTTTAGCACATACTAGAGCCGGTTTCGGGCACCTCTAGCGATCACTTTTTTAGCACATGCTAGAGCCAATTTCGAGCACCTCTAGCGATCAATTTTTTAGCACATGCTAGAGCCAATTTTGGGCACCTCTAGCATTCATCCAATTTTTATTCTAATCCCCCAATTTGTTTAATTATCAACCTAAGTTCACTAGAATTCCTTAAATCAATCAAACCACAACATTGTTTCATCAAATTTAGCATCATAGTAAAATTCTAAGTTTTTCCATGGTTATCCTAGAATAAAAATTCTATCAATTAAGTGCATTGGCAAAGTCATCATCGGATATTCATCAAATCTAGGCAATTCTTGTTCCAACTAAAGGCATGGCAAGCAATTTATGCATCCTAAATGTAATACTTAAGATGAATGTAACTAAACATGGTAACTACTAATAACAATCCCCCCAAACTCGAGTGAGGCATTGTCCTCAATACATGTATTAAATAAAAATAATGAAAAATAAAATGCAAATGAAGACTTACTCTGAGAGTTCGTCGTCATGGATGATTAGTTTCCTTTTGGTCGGTGTCTTGATTCTCTTGCTTGAACGCGATGGTTGTTTCCTTGTTGCCGGTGGTGGAATCAATCCTCGTACGGGGTTGTCCTCATCGTCCTCTTCATCAATGTCATTGTCTTTTCACTTGGAGGATTCAATTGGTGCGGTCTTTGTTGGTGCAATGGAGGACTCGTCCGAATCTGAAAAATCAGACAATGATTCCGTAGGAGTTGATTCGGGCATAGGTGATTTACCTTTGGCTTTTGCAGTGGTTACCGTGATATCTTTAGGGTTGTTCGCTGTGGCTTCTACTTGGGCAGGCACGGTGTAGGTTGTCGCGGCATCATCTGCTGCAGTTACCGTGGTGACTGCTTCATTGGTTGCTGGGGCAAGGATCTCGGTAGGAAAGATTAGGAACGGTACGCGATTGTCTGGGTACTTTTCTAGGATGACTTGGGTGATGGCATTGTTGTGCTCCTTAATGTACCGCATGAACATTAGTTGCCGGTCTTCAATTTGCCTTAGGTGGCTCGCCAATGGTTGCAAGAGTGCTTCAAAGTGTTCCCGGGTTGATGACCGAGTTGCCCGGGCGTTAGGTGCTTGGGCATTAGGGATTACCGGGGCGGCAGGCGTTGCCGCAGCAATTGGAGGCCTTGAGGATTTTTTCGATGCCTCTCCCATTATCTTTCGGATTTGTGCTTGATTCCAACCGGACTTTGGTTGGGCCTTTTCATCGGTTGACTCACTTGGAACATACATCTCCTTGCAAAGATTAGAAATTAAGCAAGGGAAGAAAAGAGAACCCTTATCTTTTGAGCTACATACAAAAATCTCATCACAAATAATTTTTCCAATGTTAATGATGCGATTATGCAAAATAGAATGTATGAGCAAAAGATTTGTATATCAACGGTAGTATTGTGTGTGGTGGGCATTAAAGAAGTTTTAACAAACTTATTCCATAGTTTTGCCTCGGGTTTAAGCCGAAGGCGATTTACCGTGCCCTTGTATTTATCGTCGTTCCAATGAGTTCTTGAAGTACCTTGTCGAGTTGCTTGGGCGTGATTTGATCAACAAAGGCTTGATGCTCGTCCTTCTCAATGTAGAGCCCGTAAAAGGTGTTGACGTTTTTGGGGCTTATGAGTATGGCCTTGTCACGAACAAAAACATAAGGATTATCCGGGTTAGGTGAGTGAGTATAGAATTCTCTTACCCATGAGATGTTACCCGGTTCCGATTGATAGCAAAAGATTTGCCACTTTTGTTGTGCAATCCTCTCGAAGATGAATGGTTCAAGGCCGAAATCTTGATGAGAGTTGGAGTATTCAAAGCCTTGTTCTTCGTAAATCCTCCGGCTTTCGAACTTGGAGTGAAATCTTTCTTGAACCACCGGTGTAGCAAACTTCTTGTATCGTTTTTTCTTTGAAGGAACTTGGATGAACTAAAAATTTAATTTTGGATGCCATAGATGATCTTGGTTGTGAGTTTTGTAAAAACAAATAAAAGAAACTAAAGAGTTGCAAGATGAAAAGTAGGAATAGGTTTCTTGGAAGTTAAGGGTGATGAGTTTTATAGAAAAGATAGGTAGTAAATATGGTGGGTGGGATTAATTTTGGAAAGACAAAAAAGAGGGTTTCGGTTTAGGAGAAGGGTGACAGCAAGGGGGGTTTAATTAGCATAAGTTGGAGGCTTTATATAAGCCTTAGATTCAGCCCATTAATTTCCTTGTTGAAGATGTTTTCCTTCTTGGATCAAAATTCCTCTTTATCTTGAACTCTTTTCCTACAATTCAAAGACAAATCAAATAAGGATTAAAATTAAAGATAAACTAATAAAAGAAAATAACTAAAGATGTGTAAAGGGATTCTTAAACTTAAAGAAAGATAAAACAAAAGAAAATAAATCTATCCAAAAAAACAAATAATCGAAAGTAATAAAAAATAAATAAAAATAAAAATTAAATAGTTCGAAAAAATAAAAAAATAAAAAATAAAATATCGAAAGGAGAGCATGCTCATGCATCTCCTAAGTTGACCACTTCTTTGTTACGTTCAACATGGGCACCATTGTAGTGCTTCAATCTTTGTCCATTAACTTTGAATTCATGTTTGTCAGTGATGGACTTGATTATCACGGCACCATGGGAGAATGGTTTGACAACTTCAAATGGTCCCGACCATCTTGATTTCAGTTTTCCCGAGAAAAGTTTTAGTCAAGAATTGAATAAGAGAACTAGTTGCCCTGGCATGAATTGTTGCGTCAAGAGTTTCTTGTCATGCCATTGTTTTGTTTTCTCCTTGTAGATTCATGCATTGTTATAGGCGAGTGCACAAAATTCTTCTATATCGTTGAGGTCCAACATACGCTTTTGTCCGGCACTTTCCCAATCCATATTCACAGTCTTGATTGCCCAATATGCCTTGTGTTCGATTTCCACTGGTAGATGGCATGTTTTTCCATAGACAAGTCGGAAGGGGGACATACCTAAGGGTGTTTTGAATGCAGTGCAATATGCCCAAAGTGTGTCATCTAGTCTTAATGACCAATCCTTCCTAGAGGGATTTACAACTTTCTCGAGTATACCCTTCAATTCCCGATTGGAAATTTCTGGTTGCCCATTGGTTTGTGGGTGATATGTCGTGGCGATCTTGTGTGATATGTTGAAACGTTGCAACATCTTGGCAATAAGTCTATTGTCAAAATGCTTTCCTTCGTCACTGATAATTGCTCTCGGCATCCCAAACCGTGTAAATATGTTTTTCTGCAAGAATCGTTGCACGGTCTTGGAATCGTTGTTGGGAACTGCAGCTACCTCAACCCATTTAGACACGTAGTCGACGACAAGTAGAATGTAGAGGTTGCCGAATAAGATGGGAAAGGTCCCATAAAATCGATCCCCCATACATCGAACAATTCCACCTCGATGATGTTCTGGAGCGGCATCTCATGTCATCTAGAGATATTGCCCGTCCTCTGGCAACGATCACATTGCTTGTAAAAGTTTTGGGCAGCTTTGTACAATGTTGGCCAATACAACCCGGATTGCAAAACTTTGGCCGCGGTACGAGTTCCTTCAAAATGTCCTCCATAGGGTGAAGAATGGCATTGCCGGAGTACATTCTGTTACTCTTCTTTAGGGACACATCGGCGTATAACCTGATCTGCACATTATTTAAACAAAAGAGGCTCATCCCAAAAGTAATGCTTAGCATCATGGCGGAACTGCTTCTTCCCTTGGTGAGTAATGCCATAAGGTAAAATACCACAAACAAGGAAATTAACTAAATCTGCGTACCAGGTATTGCCGAGGCATGTGCTGCCGTGGCGACTGCTCCCAAAATTGCCGAGGCGTGTGCGTCAAGGGCTGCTGCGGCGTCGAGAGTTGCCAAGGCTTCAAGGGTTGCCAAGGTATGCACGTCCATGGTTGTTGAGGCAAATAAAGTTGTTCATCCGAGAATGCATCGCATATCTCTAGATCTGCGTCCTACTCCTTATTGCGTTCTAAACGTGATAAGTGATCGGCCACTTGATTTTTTGTTCCTTTCCTGTCCTTAATTTCAATATCAAATTCTTGTAAAAGTAATATCCAACGAATCAAACGAGGTTTGGCATCCTTTTTAGCAAATAGATATTTGATTGCCGAATGGTCCGTATGAACAATTACCTTTGTACTAATCAAATAGGATCGGAACTTGTCAAATGTGAAAACTACAGCTAGTAACTCTTTCTCCGTTGTTGTGTAATTCACATGAGTATTATTAAGAGTTTTACTAGCGTAGTATATCACATGGAAGGTCTTACCTGTGCGTTGGCCTAGGACTGCTCCTACCGCGAAATCACTTGCATCACACATGAGCTCAAAAGGTAGCGTCCAATCTGGTAGAACGATGATGGGTGCCGAGGCAAGCTTTTCCTTTAGGGTTTCGATTGCTTGGGTGCAAGAATCATCAAAATTGAAGACTTTATCCTGTTCAAGCAAATTGCACAAGGGTTTAGTGATTTTAGAAAAATTATGAATGAACCTCCTGTAGAAACCTGCATGTCCAAGAAAGCTTCGAATTCCTTTAACCGAACTTGGTGGGGGGTAATCTCTCGATCACGTCCACCTTGGCTTTGTCTACTTCAATTCCCTTGGATGAAATCTTATGGCCGAGCACTATTCCTTCATCTACCATAAAATGACACTTCTCCCAATTGAGGACTAAATCAATTTCTTTACATCTTGCCAACACCTTCTCTAAATTGCCGAGATAGCTGTCGAAGTCATTACCAAAAATAGAAAAATCATCCATGAAGATCTCAAGGAAGTCTTCGACCATGTCTGAAAAGAGAGCCATCATGTATCTTTGGAAGGTTGTCGGGGCGTTACACAATCCGAATGGCATCTTTCGGAAAGCATAAGTACCGTATGGGCATGTGAAGGTTGTCTTTTCTTGATCTTCTGGTGCTATGGCAATTTGATTGTAACCTGAATAACCATCAAGAAAATAATAAAAGGGTTTACCTGCAAGACGATCAAGCATTTGATCAATAAAGGGTAATGAGAAGTGATCTTTCTTAGTGGCTTTGTTTAGCTTTCGATAATCCATACAAACCATCCAACCGGTCATAGTCCTGGTTGGAATGAGTTCATTTTTTCATTACTTACCACTGTTATACCTTTTTTTCGGTACACATTGTACCGGACTTACCCATGTACTATCAGAGATAGGGTATATAATGTCGGCGTCAAGCCACTTGATGATTTCTTTCATTACAACCCCTTTCATGGCATGATTCAGTCTCCTCTGGCCTCAATAAGGTTTGTGATCATCTTCTAACAAAATCTTGTGCATGCACACTGCCGGACTAATTCCCTTCAAGTCAGCAATTGTTCATCCTATTGCTTTTTTGTGTAGCTTCAACATTTTGATCAGCTTCTTTTCCTGCTCAGGCTGTAACTTAGAAGAAATAATTATAGGCAATGTATTATCGGTTCCTAACTATGCATATTTTAGTTGCTCTGGCAACTGTTTCAACTCAATAATCGGTGGTTGTTCAATAGAGGGCTTTTCGAGCTTACCTTCCTTACCTGAGTAATCCAGTGGTTCAAAGTATGTACCTGGTCGATTGACTAGCCAATTTGCCTCTTCTTGTTGTTCCTCATTGACCGGTTCTTCATACCCCTCATTGTGAGTTCTCCCTTTTCAACATCGATCAAGGTTCTCCCTATTGCTAGGAATGGTCTCCCGAGAATGATAGGTGCATGCTCATCTGCTTCACAATCCAAAACAATAAAGTCAGCAGGAAAAATAAATTTATCAACTTTTACCAATATGTCTTCGATTTTTCCCTCTGGATGCACATAGCATCTGTCGGCTAGCTGTAGCATAACTGTTGTAGGTCTTGCCTTCCCGATTCCTAGTTTCTGGAAAACCGATTTAGGCATCAAATTTATGCTAGCCCCAAGGTCTCATAATGCTTTCCCGACATAGTGGTTTCCAATAGAACAAGGTATTGTGAAACTTTCGGGATCCTTCAACTTAGGTGGCATTCGATTGTGCAACATGGCCATGCATCCCTCTGTTGCGGCAACTATTTCAAACTCTCCTAGCCTTGTTCTCTTGGACACAATGTCTTTAAGAAACTTGGCATAGTTCGGCATTTGTTCAATTGCTTCCGCCAATGGCAAGTTGATGTGGACTTGCTTTAGGATATCAAGAAACTTCTTGAATTGATATTCTTGCTTTTGTCGCTTCAACCTTTGTGGGAATGGTGGTGGAAGTCGGATATCTTCGATCCTTTCATTGGTTTGGAACCTGATTGACGGCATTGCCGGGACAACTGGAGTTGCCGAGGCATTATCAATTGGGGTTGCTGAGGCATGCTTATCACAAGTTGCCAAAGCATCCTTATCGTCGGTTGCCGAGGCATGCTTATTGCCGGTTGCCGCGGTAATTCTTGGTGCAGCATCTGAGGCTTTGCCGCTAGGTTCGTCTTGATCTTTTTGTGGAGTTTTGTTTGTTGAGCGGGCTTGAGCCTCATTAAGTTGTTGGCCACTTCTAGTGGTGATCGCCTTACATTGCTCATGGCCAGTTCCTCTTGCGACTTCAGTATCGCTAGGTAAACCTCTTTGCGGTCTAGTATTCAGGTTTTGAGCAAATTGTCCGACTTGATTTTCTAATGATTTGATTGCCACCTCTTGGTTTTGCAATCTCATCTCGGTCCTGTTAATAAAAGCATCAGTTCTTTTTATGAAGTTACTATTCTCAGCCATATAAGATTCAGTTTTCATCATAAAAGCATTTAGAGAATTTTCCAAAGAACTAGATGTTGTCGGTTGTTGCTGTGGCAACTGTTGCCGTGGCATATTCTGCTGGAATCCCGATGTTTGTGCATTCTGATTGTTCTGGTTTAGTGTATTGTTGGGATTACTCCATGAAAAATTCGAGTGCTTCTTCCAAGCTGGATTGTATGTATTGGACATCACATTGTTGTTCCGATTGTAATTCCCCACATAGAAACTGGATTCCAAATTCTGCATACATTTAGAAGAATCATGGTTATCACCACATAACTCACAAAAAGAATCCATTACCTTGACCTCATGTGTGTTGTTTGGTTTTTGCATGTTCTGGACTATCTTGGTTAAAGTGGTCAATTGTGCTGAAATTGAATATGATGATCCTAGTTCATGTATTGTGGCTTGGCGTCTAACTCCTCCTCTTCTAGTAGAGGGGAATTGATAATCATTCTTGGCCAGCCTGTTTAGAATTTGCATTGCTTCCTCCGACGACTTATCTAGGAGTATGTTGTTTATCAAGGCATCTAGCATCATCTTTGTTGGTGTATTCACGGCGTTGTAAAACATTGTTACTTGAGACCACACCGAGAATCCGTGTAGGGGGCATTTGTGTAGAAGTTCTCTATATCGCTCCCAAGCCTCGTACATGGATTCATCATCTGCCTTCCGAAAAGAAGTAATGTCGTTTCGAAGCTTATCAGTCAAATTTGTAGGATTAAACCGAGCAAGGAAATCACGACAAAGATCGGTCCAAGATTCTACTGATCCGGAAGGAATGCTATTCAACCATGCTTTCGCCCTATACCTCAGTGAATAGGGGAATAATCTTAATCGTAAAACATCGGGGGTGACTCCGTGTATTTTGAAAGAGTTACAAATCTCGAGGAAAGATTTTAGATGTTGTCGTGCATCTTCAGTTGCTGAGCCGCCAAATTGACCAATTGTGTTGATCATATTAAACATTATCGGTTTCAACTCAAAGTGATCAGCTTCAATTTCAGGTGCAACAACTCCTGGATTAAGTCCATCAAGATCTTTTTCAAGATAGTCTCGAATAGTTCTGTTTCGTGCAAGAATCACTCCTCCTCCTGCTGGAACATCTTGATTCATATTGCCATCTTGATTAGCCATTGCTACTCTTATCCTTCGTCTAAGTCTTTGTAAGGTTCGTTCGATTTCTAGATCAAAGGGATATTCTGGTGTAATCGGTCTCGCCTTGGTCATATACCAATGCAAAACCAAAGTTTGTTAGCCCTTTGAATCTTAAACAAGAAAAGTAAAAAGAAAGTGCAAGAAAATAAAAACAAAGTCGCTATTGCCAATCCCCGGCAACGGCGCCAAAAACTTGTTGCGCGTAATAAGTGCTACGCAATTGTGCAAGTATACACGTTGCAAGTTATAGTATAAAAGATATCATCTCCACAGGGATTGGTGCCACTTCAAGAATCTAGTCTCTTGCACTGTAAAAAGTAAAAGAAAACACAAGTAAAGGATTATAGGAGTTTTAACTAATAACTAATCTAGAAAGCAAATAAGTAAAAGGCGATGTAATTAGATGAGAGAGATAGGCCAGGTTATCATGAGTTGAGGTGTGATAGCCGATTGGATCGTCTTGGTAAAAGAGTGCACGGGCAACTTAGTTGCCGTGGCAACTTGCACAACGGGGTTGCCTTGGCAACTAATCGATGGTTGCCTGGGCGACTAGTTGGGCAACTACTTGGGCATCTGAGCAGCAAACTTCAAGGTACGGTAGAGCGTTCTTCAATGGTTTCTTCTTATCCCTAAGTCGAAACTCTAGCTACTTGTGCATGCCCTGATAATACATCCCTGCGTGAATCAAGGGTGAACAACAACCAATCTTGCGCTCCTCTTAGCCGTTGAAGTCCTTAACTTATTCCTAAGCTGGATTAATCTTCACCATCAATAGATTGAATAAAGATCATATTCATTCGTTTCTTGAATCTAACTCTCCCGATATTAGATAAATAGATGAAGTCACGAGATCCTCTCCCAATTCACTCGCAAACAAGAATAAGAACCAAGAATGAATAAACCTTGAATAGAAAAGTGCAAACTCTTATTACCAAAACAAAATCCAATAGTTTCTCACAACCACAAAACATAATAACCATAGCCAAATAGATTTAGTTCATGGCTAGGTTCCAAAGAAACACAAGATAAAGAATCCCTAGCATGAACCTAATTGAACAAGAAAGAAAAAGATGAAGGATGAAGCTTGTCGAAATCCTCCTTGCCCTTGATGCTTGTCAAAAATTCTCTCTTCTCTCTCTCTTTGGAGTTGACGGCGTGGCCTCTAATTTATAGGGCTAGGTCAAAGTCCTTCTTTGAGGAGGAAGTTAAGTTGGAATTAAATTATCTTTAGAGAATATAATTCTTTATTATAATTATATTCCTGCTAGAACTTCTCCTATCTTCTTGGAATTTAATTCTTCTTTAATCTCTTCATGGAAATCAAATTCCTTTGGGATTTAGCTTTGCTCCACGTCATCTTGGACTTGTCTAGTCATCAATTTCGACTACCATATCACCTTATTCTTTGTCGACAATTGCCCTAGCAACTGGCTCGGCGTCTCCTTCATGCATTGCCCTGGCAACTAGCTCTAGCCTTGCTTTGGCAAGTGATCCTGCACATACACACAAAACACACCAAAGCAGCATATTTTCCCACAAAAACTACCAAGTTATGTAATCAAGCTCAACGATGGAAGGGAATATGGATTAATGCATGAATGGCAAATTATGCAACTACTATGAGCCTATGTCTAACAATAATATGAGTAAAAAAGGTAAGAAAAATAGTACTTTTGAACACTTATCACTCATAACACACTCAATTTAAATCCAGAACTGGCTAAACATGTAGCTCTGATACCAATAAATGTAACACCCTCTTCCCATATTTGTTACCAAACACGAGTCGATGATGTTACAAAACAAGTTTAAACAATTTTCACTATTTGAAACAAAACTGGCAGCTCGCACTGTCATTTCTTTAAAAAATTATAAATTTTTGTAAGCTTCAAAACTTCGTTTGGAAAAAATCCTAGTAAACTAGATTCATCAAGCTATCAATTCATATAAATTAGAGGTCTTAACTTATGGCACATAAGTGCCGAAAATTCGTTAAATATGCACTACAATGCAGACCTGCTGTATGAAAATATCGACCTTGCATCGAATAAAAATTCACAACTTTTCGCACAAAACTCGAAAACAGTCACCGTTTGTTTTAAAAAAAAAATTAGGCTCAATTTTTAGTTCATCCATATAAATTTCATTTTCTAATTCAACCTATGGAATATATGGCAAATTTTCAAACTCACTGCCTAAAATAGAGTGTTAGGACAGCTTCGATCTAATTCCATTTTAAGTTCTCCAACTACTTATAAGTCATTTCATTCCACATACTAGTAATGCTAGACCATATTTTAGCTATACATATATATACTAAAGAGTAGTTTTAAGTCTCTTTTACACAAAATAAGCATATTTAATAATATACATGCCACTACTCAAACATGATGTAGGATGTCAAAGAGTTACTAAGATAACATGTATTATTTCCTCGTCTGCGAGGTGATGCCCAAAACGTTCCTACTTGCGAACCGAGTATTCAACCTACGTGCGCACAGACAAAATACACACGCTAAGTATAACTTAGTGAGGTATTATAAGTAGTCATAAAATTAAATATTGAAATAGATGAAAACATGGTTAAGCAAATTCAAATCAAATATTTTATATAAGGTAAAACCATCATATATAAGAAATGGTGATATTCATATATCTCAACTTTCAATAAGCCCAAGTATGGTATAAAGAGAAACTGAAGTATGCGAGATCTGTACTCCTTGAGTACTGGTCACCGAAGTGACAATAACATATAAAACACATAAAGTGACAATACCATATGAAACACATAAGTGTCAATATCATATAGACATATTAATGTCGATATCATATAAACACATAAGTTCCAATAACATATAGATCCGAAGATCGGCGTGCAGCTACATGTAGTCCTTGACTACTGGACCTCTAATGGCATGCCACTATACTGTCACTCTCTATCATAAACTTGGGCAATAAATCCATTTCATATAACTTTGTAATTTATCATATAGACATAAAAAATGTCGATAGAACATATGATTCATATATCATCCTTATTCAATAATAAATTGTCAAAACAATATAATAGGGCAGTTCATACCCCCAATATATACTAACCTTTTTCCTTTGCTTGTAAAACATCGTATAGCTTGTACAAAAACCATGTTGTCATTTTAAATAAATTCATATAAATGAAATTTGCAAAATTTATCAAAATACATTTAAAACATATAAATGCACTCACCTTATAACCCTCACCAGTTACTTGTACCAAAACGTATTTATTTTGAAACTTCTTCTCTGTTTTTCAACTTGTTTCGACCACAAGCTTGCTTGTTATCTGTATGTATATTAAATACATAACACAAGCAACATTGAGTACACATTCACATTATACAAAACAATGGAAAGTAACTAAAATAACTATCCATTATACGAAAAATTATTCCCATAGAACTTTCTATGTTCGAACCATAATTTTCACATTTTTCCATAACTCCTCAACTTTTTCCAAAATATTCATTCTAGTCCCTATGGACTCTTTTGAGCTTCCAATCATCACTTTCAAGTCTAATCCTTTTATTTCTCACTCTTTATACTTTAGGACCTAAACTTTAGAAATTTACACTTCAATCCCCAATATTGCCAAAAATTACAAATTGGTCCTAAAGTTAATATAAACTCCAAATTCAACCTTCCAACCACTTAACTAAATTTTTCAGCCCAAAATACTTCAAAAACAAGCTTAGCAATCAAGTCCCTAAACTTTCCAAAATTTACATTTTGGTCCCTAATGCAAAATAATTAGGGATTTTCATTCCAACTACCTTGTATCATCATTTTGAACCATTATTCCTTCATTCACAACTTAAAATTCCTAACTTGACCTAAACCCTAATTTTCCATAATTCAAGAACATGTGTATTTCTTTATTCTAACAACTAATTCAAGCTTATATAACATTTTTCTCACTATTCACATCATCAAAATAAATTTTGACATAACCTCCCCTAATCTTACAAGATAACCGAATGATCACTTAGTTGTTTTCCATGGATTTTTTTCATTATTTGAACCATGGAAACGACATCACAGGCTTATTTCAATCAAGAAAAACCATTAAAACTTAAGAATTCATCATGCTCTTCATCCAAAAACATAACCTATACTTATCTTTACCATACAATATTACCATCAAAATAAAAAGAATCAAGCATAGATTAATTTATTCCAAAACACCATACCTTAATTCTTCTTGCAACTATCTCAAATAAAGCTTGAAAGTTGGTTTTTCTTCTCCCTTTTCTTTCTTTCTATCCCACGATCAAGTCGAGTTTTTTGAACAAATTTTTTTGTTTAATCTTTAGTTATATTAATACACATGTCCATCTTATTTAATCATATAATGCCACTTGTTTTAATTAAAATGAATTTAAAATTCATTTTAATCCATTTTACAAATTTGTCCTCCAACTAAATTGATATTTACAAGTCTTCTTTCAAAATGCCACTCCATCACATTGGAACTAATTTAGTTCCTTTCTAACCGACCATTATAAAAAAATCACATTGGAACTAATTTGGAACTAAATTGATTTTTTTGTTCGATCCAATTATTCGAAAATCACCTAATACGATTTTTCCATCAATCGTATTATCAATTCCCAATCCATAATCTTGTATTTCTAAATTCCATAAATAAATAATACTGTCATAATTAATCTCCTATATTTATGGAGTCTAACTCTGAAATTTAGACTCGATCCAAAAATACCGATAATTATCTAAAATCTCTATCGGATAAATTTCTCTTTAAAATTCATTAACAAAATTTTCATACGAATCGTTTCTACTTATTCAGAGTCCAAAATATCTATCTGAAACACTTTTATGGAACCTTCCTAGAGGTCACCCATCCTAAAATTTCCCTTGCCTGAGCATGCTTAACCATTTTATTCGATCAAATTTCAGTACCTTTTTCTCCATCTAAATTCTAAAAACCAACATCAAGGTACTTAATTCGATTCGATTCACACGTATACTGACTAAAATTACTTATTGGGAAAATTACCCTGTTGGTCCCTAAACTTTTCCCAACTTTTCACTTTTGTCACCAAACTTTGAAATTTTACGTTTAAGTCACTGAACTAAAACCACTAACTTTTGATTCTTTACGTTTTAGTCACTAAGCAAAATTTGGGGTATTACAATTTTCGTATCATCAGACTTTATCTTATTATACAGTATGGTTATTCAGACATTGAATTTTATACATTATTATTATTATTTCAGATGATTTTGTATTTGGGACTTGGGACATTATTAGATGGTTTTGAGACTTATTGGTTCAACATGCATTATATGAACTTCTTTCGGATTTTATAATAAAATTTTGAATTTTGCTAAACGATTACGTTTTATTTAATTTGATATAATTTCGTTGTCTCGATCTTTAATAACTAAATTGTAATTGAATTTTTAAACCTAATAACCTTTCTTGAGGGACAGGTTTTTCAAACTTATCTTCCAAGATTCGACTTAAGAAATTAGGTCAAATTTAGGAGGTTATATTTAGTGATATCAGAGCCTAGGTTCAACCCTCGGAATGAGTGGCTCACATGAAATTTTTAAACCGAAAATCATTTTGCATGCATACTAAATATTTTTGGGTAAAATGGGAATTTCTAATAAATATAATATTTTTTTAAGGAATATGTTTATTTTGAATAGAAACTCCAAGTACCGACTCTAACTTAGGATTATATTCTTTTGTGATAGACTACTATGCCACCTCGTAGAAGTACTAGATTAGCGACCGGACATGGTCGTGGCCGAGGTCGTTCTACCACTGTTGGAAGTGACGCTTCACCGCCTACGAATCTGCAGCAGAATCAGGATGAGGTACACGATGCTGATGTAGAAGATCAATCTGAGAATCAAACGGGAGCTCAAAATACAGTACCTGGTCAGCAGATGCAAAGTGTTGATGCACATGATTCCGGGGATAGTGAGACAGTGGGCATGGATTCTGTTACAGTGCAGAAAGAGTTGCTTTGTTACCTCCGCCAGTCTGAAGGCGTGAGGAAACTTATATCTACTGAGTTTTTAACTGCTGGGATGACCATGTTTGATGGAAAGTTGGGTACAAACCCGGTTGATGCGGAATATTGGCTGAAAAACTTCAGCCTTTGTTTGTTGAGATGGAATATCCTGCCGACCAAAAATTAAGAGCTGCTGTATCATTGCTGCAGGGTGAGTTTTTCATACAGTCGTTTCAGGACCAGTATGTTGGGCCTGAGTATCTAGCTAAGTGTCGAGACGACTTTATGAATCTGAAGCAGAATGATATGAGCATTAATGATTATGAGATAGAGTTTTTGAGACTTCTCTAGCATGTTTCGGGGCTGGTTACTACATAAAAAGAGGAGTGTGATTGGTTTCTGAGAGGGCTGCATTTTTTTATCAAGATCAGGGTTACCTTACATCATGATAAGAAGTATAAGGAGATCACCCAACTGGCCAGAACTGCTGAGCGGATTGAAGCTATGAAGAAACGATAGGAATCTCAGGGTACTGATCGGGCTAGGAGACAGTCGACCGCGTCAGTTCAGCACAGTCAGGGGAATCAGTCTAAGAAGAGGACTAGAGATGAGTATGACCATCAGAGTTACTCCAGAGCTAGACCAGTGGCATCTACTATTTCGACTGCCAGCGTGGGAGGTTCGTCTAATTCTCGTAGGGTTCTACAGTGTTCTTTTTGCAAGAAATGGCATCCAGGCGAGTGTAGGAGGTAGAGTGGGGCTTGTTTTCGATACAGTTCTTTCGAGCATCTTTTTAGAGATTGTCTGGTGGCACCTTCATCTTCATATGTTATGAGTCAATCACAGGTATCTGCTTAGACTCCTAGTAGAGGGAGAGGTCATGGTAGATCTGCTATTTCGGGTACTCTTGGTAGGGGTAAGCCTGCTCAGAGTAGAAGATCAGCTAGTTCTAGGGCGAGACAGCCTGGGTTGGTTTATGCTACCAAGAGGTATGAGGATCAAGATGAGCTAGATGTTATTGCTGGTACCTTTTCTATTCACTTTATCTCTTACTTCACACTATTAGATAATGGTTCTACTCATTCGTATGTTGCGAGTTATGTATCTGGGGTCTTAAAATTCTTGTTGAGGATGTTGCTAATGCAGTTACCGTACATAGTCCGGTAGGTAACCCTGTTAAGGTTTCTAAAGTGTATAAAAATTGTCATCTCGAGATTTAAAGGGAAATATTTTCGGCTAATCTGATAGAGTTACCCTTTGGCGAGTTTGACCTAATTCTCGGTATGGACTGGTTGTCTGCTCACCGAGTCAATATGGATTGTGAGAAGAAAAGAGCAACTCTAAAAACTTCTGATGACCGGGAGGTAGTTCTTTTTAGAGAACGTCAGGGCTTTCTATCTAATGTAATACCGGCTCTCAAAGTCGAGAAGATGATCAAAAAGGGTTCCATTGCCTACCTTGTTTACATTCTTGATCCAAGACAGTCTGACTCTGGGATGGATAAGATTCGGGTTGTGAGAGACTTTCCTGATGTATTCCCGGAAGAATTGTCTTGTGTTCTGCCAAAGCGTGATGAGATTGAGTTTGGTATTGAAGTTTTTCCGGGCACAACTCCTGTGTCTATGGCACCTTACCGGATAGCACCGAAAGAGCTTAAAGAATTAAAAGTTCAGTTGCAAGAACTGCTAGACAGGGGATTTATCCGACCAGTGTTTCCCCGTGGGGAGCCCCTGTTCTTTTTGTCAAGAAGAATGATGGGACACTTCGGCTATGTATCGATTATCGAAAGCTTAATAAGCTAACAATCAAAACTAAGTATCCCCTTCCTCGTATTGATGATCTCTTCAATCAATTTCGGGGAGCTACGGTGTTCTCTAAGATAGACTTGAGATCTGGTTATTACCAACTCAAGGCTAAGGATTCTGACGTATTCAAAATAGCTTCCCAGACACGGTACGGTCATTACGAGTTCCTCGTGATGCCCTTTGGGTTGACTAACACTCCTGCCTCTTTTATAGATATGATGAATAGAGTGTTTCAACCTTATCTCGATCAGTTTGTTGTAGTCTTTATAGATGATATTATGGTTTATTCTAAATCAGAGGTTGAGCATGAGGAACATTTTTGGATTGTTTTACAAAATCTGAAAGAGAAACAACATTATGCAAAATTTAGTAAGTGTGAGTTCTGGCTTTCAGATGTGATGTTTTTGGGGCATATTGTTTCTGCTGAGGGTATTCGGGTGGATCCGAAGAAAATTAAGGCTATCATGAGTTGGAAGCAACCCAAGAATGTTTCTGAGATCCAAAGTTTCTTAGGTTTAGTCGGCTATTATCAAAGGTTTGTTGAGGGTTTCTCGATAATTGCAGCTCCATTTACTAAATTTCTGGGAAAGAATGTCCTTTTTGCCTGGTTTGAGGCTCAGTAGACTAGTTTTGAGAAGCTAAAGAACATGTTGACTGAAGTACCGGGCCTAATTCAGCCTGAGCCGGGGAAGGCTTACACCATATACAATGATGTTTCTCACATCGGATTGGGATATGTTCTAATGTAGGATGGTAAAGTGGTAGCCTATGCGTCCCTTCAGCTGAAACTGCAAAAGTGCAACTATCCTACCCATGACCTAGAACTTACTGTTGTGATCTTTGCTCTCAAGATCTGGAGACACTATCTCTATGGAGAGAAGTGTTATATCATTACAGACCATAAAAGTTTGAAATATCTTCTCACTCAGAATGAGGTGAACCTGAGACAACGTCGTTGGTTAGAGCTTCTTAAAGACTATGACTGTGAAATTGATTATCATCCAGGCAAGGCCAATATTGTTGTGGACGCCTTGAGTCGTAATGCCATTTCATATTTAAGAGCCATGTTTGCTCGGATGAGTTTGTATAAGGATGGCAATCTTTTGGCAGAACTTCGGGTTATACCTACCCTAATTTCTGATATTCGAGCTGAGCAACCTAGTGATATGTTCTTGATGCACATTATAAAAGAGGTTGAAAAATGAACATCTTAGGATTTCTCTATTGACCAGGATGGTGTACTGTGTTTTCGGGGTCGATATTGCATTCCAAGGAATTTGGCTTGAAGCAAGTTATCCTTCGTGAAGCCCATGACGGTCCTTACTCTATGCATCCCGGTGGGAATAAGATGTATAAGAATCTTCGAGAGAGATACCTGTAGAAGGGCCTGAAGAGGGATGTTGTTGGGTTTGTGTCGAAATGTTTGACTTGTCAGAAGGTAAAAGCAGAGCATCAGCGTCCGTCTGGGTTACTTCAGCACATTGAGATTCCTTAGTGGAAACGGGAGCGTGTGACGATGGATTTTGTCAGTGGTCTTCCTTCGACTCCTTCAAAGAAAGACTCTATCTGGGTTATTGTTGATCGGTTGACTAAGTCTGCACACTTCATTCCTATTCGGATTAATTATTCCTTGAGTAAGTTGGCTAAGCTTTACACCTCGGAGATTGTTAGACTTCATGGGGTGCCGTTGTCTATCATTTCTGATCGGGACTCAAGGTTCACAGCGAAGTTTTGGAGGTCTCTTCACACTACTTTGGGTACTTGTTTGAATTTCAGTACTTCTTATCATCCGTAGACCGATGGCCAGTCTGAGCAGGCAATCCAGATTCTTGAGGATATGTTGAGTGGTTGTGTTGTGGATTATAGAGGCTATTGGGAGGATTTCTTACCACTTGCGGAGTTCACCTACAATAATAGCTACCAGGCTAGTATCAAGATGACACCGTATGATGCTCTGTATGGTCGTAAGTGTCGTACACCTATTGGTTGGACCGAGCTTAATGAGCACAGATTGTGAGGACCGGATATCGTTCATGAGGCTGAGCAGACTGCTAGATTGATTCGGGATCGACTCAAGGCTACTTTTGACAGACAGAAGTCTTATGCCGATTTGAGACGTTGGGATCTTGAGTTTGATGTGGGGAATGAGGTTTTCTTGAAAGTATCTCCGTGAAGGAAGGTATTTCGATTCGGTCGGAAAGGCAAGCTGAGTCCTCGTTTTATTAGCCCTTATCGGATTATTCGTCAGATTGGGCAAGTTGCCTATCAGCTTGAGTTACCACTTGAGCTTAATCGTATTCATGACGTCTTCCATGTCTCTGTGTTAAGATGCTATCATGCTGATCCGTCTCATATTATTTCTGTAGAGGAGGTTAAGATTCGTCCCGACTTGCGTTTTGAGGAGGAGCCAGTTGAGATTCTTGCCCAGGACAAGCAAGTTTTTCGAAAGAAGAACATTAAGATGGTCAAGGTCTTGTGGTGTAATCGTGGTCATGATGAGGCTACGTGGGAGCCCAAGGCCGTTGTCAAAGCTCAATATCCACATCTCTTTAATCCAGGTAAATTTTGAGGCCGAAATTTCTTTTAAGGAATGGAGAGTTGTAACACCCTAATTTTTCCCTAAATTCAAAAACCCTAATTAGAGAAAAATCCCTAATTCATAATCCTAATTGAGAATTGGGAATTTAATGGAATTTTAGTTATTTTGGTGACCTAATTGAACTAATTTGGAATGTTTGTGTCTAATCTGTAAAGCGATTTAACCTATGAGCCTTATCAGGTAATTTACCCAAAATTTAGGCTTTAAACCTAAAGTATTTGAGTTATATCGGCTGTGATTTGTTTTTCATTTGGTTGGGCAGCAGCCGTTTCACTCTTCCTCCCTCTCTCTTTCTCTCGATAGCTTATCCTCACCCTCTTCCCTTACCCCTTACTTCGATCGAGCTCAGGCCGAGCCAAGCCACCGTCCGAAGAAAACCATTCTCTCAAATCTCTCTCTCATCGTGAGTTACTTCAGAAATCTGAAGAAAACGCTTTTGTTTTCCAAGCGTCATTTGTGTCTTCGTTTTCCCTTGTGCCTCCTCCATTCATTCTTGGTTGGGTAAGCCCTTTTTGCATCATATTTTCAATTTCTTTGAGTTTTGTCGTGTTTGTTCTTCTTTTGCCGGCTGTCGTTGTTCTTGTCAGCTCGTCTTTCTCTACCGCCGCTTCTACTGTTCTCCTTCGTCACTGCGGCCGTCATTAGGGTATACTAACCTAATTTCAGATCTAATGCACCGGGTAAAATATTTTGTGCTATGTTGAATCTGGTGAACCCAGTTGTGAGGTCTGACGTGTGAGCCGTTTTTGATTGAAATCAGTGGATTGAGGTTAGGTTTTGAAAGTGGGACCCAATTTTTGGGTTAAAATCCACGTGAATAAGGTTGAAGGCTGGCAGTGATTATTGTGGTGGGGCCCTTGTCCCATAATTTTTGTAATTGACTTTGGCAGGGAGCCAAATTAATTTTATTCGGTAAATCCAACTTTGTGAACCTGCGTCTGTGAACCGACCGATCTAACCAGCGTTTGAATTTTAACCAGTGATTTGAATCAAACCGACATAATCAATTGACCGAACTGGGTTTTGACCATGACTCATTGATCGGATCTTACTCGTTTAACCGGCTCGATATTTGTCTTTGACCGAGTGAACCTTTGACCGTTTACCTTTTTGTAATTAATCGTATTTAGTATTTTAGGAATCATGGATGCCGAAATTTGATTCAAATATTAATGTGTTCAGGTGACGTTCACTCGGATACTGATAATCTTCCTCCTCCACCTGTTTGACCTCCTTCTACACAGCCTGCGAATTCTGCACGTGAGTATAGTTTCGTTTAGTGGTTATGTTAGTGTGGCATAGTAGTAGTAAATAAATATATTTTGTTGACCTCGTAGGTGTTAACTCTTTTCGACCTAATACTAGAGCTGAGCGTGGGAGACGTCACTCTTGACGCTGAGTTATTAGCTGCCTAAAGTGTGTCTCTTTCTGTGCCATATCATTTATGTGCTCTATTTTATGCGTGCATGTTGTTTATGTGACTGACTGAATGATCTGTGAATTATGGTATGCTTTGCATGATGGCATGTCACGCATCAAATATCAGAATCGGACTAAATTAATATCAGACATATATCGTATGCACTCGGATTAAATTAATAGATCAGATATACATTCGGATTCGGAAAATAAAAATCGAAACATGCCATATCATTTGGGTTGGGAAATTGTACGGGTAAGTTCAGTGGGTTCACCCTTCAGGCTGAATTCCGCTTCGCATCAGTGGCTCCACCTTCGGGTCGTTCCACTTCGAATGGTGACGATGTAGTTAGAGTGGTTTAGGGGAACCTTACTCTTCGGACAGTGTATGGAGATGGGTGCATGACATTACATTTTATGTCTCTTATTAAATGCATATGTGTATTGAGATGATTATTGAACTATACTTGTTCGGATTTCTGTTATGTGTTTTAACTGCACTTTAGAGACACACTGGGCTTCATAGCTTACTCCCCCTTAGTTCCTCTTTCAGATATCAGGCTTAGGCGTACGGTACTTGGAGGATTTTCGTATCATCAAACTTTATCTTATTATACAATATGGTTATTCAGACATTGAATTTTATACATTATTATTATTATTTCAGATGATTTTGTATTTGGGACTTGGGACATTATTAGTATGATTTTGAGACTTATTGGTTCAACATGCATTATATGAACTTCTTTCGGATTTTATAATAACTTTTGGAATTTTGCTAAACGATTACGTTTTATTTAATTTGATATAATTTCGTGGTCTCGATCTATAATAACTAAATTGTAATTGAATTATTAAACCTAATAACCTTTCTTGAGGGACAAGTTTTTCAAACTTGTCTTCCAAGATTCGGACTTTAGTGGGCCTAGGTTTTATTTTTATGTCTTTCTGTGTCATACATTTAAACTGTCATTCATTAGACCTTAATTATTTTTACCGGACATGTTATTAATTAATTGACTTAAATTATAGAAATGAGGTATTTATTAATTCCGATATTTGTGTCGTAACAGTCATGGCTTAATGGATGTTGACCAAATATTCAAATTAATTTTTACCGTTCAAAGGTAAATGTAATTTGAGATAAAATTTTGATGAGTCATAACATCAGTCTTAACAGCTTACATCATGCATAAAGGTGATGAACGAAGTTCGAACCATAAATTAATACGGCAGTCAGGCTTATTTGATGTCGGTTTAATCTATGGTTTGAGGTATCGTCACCCTTATTAATTAAATGTTTAATTAATTTGATTTCACCAATTTGACAAAGCCCGCCTAACTAAAGTCTAAATTCAATTGCGAACAATTTAATTAAATTTGATTTAAATTTCAATAATTTCTATCAATTAAAAATAACATATATTTTGGTATCGATTTCCGGGCGTGATGGGGTGCTAATCCTTCCCCACACGTAACCAACTCCTGAACCCGCTTTTTAACGAATATCTGGTTTTATGGTGTCAGACTTACCTCAGTGGCCTATGGCGACTCCAAGTTTTTTTATTTTCAAAAATGCGATTTTTAAAGGACTTCCCCACATTTTCAAACATTTTCCTAAAAACAAAAGGAAACCTATTACTCCTTTTAGCTATTTAAATTTCAAAAAAGGTCGCTATAGCTGGCGACTTCGTTGGGGACACATTTTTGTTTTTGCAAAACAAAAAAGAGAGTTAAGCCAAGCAAATATTTGTTGCTTTTGATTATGGAAATTTTGAAATTAAGATTGACTTTAATCAGATTGTTCTTTTTGAATATATAACTTTAATTACATGGGCTTTGATAATTGGTGATTTTGAATTAATTGCTCATTTAATTTCTAAGGAATCACCGACATGTGTTGCATCATGATCATCAAGCTCTATACCAGAGCTTTGTCCTTTGAGTGGGAGTGAAACGTCACATACCCACGTGAGTAGCCCTTCATGGGTCGGTAATTCACTTCTAGAATCCACAACTTTTGACATGTGAGCAGCCCTCCACATCACTAGGTCGTGCTTTCCCTCGAACCAAATCTAATTTGCAAGCCTGTCATGGGCCAGAATTGAGGTTCTTGTTGCCTTAGTAGGTAACAAGATAGGTTTGAGTACCCCTGATTAGAACCGAACCCATATGCATGAGAATCTAAGAAGCCCACCTCGATTAGAGCCATGCGGACAGCCATAGTGAGCTAGAATTCATATGGTTAGGTTTTCGTTTTTCTTCATTGGTTACTTCGTTTCGCTACTCTTTTTTCACTTGATTGATTTATTCGGTCTGTTCATTACTAACATGTCCTTTTGTTTTCTTTTTTATATCTTGTCATATCATTAAGAAAACACTGATTTGGAAATAGTTTGAAATTAAAGGCTTGATCAATGGGAGATTTGGTACATAACCACGATGAGAATAATTTTGAGGAATTCCCACAAACGAGTGATTAGCCGAAGGGTAGATCCAAGAAACGAGAAATCGAGGTTCAGAAGCTCAATGACCAAGTTGCAAGCCACAAAATGGGCTATCTAAGAATATAAGATACCGATGATGGAACGACTCTGAGATAATGCCTAGAATATTCGGGGGCAAGGACAAAAGACGATAAACTTGATGGATCAAGTACGAGAAATTGCCCAATGGCTCCAGTTCCTAGTATGGGATGCTATCGAACTTAAGCAATACGCAAAAAAAGAGTCGAAAAAATAACGAAGGCCGTCTTGGTGTGGGTAGTATGTCCAGCGGTTTTCTTTCATTATTGTAATGGAACGATATCTTCATTAGTGCAAGTTGTTTAACGAGGATATTTGCCAAATCAGTTTTTTTCTTTGTATTCATGCATGTTTACATTATGTCGTATTTGTTTGCAAAAATGGCAAAGTATTGAAATTGATTAAAGGTTTCCATACGAAAGAACTTTGGTGCTTCATGTTTTCATTCATTTGTGCATTTTTAACTGTTTGCTTGTAATCATTTATTTCTATCATACATACGATGCATAACATGCACTAATTCATGAAATAATAAAATTAATTGTTGGGGATCCCATGTCAGTGATCAAAGATCCTACACCAAAGAAAGCAAATGAAAAGAAGTTTTGCTAAAATGGAAGCTGATTTAAGAGGAGCATTCATCTCAGAAAATAGATAAGGCAAAGAGAAGACTTCAAGCCAATACAGCTTCAGAAATATGATTGACCTAGTAGATAGGGTGGATAAGCTCGAGGAGCTCCAAGAACTTTTGGTTGGGAACCAAAGAGAGATGATGACATATGTGAAAACGTTCCAAGAGGAAGCTATGGGGCAAATCAACGAACTGAGGGATATGATGGTTATAATGACCAAAGGAAAGAGCTTGGTTGAAGACTCGTTTGTGCAAAAGGAGGTTAGAAAGATAAATGAAAGTTGGAATTATGACTCTATAACGAAAAAGACTTTGTCTTACGAAGACCAAGCTATCGCCAGTCAGTATGAGGTAGTCCAAACTGCATCTGGATGTCCCATCGAATTGGCTTTGGATAAGATTGAAGATTCTCTCTTGATAATCTGGTCTTCGCCAACCAGTAGAGAGCCGGCTCGGAAGAAATTTAAGGAAATAGACTATGGGGTTGGTAACACGAGCACCTAAGAAGCCCCTAAAAAGCTGATGATCTCTTTACACCAGGCCGTATCCGAAAATGTGCAATGTCTGAATAGAAAGGAGACTAGGGGTCCCAAAGAGGAGATACAGAAAAAGTCTTTCACCCCTCTACTGATTCCATACATGGAGTTGTAGTAGCAGCTATACAAGGTCGATTTGGTTTGATCGTGTTTCGTTATTCCGTTTTAACCACCTTATCCCTTGTGGTACGATGCTAACGCACACTGTGAGTACCACACCGAAGTAGGGGGACACACGATAGAAAATTGCACGATATTTAAGAAAGTGGTCCAGAGCATGTTAAAAGTAAGAGTCCTGAAGTATGAAGGACCTAACGTAGAAATTAAGCCATTACAAAACCACGGAGGTCAGGGCGTGAATGATTTTGAAAAGGTAGATGCAAAGAAGGAGAAGAAAAAAATGTCTATCACCCATTTACCGATTTCTTACACCGATTTACTTCATATGCTTGTTGAAAAGAAATTGTTGACCCCTATCCTATCCAAGCCAAAGGATCATCCCTATCTCAGGAATTATGACATCAATGCAGTATGTGACTACCACATGGGGAGTACAAGCCATATGACAGAAAATTGTGGAGCTTTGAGGAACAAGGTCCAAGGTCTGATTGAAGCTGGCCTTTTGAGGTGGTAAGAGAGAGAATGATATGGATGAATTTTGGAAAGGTGTGGATATCCCTTTGATGATTCCTTGCGTTTGTTTCTTTGGTAGTAATGCTTCAAACCAACTTTGCTACTGTTTGCCTGAAAGTAGCAAGGATCTTGTTAGGGGCTTATGTTATGTTTGCTTTTTCATTTCAATGAAATGTTGCATCTTTTGAGCAAAAATATATGTATACTCTTTCTTACCCTCATAGATTCCTGGATATCACGTGCATAATGTGGCATTGATTATAATAAAAGATCAATCAAATGTTGTGATCATGATGAAGTATGATTTCCTGCTCAATTCGCTCTAGTCGGTAAAGCACGAGACGTAAGATTACTACTCCTTCGATAATGTTCGATGATAAAAAAATCTCCTAAGAAAGACTAATGGAATGGTTTGAATGTGAGAATTCTTTTAACGTAAAAAAAATCTATTAAGAAATGAACAATTAATGGAGCTATGGGGAAGAACAAATCTAATAAGAAACTAGATTCCATTTGTCCAATACCCCAGCATTAGAGATAAATCTCTAAAATTAATGAACAATCAAATAAGTCTTGGAGCATCTTGATGGAGCTGTGGGGGAGAGAACAAATCTAATAAGGAGATATACTCCACATGTTCAATACCCTAGCGTTAGAGATGACTCTTTGAAGGCACTGACACGATATTAATTACAATTGGAAGAATGCACTTGTACTAAAATTCTTGAATTGATATTTTTTTCTTCTTTTGCACTCCATGTGTTAAGCAAATTCAAAAACCATGAATATATTTTGGAGAAAAACAATAAGAACTAGAAAGAGTAGTTTTCAAATAGATCAAGCAAATACTATAATCATGAGGATGAACTGAGCAATCTGGGAGGAATTTCATAACTGTAAATATCGCCACAACATTCAAAGGCAAGCTATTGACCACTGCGGGATTAAATCTAAGACGCTCTTGCATTTGATATCCGGGGCATTTTATTCTTTTTATATTGATTTTGATTTTGTATATTACTCCATAAAACATCCTCTGTTGAAATGTTAATCGACAGACTGACATATATAAAGAAATAAAAAAGAAAGAAAAGAGAGAAAAATAATAGAAAATAGAGAAAAATTGGAAAAATTGGGTTTCTTTGTATCGTTTCAAGAATAAAATTTAGAATTCGGGGATGGAGATGTAGAAAGCCTTGGTATGCTACACGGTTTAAAGGCTCAAAGTAAGTGTATGTTGCAATGCCTTGATTAATTCAAAAGAATGAAGATTGAATCTTATTGAAGAAATCAAATTTTGAGAACTATAGGGGTATGTTTTGCTCTACCGTTTAGATAGAAGAAAGACCATCTCGTTGGTTTAGAGGCAAAATAACAGCCAATCCCAAGGCTAGATGAGTTATTACCAAGATCCAGAAAGAAGAAAATTGTTATTCTGCATGGCTTCTGGGATAGAGTTTTAGGTCAAGAATGTACATGGTCAACCTGATATAAAACCTGTCAGTGATTCTGAAGAGAATAATAGTAAGACTTGGAGTGCTGCACAGTTCAATGACTCAAAATGAATGTCCGCCATAATGTCTTGGTTGGATCAACAAAATGAAGATTGAGTCTTGTTGAAGAAATGAAAGTTTGAAGATTTAAGGGGCATATTTCTAGCCCAACATCAAGACAGAAGAAAGACTGTACCAATGGGTCATGGGCAAAACAATATTTAACTCCAGATGTGAGATGAGGTGCTACCAAGGTAAAGAAAAAGAAGAACGGCTCTCTGCACGACCCTGTAGTTGGAACGTTTAGTTCAAAGAGCTACATGGTTGGCCTAGCATAAAGAACTAATTTATCAGTGAATGGAATAAGAATAATAGTAAGGCAGCCCAAGGATTTGAAGTACCTTTCTGCAATAATATTTTGTATGGTTCATAATAATGAAGATTTGGGACCTTATTGAGATAATAAAAATTTGGGGACTTTGGGGCACAATGTTTACCCCAACGTTAAGATAGAAGAAGGCTCGTTGTGGATAGTTGTAGAAGAGGTAATAGTTGAGCCCAACTTGAGTGAGGGCGATGTTAAAAGATAGAAAATGATAGATTCTGTATGACTAGTATAAGGCAGCAATTGCCTTTCAGAATGAGACAAAAGATGAAGATTCGGTAAAGACGGAATAAACTTGTTTGGTTTAATGAATTGGAAATTAGACCTTATCAAAATACGAAAAGCTTAAAAACTCGGGGGCATGGTGCTCACCCCAATGTTGAGAATAAAGGAGACTCGTCAGGAAAGGTCATTAAAGAGACAACACTTAAGCCCGAGTGAAGCGGGGGCAGTGATTTGAAGTTGAACTTCAGGAAGTGGCAGATTGTGTTCTGACCAATGCAAGTCGGCAATCTCCTTTCATGATGAAACAAAAGGTGAAGATTCAACAAAGACAAAAGGGCCCATGGGAGCTAAGGGTGACCGACCAGAAAGCAAGGGCTTTTCCCCAACAATTTTAAAGACGATTCTACTCATGCATAATTTGAAGTTAGATGTCCTTATGTTATGAGCATGCTAACTCGTGTCATCATAGCATTTTGTTTATTCAAGGAAGGTATTCGAAGATTGATAAAAGGTTTGATCTATAGCTTCACAAGAGGAGAAGTAGACCTCGAAAAGAATCGAGAGTTCTTTAACTTGCGTAATTAAGATTTCTAACAGTCTTCCCATCTCCGGTTAGTCGGGAATGGCAAGCATCTTTATATGCCAGGATGATCCAAAATTGTTGCATTCATTGAAGATTTCATATTGGTAGCCGTGTTGGCGTGAATCCTTTGATATGGTCTAAAGCTCCTGAAGATAAGGTAGATCTGATTGGTAGCAGTGTTGGCGTGAATCTTTTGATATGGTCTGAAGCCCCTAAAGACGAGGTAGATCCGAATGGTAGCCGTGTTGGCGTGAATCCTTTGATAGGGTCTGAAGCCCCTAAAGACGAGGTAGATCTGATTGGTAGCCGTGTTGGCGTGAATCATTTGATAGGTTCTAAAGTCCTTGAAGATGAGGTAGATTCGATTGGTAGCCGTGTTTGCGTAAATCCTTTGATATGGTTTGAAGCCCCTGAAGATGAGGTAGATCCGATTGGTAGTCGTGTTGTCGTAAATCCTTTGATAGGGTCTGAAGCCCCTAAAGATGAGGTAGATCCGATTGGTAGCCGCGTTGGCGTGAATCCTTTAATATGGTCTGAAGCCCCTAAAGATGAGGTAGATCAGATTGGTAGCCGCGTTGGCGTGAATCCCTTGATATGGTCTAAAGCCCCTGAAGATGAGGTAGATCAGATTGGTAGCCGCGTCGTGAATCCCTTGATATGGTCTAAAGCCCCTAAAGATGAGGCAGATCCGATTGGTAGCCGTGTTGGCATGAATCCTTTGATAAGGTCTGATGCCCCTGAAGATGAGGTAGACCCGATTGGTAGCCGTGCTGCCGTGAATCCTTTGATATGGTCTGAAGTCCCTGAAGATAAGGTAGATCCGATTGGTAGCCGTGTTCGCATGAATACTTTGATATGTTCTGAAGCCCCGAAAGATGAGGTAGATTAGATTGGTAGCCATGTTGGCGCAAATCCTTTTATACAATCAACAGCCTCATGAAGAAGAGGAGGGACCCGTCACTCAAAGTGAAAAGTTCTATATAGGAGGAACTCGCAGCTCGAAATCTTTGGATAGGAAAGTCGGATAAAATTAATGCTTGTGGTCTTTGTTTTATTCTTGTTCTACAAGGATAAGCAAAGAGGGGCAGTTGTAATCACTAATTTTATCCGGGGTGTTAACCCACTTTTTAAATTTTTGTTAGCTTTTAAATAATGAGCTTTGATTATCTTTTTATATATTAGCTAATACAACAAAAATCAAAAAATATATTTAGTTTTAATTAAAACCCAAAAAAACATTATTAGTATGTTCGGTTATTGCTATTATACTTATTACTAGTAGTTTGTTATAGGTTACTATATGGTATTTTGATTCGAAAGAGAAAAAAAAAACAAAACACAAAATATTATTATTTATACTATTATATTTATTATCCTATTATTATATTTATTATTAGTTAGTAGTAATTTAATTTTAGGATTAGTTATTACCTTCTTTGATTATAGTTATTACTATTATTATATTATTATTATTGTTATTATTATAAAACTAAAAAACCAAAAAGATCAAATAAGAGCCCAAGTAATAAAATATAGCAGTCTATACGAGAGTCTATTTACAAAAAACCCATAAATACTATTACATACTCGGACTGGTAAAGGCCTAAATAATTAAACTGATTTGATAAGGAAAACCCTAATCACATCAACCCTAATCTAATCCCCTTTGTTTCTCTGCGCAACCAAGTCATAGTCGTTAGATCTACATCAGATCTAACGGTCCAGGTGAGAGCTGAGGCGACCTTCTAGATTTGATACGCGCGACTTGTCCAGTCCTTCACACGCGCATAGAGACCGCGCGCAAGATGGTTCAGCTCCCTCGTGACCGTCAACTCCTCGTCTGCTGCGACCAGCGACCTCTGCCACCTCCTGCATTAAGATGAAACCACCAGTGGTCCTTCTTCCGACCGCGGTGCATGCAACCAAAAAGCACAAAGTTCAGAACCGTAACAGATGTCAGATAGCAGATGTTGTATGCAAAAATGAACCAACAAAATCAGAAGATAAGCCAGCAATCTCAAAAAGTCATGCATGCAAATAAAGATTTCAGAACGGATCCAACCAATAGAAGTTTTTTTAATTCTTTTTTACCGATGTAATCTCGGGTATATAAAGAAACCCTAGAATCATTGTAAACCCATTCTGGGCATTCGAAAAAAGTACAACAAAACTTGAGGCATATCTCTCCGGTGTTATTGCATGCACGTAATATAGATTAAAAAATAGGAAAAGAAAAATGAGAGTTAGAATCTAGTTTAGGGTTACCCTCGGAGCGCGGCCACCGTTGCTCCCCTTTTCTACTCGTCTGGTGAAAAGCCCCTGGCCTCCGGGACGTTGTGGTGACCCGAAGAAGGAAGGGAGTGGGGGTGGTTTTTGAGTATAAAATGGATTTTATGCTTTCGGTCTTTTTTAAGAATGAGGCTTGTTTAAAGATTTTGGTCTTGGCTTTGGGTTTTAAACGGAAGGAAGGTTTGAAAAGATTTGATTTTTGGGTGTTTCACCGCCACCGAGCGGTGGTCGGCACGACGACCGAATTCTGGGTTTTGAAAGAGGGAAGGTATTGGGTTCGGTATATTTTTACAGAGAAAATGGTTGCCCTAAGTTTGGTTTTCCAAAAAAATGAGCAAAAGAGTGAACCGATTTGGTTAAAGCCCTCATTTATAGAATGTCTTGTTTTAAAAATGGGTTTATATCCACTTCAGCGCTCCCGCGTTTCTAAAATAGCGGCCTAGGCCATTTTGTCTTTTTAAATCGCATTCCCCGTCCCTATAAGTTTTCAAAACTTCATAATTTTGCCCCTGATCTCCTTCAGATCAAAGTTAAAAATGGATTTATGCTCCTCCAGCCATTCCACGTTTTTTATGAAAGCTTTTAGGTTCTCCCGCCTTTGTAAATTACGGACCCAATCCCCTTATTTTCAATTGTTTGTGAATATCGTCCCTCTTACAACTAAAACTATTTTTAGGGTTAATCCTTCTTTGCTCCTTTTAGATTTCAATTTCATTTTAATTTAGTCCCTATTTCGATGGTTTAATCGTTTTAGGAGTCTCCTTTGTTCATGCATGTTTACATTTCGGTCCCTGTTTCTTTATTTATGTTTAAGTTTGTTTTTTATGCTGGATGATACATATTCGATTTATATAGGTCGATGTGTACTTTTTTATTTTATTATGTGTGCATATCTCGTATCATGTGTGTTGCTTGGTTTTAGATTATTTTATAATGTATGATTTATAAGGTTCTATGGATATTATATAGGTATATTATGTTCTTATGAAATACTATGTATATATTTCCTTAAAGAATTAAAAAGCTGTTTTTAAATTATAGTACCACATAGGATGTTTTAACCATTCTATGCATTATGTATATTTTTTTCAAATGGCATGTATATGTTTTCTTTTAATTTTCTTTTTTTTATTTTTATGTATAATATAACCTGTATATTAATATATATATATATATTTTAAAAATAATATGTTTTGGTTTCTTTGTTTGTAAATTAGTATGCATAGAAATATGTACATTACTTTTACGATGTATGGTATGTGAGTTGTTGTTGTAATCACTCATTTTTATCTAGTCTCTAAGTATCATATTAATATATTAGTGCATGATTACATATATGTGTGTGCGTGTATATGTTATTAATATTACATATATGATATATGTGTAATGTGTGAATGTATGCATGGTGCATATATTTATGTTGTGTATTGCGTACCTATTAATATGTGTGTGATGTGGTTATATTTATGTTAGGGGTATCATATAATATATGTTGGTATATGTGCATTTATGAGTATGTTTATATATGTTTGCATGTATATATTATTAATGTCCTTGTTATTATTGAATGTATATGAATGAGTGTTGCATGAATTGTATGTATTATTATTAAGTGTATTTATGTGTGAATGTATTTCATTACAATTGTATGTATGTGTACGTAAGTATGTATGTGTATGCATTTACTATTATATTAATATATTATTATTAATATATATAGACAAATCTGAAAATAAAAAACCCAATTAAATTAAGTGTCCAGATTATTACAAAACCCATAAAATATAAGGCCCGATCGGCCCAAACCCAAAACCCTAACAGAACCCTAATACCTATCAGATATCTAACCCTAATTATTTTATCTTTGCGCAGCCAACCATGAGCCGTTGGATCAAAATGTTGATCCAACAAAGAGGGAAAGTTATCCAGCTGGCCGCGTGTATTACACGCCCGGACCGTTCAGATGCCACACGCGCGTTCGATCCACGCGCGGACCCTTCGATATCCCACGCGTGCGTGAATCCCACGCGCTATAACTCCTCGACTGCTGAGCTCCACGTGTCATGATCTGGGGCCGTTCCACCGATCGAGGTTTCATCTGGACCGTGCATTCTTCAAGCTATCCTGACCGTTAGATCGAATCTGATCCAGCGGTCGAGAACGCCTCTGGCCGAAGACATCTCCCCTACACCGCCACCATGCTTCCACCATGCTTCCACCATGCTTCCACCATGCCGGTCTCCAACCACCGCGTTCAGGATAAGCAGATATATCAAAAATCATCAAAAAAGAGGGATGTCAGTATCATTTTATATCTAAAAAATGTATTTTACAGTACTTGCTACCAAACCGAAAAAATGGGGATATATGTATGAAACAAGTAATTTGTAAGGCAGTCGAGTTGTAATCAGTGACAGAAAAATAAGAAAGAAGCACAAAGTTTCAATGGTAACTCCCCTTTCTTTTTCTTACTTCCTTGCTTGCATGTACAAAAATATAAGAAGTGATAACAAAAAAGGGAGGAATGTAGATTTGTTACCTTCGTCGTCAACGGGTCTCCCCTCACCAGTGACAAGCCTCTTCAGCTTTCCAAAGCTGAACATGGTGAACTGAAGGGAGAGGGAAATCCCTTTTGGTTTCATTTTGGTTAAACATAAACAAAAAAAACCTTTTTTTTCATTTCGTATTTGCTTAGATCTAGACAAAAGGGTGAGTCTTAGTATAAATCTAAGTTCAGATTTGGGTTCGGTTTGAAAAGAGGTTGGTTTTGGGTGTTTCTTTTGGTTCGCCGGCGCCGGCTAGCGGCAGTCGGCGACGGAGAATACGGCGAATGGTCTCCGGTTTCTGGGTTCATCAAAGGTTTGGGATGGTTGAGTTGAGAGAAAATGAGAGAGAGGTTATTATAAAAATGGGTTAAGAAGAAAAAATAAGGGAAAATTTGAGATCGGGCTAAAAAGGGGATTTTATAGGCATTTTATTTTGTGAAATGGTAAAATTCTGAAATAAATCCCCTCGCGTTTTCGATATTTGCATTTTTGTCTTGCCGCATGGGATATTTACAACCCCGGTCCCCCTTATATTCTAAAATCTTGCAATCCAACCCCTGGATTAAATTGAATCAGTTTTTAAATGGCGAAATTACCTCACCAGTCCCACCGTGTTTTTGAAATTTTCACTTCAAGCCTGCCCCTTGGTCCAATTACAGTTTTAGTCCTTTTAGATTCGGTTCAGTTTGCAATTGCGTCCCTAAATCGCACATTATTGCCTTTTAATTTCTGTTTCTTATGTTTATTTCTTTTCATTTCAGTCATGTTCTATATTTAAATATTCATGTTCGTTTATTATGATCGTATATGTTGATGTAGCCTTTTTACCTGCTCATATGTCTCTCGTACATGCTTCGTATTTCCATGTTTATATGTATATATATGTTAAGTTTATGGTGATTATGTATTTTTATGCGTTTGTTCGGTCACTCGTATCACACATATTCGATTGATATTTTAATTAGCTCGTATACAACATGTTTTGTATTTTAGCATGTATTGCATGTTCTCTTTGCTTTTAGGTTACGTGTTAGTATGTTTTCTTTGTCATGCATAATACCATGTTCTATATATGTTACAATATGTTTTATTGTAATATGTATGTCTTCTTGTAATATGTGTTTTTGTTCCCACATGTATTTATTCATGCCTTGTTATTGTGATATGTTAAACTTGTTCTTATTTACTAGTAGGATTAATATATATGTATATATGTTTTAGAGTAGTATTTTATTTATGTTAGATTAGTATTCTATTATGATAATATTTATTGTATTTAAATTATTTGCCATGTTTTATACTTTGTTCACTAAGTTTGCATAATGGAATACATAATGTCAATGCGGTGCCCTTTTATCCGAGCGTAAACGGGGCCAGTATCAAGCGTAGTGATAGTGGTTGGGCGTTTACTCTCGGATAACGGGGCCTTTAAAATTTATTCGCAATTATAACCGAATTTTAAACTAATCGTCACCTTAATCCTGAAAGTCTAATATTAATAAAGCGGTAATTATTAAAGTACCAATTTTGGGCGGTGTGGGGGTGCTAATCCTTCCCCATCCGTAACCGACTCCCGAACCCAACAGTCTTTAAATCTCTGGTTTCATGGTGTCTGGCCTACCTAAGTGGCCGGTGGCGACTCCATTTTCTAATATAACGCGTTTTTTCAAAACCCCACGAATAAATATTTTTATATCCGAAAGACAACCAACACTTCGAACACTCGTTTTTTAGCGAAACGGAGACATCGCTACAGATGGCGACTCTACTGGGGACTATTTTTTTGTTTTTAACAAAATAAAGAGAGTCAAGCTTTTTTAAATAATTACCGCTTTAATAATATTAGAAGTTCCGGATTAAAGTGACTATTAAATTAATATTCGGTTGTAATTGCGCGTTTATTTTAACGCATTTAAAATTTGGCATATAAACCCGTTTTTAAGTGGGGGGAAAACGCTAATGCTTTCGTGGAGATATCGTTCTCCCATGTAGGCCTAGCAAGTACCTTCGGGGCTCGAGTACCTTATGCTTTCGTAAGGATATCGTTCCTTCGTGCAGGCATAAGCAAATGGGTCCCCTTGAATTGAACCCGGTTGAAAGGAGCCTATAATGGGTGATGATCGGGGGCCTTGCTACTCTTAGTAGAGGACAGCAAGGACAATTCGGGTACCTTCTAGCACCAACACTGCATATAGAGAACATAGAAACCCACCCTATTAGAGTCATGCGGATAACCTTAGGTGTTTTAGATGGGTAAATAGGGTCGTTTTGTCTGTTTACTTTATTTAATTCGTCTTTTTATTTATGTATTTATTAATTCTATCCGGTACTGACTTGTCTCCTTTTGCTATTTTTTCATGCATTATTATATTTGCATTACATAAAGGTATTGGGTCAAGTGGCTTACCCCATCAGAAAGTCTTTCACCATGGAAAAAAGGTATCTTAGAAAAGATGAGCTTAACTTGTCAGTTAGACATTGGTCAGAGGTCAACCAGAAGGCCCAATGGGACAGTTTACCAAGTGAGCGCGTGATAGCAGGGTACACCTATGTGAGTCTTCAACAGAACAACTTAGGGGATCTTCAAAGTATCTGGGAAGGATGGGACCAGAGATTACAAGATAGGTTCTGTGATAGTTATGGCGACATTGCACAGTTGATATACATTCGGGTCAACCAGCCCCTACTCCGAGCCATTTTTCAATTCTGGAATCCTGCCTTTTGCTGCTTCACCTTCAATGGACAGGACATGATGCCCACAGTAGAAGAATATACCGCTCTACTTAATCAGAAAAACGTTCAGGAAGATTGGATTTACGCAAAACCTCCGAGGAATCAGAATTACACTTCAAAGCTCAAAACCTTTACCGGAATGAGTGACGATTGGGTGAATGGCTTGATCTGACTTCGATGAGATAGTACAGTATTCGCATGGGAGAACATTCGAGACATCCTACCTGCACATCCGGATGAGGAGAAAAGGATAGACATGCTTGCCTTGGGAATATATGGGTTGGTGATCTTTCCAAGAATTCTTGGAAACTTTGATGTAGCCATTCTAGATCTGTTTGAGCGTGTAAAACGGCGAGCAAACCCAGTACCAGCTATTTTGGCCGAGACCTTTATTTCTTTAAATGCCAGTCGGAAGCACGAAGAAGGACGTTTTCGAGGATGTGCGCAACTGTTACAAGTATGGATTCAGAGCCACATGTGGAAGACGCCGACGAGGGTCCTACTGGGATATCCTTCCAAGGTTTTTCGCCTTTACGGGAATACTTAGCAAAAGAGTGGCGAGAGGACTTGAAAACAAGAAAATGGGCTAGTATGGAGGGTCCCGTGGCTCGGTAGAGTTAATTACTTTTTATATAGTTACGGTGATTTCAACTGGCTGATGATGTTGGGACTGTATGGAGGGATTGCTTGTGTTTCGCTTTTGGTGTCCCGACAATTCGGATCACGACAGTTCATTCCCAATACCGTTGGGTTAAGCCGAACTGAATTTCTTTTCAAAGGGGAGTTCAAAGAGAAAGTTCAGACTATCATGAGGGCTTGGGACCATTGTTACCGGATCAGGGTGGAAGGAGACACCGAGCACATGACCACCCTAGACTACGATTTTTGGAGACGTTTGAGGGTTAATGATGTGATTCCCGAATCTGATCAAGGACCCGTGGTGTCGCTTGAGGAGCTTACAAGGGTGGTACCATCTGAAGCCGATATCTTACGAAATGAACTCGAAGAAATTAAGAGGAAAATGGACACCCAACAGACTCAACATGCGAGTGAGCTCTATAAAACAAGCTTAGAGGTCGACAAACGGGATGGGATCATTAGACAGTTGAAGAAATTAAATGCGGATTTGAGCGACAAGAACGTTCTTTACCAAAAGGATACCCTTCTACTACAAGCGAAAATACAGAAGGCCGGTCGAAGTCAGTTCATAGCCGTGGAAAAGGAAAGAATGAATGGTATCCATTTGGTGGAAGAAGAACGAGAAATCAGCAAGAGAGCGATCAAGAAGGAGATAGAAAGCTGCCAGTTGGCTATTGAGGAAGAAAGACAGTCTTCCAAGAAGGCCATTGATCAAGAAAAGGAAAGAACTAGGCAAGAAATTAGCAAAGGAAAACAAGCAGTCAACCACGAGAGAGAAAACGTCGCCGCATGGAAAAGAAGGTCTATGAATAGCTGAAATAGACTGTTAGAGATGCAAAAGTTGTACGATGACACTATTCAAAGTCTGGATCAAAGTCGAAGTTAGAATGACGAATTGAAAGAAAATGTGGTAGAAGTAGAACAATCCTTTCGAACGTACTGCCAGAGGAATGGCTTCACTGAGCTACAAGAAAGAGAGCGTGAAGTAGGCATGTTACGAACCCGAATTAAGTCCCTTGAAGCAACTTTTGAAGATTATAAGGAAAGAATTAGTGTATTCGATGAGGCTACAGCCGGAGGGAACACTTATTGGCAAAGGAGACTGCGTGACGTTGCCCGGATGGTACAGGATAGGGACCAATATTACGTAAACCTGATGGTGGACATACAACGAGTCGCCAGACATGTGAATGATTTGGCCATCGAGGCTGAAACACTTCGACCTTTCGTATTCCCAGAAATGGAAGAAGCTCCCAGGTTCATCAAGTTGCTCAGGGCAATTGGAAAATTAGGAGATAGAGCTAGGGCTTATCTATAGGACTCTGTGTTGTAATTAGTACTCTTTTGTATTAGGGATCTTCATTTTATAATATGAACTCTGTTGTAATCTAGACCCTTTAATTCCCGTGGAAGTAGTTCAAAAGGGTGATTACCAGCGGAATCAGTACCTTATCTGCATACATTCTTGCATTCCATCATGACATTCGCATCATTATACATGCATTTTTTTTCTTGCAACCATATTAATGTTATGAATATTGTGGCAGTGTGTGAAAATAGAAGTTAACCCGCAATCATTCATCATCCATACTTTACCCGATTACAAAGCAAGCTCATGGAAGATAGGATAATCAGTCTAGAAAAGGGGCAAAGAGAGCTCGAAGCAAGGCTTGAAGAGGCTCAAAGAAGCCTCAGTGACCAGATTGCTCAGTCGTAACCATCGATAGTATCCGACATAACCGCATTATTGGCTAAAAGTCTTGGAAAGAGATTTGAAGGAGAAACCGTTCAAGAACCAGAGGGTACCCCAGTTCACAATAAAGTTCAACCAGCTGCGCCAAATCTGACTAGAAGGGTGTATATCGACCCTGCAGGAATGTCAGCTAATCTTCAGGTAGGGGCATCTGAGACTCAACCCCTCGACACTGAAGCATTCTATGAAGAGGAGGTGCCAGACTTGAATTTGGTCGAAAGGATCAGGACAGAGGTAGAAAAAAAGTGGGAGAAAAGGTTTCGCCTCATGGAGGAAAAATTTAAAACTTTACAAGCTATGGAAGAATCGGGAAACGATGCTAGTGACTTGAGTCTGGTATCCGACCTTGTCATACCGTCAAAATTTAAAACGCCAGAGTTTGACAAATACGATGGAACCACATGTCCTTCCGCGCACATAACAATGTATTGCCGAAAAATGGTGGCCTACCTTACGGATGAGAAGCTATTGATTCACTGTTTCCAAGACAGCCTAACTGGAGCGGCGTTACGGTGGTACACCCAGTTGAGCAAGGTAAATGTCAAGACATGGAAAGATCTGTCAAGAGCATTCATTGAGCAATATAAACATGTAACAGATATGACCCCTAGTAGAATTATGTTGGAAAATATGGGGCAGAAGTCCAACAAAAGTCTAGGACAATATGCTCAAAGGTGGCAGGAAGTGGCCGCCCAAATTCAGCCACCCCTCCCGGAACATGAAATTACGCCATTATTTGTTAATACTTTGAAAGGGGCACTTTTCGATCGCCTCATTAATAATACAACACAGAGTTTTGCTGATATAATTAAGACTGGGGAGTCCCTTGAATTGGCAATTAAGAGTGGTAGAATTGATAGCGGGGAAGGATCTCGGAAATACAGCAAGAAGAATGAAGTAAACGCCACCAGCACTTACACCACACCGAAGAATTTTACAGTCTCACGGCCACAAGCAACTGTGGGGAAAGCACAAAACTCGAATCAAAGAGAGGAGAGAACCTCCAGAAAAGAGAAAGAAAGGAAAATTTTTACTCCTCTACCCGTTCCGTACTCGGAGCTTTACTCACAATTGTATGAAGTAGACTTGGTCCGTCCATATTACGTTACTCCTTTCAAACCGCCATTCCCGTCTTGGTATAACTCGAACGCGCATTGCGACTATCACGGCGGTGCCCCTGGACATCCCACCGAGAACTGCCTTGCCTTTAAAAAACTTGTGCAGAACTTAATTGATTCTGGGATACTGAAGTTCGAAGAACCAAGTGTAGCTACTAACTCGTTACCTAATCATGAGAACAGAGGAGTAAATGTTATTGAAGAATACTTTACCAGGAAGATTAAGGATGATGTGTCAGAAATCAAATCTCATTTGTTGTGGGTATTTCAACAATTATGCATGGCCCATGTGATTGACAAAGGCATGGTAATAAGACAGAAGGGATGTGAAGTGTATTGCGAATTCCATCAGGATGAAGGGCATGACATCCAAAAGTGCGACGAGTTCAAGAGATTGGTACAACAATTGATGAATGAAAAGCAAATAGAATTCTTCGAAGAGCCCACGGGAAAGAAGGGGTCGGACGTACATATGACGGATAGCCCCAACGCTAAATACGGGAAGGATAGACCTTTTATCATCTCCTCCAGGCCAGGGAATGCAGATGCCTCCCAAGGAGAAACCACTAAGATAAATCCCAAGATCATCATTTCAATACCATCCCTGTTCCCATTCAAGGATATGCGGCAAACTCCCTGGAACTATGCTATAAATGTGACCACGCCAGAAAAGCCAGAATATGGTCAGGTAAAAGAGCCTATGCTAAAAGGCGAACAAAGCAAGAGCGATGTGAATGTCGGTGAGGTGGGCCATTTCACGAGAAGCGGCAGATGTTATTCCTCTGAGGCTTTAAGGGCAGCTGAAGCGGTCAAAGATAAGGGAAAGAATACACCGGTTAGCCCTACGCAGATATTCGGTGAAGAACCTCTCCCAAAGATGAATGAGCAGGTAACTGAGGCCCAGGCCAAAGAATTTCTGAAGTTCCTGAGACATAGCGAGTACAGCGTAGTGGAACAACTACGAAAGCAACCGGCTAGGATCACAGTGCTGGAGTTGCTCTTGAGTTCAGAAAGACACCGTGAGGCACTATTAAAAGTACTAAATCAAACTTTTGTGCCCCAGGATATTTCTGTGACAAAACTAGACAGGATAGTGGGGCATATCACTGCCTATAATCATATAACATTCAGTGATGACGAGATCCCCGAGGGAGGAATAGGGTCCACCAAAGCCCTTAACATCACAACCCACTGCAAAGGATATGTAGTACCTGGGGTACTGATTGACAACGGGTCAGCATTGAACGTGTTGCCTATGGTGACCTTGCAAAAACTACCAATAGATAGTTCTCACCTAAAGCCTTGCCATAATTCCGTAAGAGCCTTCGACGGTACACAAAGAGGAACAATGGGAAAAATTGAGGTGCCTCTATTGATCGGGCCGACTGAGTATGTGATTGATTTTGTGGTAATGGACATAAAACCATCTTACAGCTGCTTATTGGGAAGGCCATGGATCCACTCCGCAGGAGTTGTCCCCTCATCATTGCATCAGAAATTAAAATTCGTAGTCGAATGCAAGTTGGTCACAGTAGAGGTCGAGCAGGAAATTGTTGCTTCATTGACATCAGATGCCCCCTATATTCAAAATGACGAGGATGCTGCAGAATGTTCTTTTCGAGCATTAGAGCTAGTGAATGCCACATTCGTCGCGGAGGGAAGTCGGATCCCCTATCCCAGGTTATCTAATTGTACCAAGATGACCGTCGCAGAAACTTTGGGCCGAGGAGCCAAAGTAGGAAGAGGGTTAGGGAAGAGATTATAAGGGAGCCTAAGAGCCAAAAGTATGATAACCAAGAATGACCGTTTTGGGCTGGGTTACAAACCAAGTGTCCAACAGAGAAAAGAGGAATATAAGAGAAAAGAAGAGCCAGATTTAAAGGAGAAGACATTCCGTGGAGACCAATGTCCTTTCCTAGTTTGAAAACCACTTTTGTCTCCGGAGGATTCTACCAACCAGGTCAAGAAGTTGAAGAGGCAATTAAGGAAAATGACGTACTCAACAAGGAGAAGATATTCAATGAATCACTTGAAGGGATGTACATCAACATGATAGCTGGAAAGGGCCAAGGTAGCAAAATGTTGACCAACATCCGCCCCTGCCGTCCCGGGGAAACACTTGATAACTGGAGCTGCATTGATCTACCTGGGGTTTTTAGGAATAGATCAGAGTAATGCTCCGAATCAACCTTTTGTTTTTGCCCATAAACAATGTGGATCTTTTGTATAGGGCACCTATGTTAACTTTTTTGTTGAAATGAAAATATCTCCCGTTTTCTTGAATAACAAACATTTCATTTATTTCATTCATGCATTCTTCATGTTCATTCACTTCATATAAAGCCATCCTCTTCCCAATACAATTCATTCTCATTTAATGCAGGTCGCTCATGATTGACTATATGAATGATACCGGATCCAATCCCGGAGTGAATTTTGAATGCCCTGAGATCTCAGAGGGAATTGAGGAAGAAGATGATGATATAGAATGTGAGGTCCCGGTAGAGTTGAGGAGAATGGTGGCCAACGAAGAAAGGCAGATCATGGCCCACCTAGAAGAAACATAAGTTATAAACTTGGGGACTGAAGAAGAGAGAAAAGAAGTGAAAATAGGGACGACGTTTTCCTCGAAAACCAAGCACAAACTGATAACCCTACTTCAAGAATTTAAGGATGTTTTCGCCTAGACCTATCAAGATATGCCAGGATTGAATACTGACATAGTGGTGCACAAATTGCCAACAAAGCCGGAGTGCAAACCAATACAGCAAAAACTTCGGAGAATGAGACCAGACATGTTATTAAAAATCAGAGAAGAGGTAAAAAATAGTTTGATGCTGGTTTCTTGGAGGTAGCCAAATACCCTGAATGGTTTGCAAACATCGTACCAGTACCGAAGAAGGACGGGAAAGTTCGTATGTGTGTAGATTATAGGGATCTAAACCGAGCCAGCCCTAAAGACAACTTTCCCTACCACATATTGACACGCTGGTTGACAACACTGCGGGACACTCATGGTTTTCATTCATGGACGGCTTTTCAGGGTACAACCAGTCCATCTAACGACATGGAGAAAACTATGTTCATAACCATGTGGGGCACTTTTTGTTATCGGGTGATGCCTTTTGGGCTCAAGAATACAGGGGCAACTTACCAAAGAGCAATGGTGACTCTTTTCCATGACATGATGCACAAAGAAATAGAAGTATATGTGGACGACATGATTGCCAAGTCCCGAACAGAGGAGGAGCACCTACAGAACTTGAGAAAACTATTCCAAAGACTATGGAAATACCAGCTGGGGCTTAATCCTGCCAAGTGTACCTTCGTCGTTACTTTTGGAAAACTCCTAGGGTTCGTGGTAAGCAGAAGAGGGATTGAGATCGATCCAGATAAAGTGAAAGCCATCCAGGATCTATCACCACCCCACACTCAGAAGGAAGTTTGCGGTTTCCTGGGGAGGTTGAATTATATCTCTCGTTTCATTTCCCAATTAACCGATCGATGTGACCCGGTCTTCAGACTTCTTAGAAAGAATAATCCTGGTGTGTGGGATGAGGAATGTCAAGGGGCCTTAGAAAATATCAAAAGGTACCTGACAAATGCTCCGATTTTAGTCGCGCCAGTACCAGACCGACCATTAATCCTCTACCTGACAGTCTTTGAGAATTCAATGGGATGTGTATTAGGGCAACACGATGAGTCAGGGAAAAGGGAGCAAGCCATCTATTACCTAAACAGAAAGTTCAATGATTGCGAAATGCGGTACCCGCCAGTTCAGAAGCTGTGTTGTGCTCTAGTTTGGGCTACCAAGCGTCTTAGGCAGTATATGTTGTACCATACTACTTGGTTGATATCCAAGCTAGACCCATTGAAGTTCTTAATGGAAGCGCCAGCACTAACGGGAAGGATGGCCCGCTGGCAGATGCTCTTATCCGAATTCGATATTGTATACGTGAGCCAGAAAGCCGTAAAGGGGAGTGCCGTAGCAGATTTCCTATCTAGTCGCGCTTCGGACGACTATGAGGCGTTGAACTTTAATTTCCCGGATGAAGACTTGATGTGCATCACAACCGAGGAAGAGGTTTCAGATGATAAATCATGAAAGCTTTACTTTGATGGGGCCTCTAACGCCCTCGGACATGGGATATGAGCCGTGCTAATTTCCCCTGAGAATGTCTATTATCCCTTCACCAGCAGATTAGAATTATTCTGCACCAACAATATAGCTGAATACGAAGCCTGCGTTATGGGACTAAACTCAACTATTGAAAGAAAGATTAAGGAACTTCGAGTATTCAGAGATTCATCCTTAGTAATTTACCAGTTGCGTGGGGAATGGGAAACCAGGGACCCAAAGTTGGTCAAATATTATGAATTGATTCAAGAGCTCACCAAGGAGTTCGAAAGGGTCAGCTTCAATTACCTTCCCCGAGAAGAAAATCAGATGGCAGACGCCTTGACGACCCTGGCATCCATGTTTAAAACAAACACTGGGGCAGAAATGAAGCCCATTAAGATGCAGAAGTTTGAAAGGCCTGCTCATTGTTGTAATGTGCAGGAAGAGATTGATGGAAACCCATGGTACTATGACATCTTGCAATATGTCAAGCTTCAAAAGTATCCCGAAGGGGCAAATGACAATGACAGAAAAACACTCAGAAAAATGGCAACAGGATATGTCCTAGATGGGGAGATCCTATATAAGAGAAGTCATGATCAGACATCGCTGAGATGTGTGGATGCCCAGTAGGCGAAGGAGATTTTAGCCGAGGTACACGATGGTCTATGTGGGACGCACGCTAACGGGCTGTCTATAGCCCGGAAAATTATGAGATATGGCTATTTCTAGTTGACCATGGAGGGAGATTGTATCGATTATGCCAGGAAATGCCACAAATGCCAAATTTATGCTGACAAGATTCACGCTCCCCCATCGCCTTTACACACCATGAATTCTCCGTGGCCTTTTGCGGCGTGGGGCATAGACGTCATCGGGCAGATTCACCCGAAGGCTTCCAATGGACACCGTTTCATTTTGGTTGCTATAGACTATTTCACTAAATGGGTAGAGGCAGCATCTTACGCCAACATCACAAGGACTACAGTATGTAAATTCTTAAAGAATGAGATTATTTGTCGATACAGTTTGCCAGAAAGGGTCATCACCGACAACGCTTCCAATCTGAATAACAAAATGATGACGGACGTGTGCAATCAATTCAAGATAACACACCATAATTCCACAGTCTATCGTCCTAAAATGAATGGGGCAGTGGAAGCAGCAAACAATAACATAAAGAAGATCATAGCAAAGACGACGGATACCTACAGGGATTGGCACGAGAAGCTGTCATTTGCCCTTTTCGCCTATAGGACGTCCATTCGTACATCAACAGGGGCAACACCCTACTCTTTGGTGTATGGTATCGAAGCAGTACTCCCCATTGAGGTAGAGATTCTATCACTCTGGGTTTTAAATGAAGTAAAATTGGAAGAATCTGAATGGGTGCAAGCCAGACTCGACCAGCTAAATCTCATTGAAGAAAAGAGACTAAAGGCCATTTGCCATGGTCAAATGTACCAAAAGTGGATGATGCGGGCATACAACAAAAAGGTGCACCCAAAAGAGTTCAGAGAAGGGGATCTGGTGCTCAAGAAAATCCTCCCAATACAGAAAGATTCTCGAGGAAAGTGGATGCCCAACTGGGAAGGGTCGTACGTGGTAAAAAAGGCTTTCTCAGGAGGAGCCCTAATTTTAACTGAAATGGATGGAGACGAGCTGAAAAGCCCTGTAAATTCCAATTTTGTTAAGAAATACTACGTCTGAAAAAAAAGAGAAAAAGAAGAACAAAAATGGAGAGCTCAGGGCGAAAACCCGAAACAGGGCGTCTTGAAGCAAAGGGAGGACCCGAGTCGAAAACCCGTAAAGGGCGGCTCGGATAAATTGAAAGGTTGGATATCCGAAGAGAATGGTCATCCCCATGAACCCTGTGAAGAGGGAGCTTCAGGCAAAAGATTCTACGCCGGTTGACAGGATCATGTATCATTCATACCGAAGATAATGAGGGATATTGTATTTCATATTTAGCTTTTCCTCTTCCTCATGTGTGTCATAACTCTCTCAAAGTATCCCAAACCCTTAATCGTAATAAAATCATGTTTTTGAGCATCCATTCCTTGCCTTCTTGTTAATTTCATGCAAATAAGCTAACATAGGCTTATGATAAACAAGAGATTTCTGAGCATTACTGTGATCTAATCTTACAGATGCAGGTGATTAGAAAACGATGTTAACTTTGCCCCCTACTTGTTCAAGAGAAAGCATGCGAGATAACAAGAAAGATCTCCCAGGTGGAAACCTGGAAGGGCACCCCTTGAAAAAAGAAAAAGAAAAAAGGAAAAGAAAGAAAGAAAAAGAAAAAAACCTCTAAAGCGAAAACCTGAAAGGGCACTTTAGAACCCCAAATCGGAAATTCAGAAAAGAAAGGTTGGAATGGTTGAACCCGACAGTGAAATAGGATATCGCCGCCAAAAAAGAGGAGAAAGTGAACAACGTAAAGTCGAGGTTGACTGAGGACTAAAGCAGTCCCACCAAGATATTGACACTCATGCATCATGAATAGTTAGACATCCCTAGGATTAGGAGCATGTCAATTCATTTGTCATAGCATTTTGTCTTATCTTAGACAGGTATCTATAGATTCAAAGAGACATCGGTAGCCATCGTGGTGTGAATCCCAAATGTGAAGATGAAGGTTCTATATACGAAAGGCCTATGTTTCCAAGCGCCTGTAGAGAGAGGTTCTATATAGGAAGAATCCGCCGCTCCAGGGTTCCAGGAGCTGAGAGTTTTGTATAGGAAGGGCTCACAGCTCCGGGGTGAAGACTAGCAGCTTTATATAGGAAGAACTCCCAGCCGAAGGAATTCACCCATGATACACAAGGTTTTATATAGGGAAAACCTGTCGTGTTGAAAGCGAAGAGTCCTATATAGGAAGGGCTTCGAGCTTTACTGTCTTAGAGTAAGAGATTATATATAGGAAAAACCCGTAGCTCCGAGATTTCAGAAGCTAAAAGTTCTATATAGGAAGGACTGACGGCTCCAGGGTGAAGACTAGCAGTTTTATATAGGAAGAACTCCCAGCCGAAGGAATTCACCCATGATACACAAGGTTTTATATAGGAAAACACTGTCGTGTTGAAAGCGAAGAGTCCTATATAGGAAGGGCTCTGAGCTTTCTTGTCTTAGAGTGAGAGATTCTATATAGGAAGAACACGTAGCTCTCGAGATTTTGAAGCTAAAAGTTCTATATAGGAATGACTGACGGCTCAGGTTTGAAGACTAGCAGATTTCTATACAGGAGGAACTCCCAGTTGGAAGAATCCATCGGCGCGCAAAAAAGGTTTATCTGAGAAAAAACCAGCCGCGTTGAAGGCAAAGAGTTCTATATAGGAAGGACTCCGAGCCTTGCCGTCTCAAGATGAAAAATTCTATATAGGAGGGACTCATAACTTGAGGCTTCACAGTGAAGGGTTCCATATAGGAAAAGCCTGTAGCTCCAAGATCAGAGGGGGAAGAAGTTATATAGAAAGGACTTATGAGCCCGAAGATTCAGCCAAGGAAAAGCGAAGAGTTCTAGAAGAGCACGTGTTTCCAAAGCTACAAATAGGGAAGTCGGATAAAAATGAGTACTTATGAATCTTTGCTTTGTTCCTATTCCACGAGAACAAGCAAAGAGGGGGCAACTATAATCACTTATTTTTATCTAGTCTCTAAGTATCATATTAATATATTAGTGCATGATTACATATATGTGTGTGCGTGTATATGTTATTAATATTACATATATGATATATGTGTAATGTGTGAATGTATGCATGGTGCATGTATTTATGTTGTGTATTACGTACCTATTAATATGTGTGTGATGTGGTTATATTTATGTTAGGGGTATCATATAATATATGTTGGTATATGTGCATTTATGAGTATGTTTATATATGTTTGCATGTATATATTATTAATGTCCTTGTTATTACTGAATGTATACGAATGAGTGTTGCATGAATTGTATGTATTATTATTAAGTGTATTTATGTGTGAATGTATTTCATTACAATCGTATGTATGTGTACGTAAGTATGTATGTGTATGCATTTACTATTATATTAATATATTATTATTAATATATATGGACAAATCTGAAAATAAAAAACCCAATTAAATTAAGTGTCCAGATTATTACAAAACCCATAAAATACAAGGCCCGATCGGCCCAAACCCAAAACCCTAACAGAACCCTAATACCTATCAGATATCTAACCCTAATTATTTTATCTTTGCACAGCCAACCAGGAGCCGTTGGATCAAAATGTTGATCCAACGGCCACGATCAAAGAGGGAAAGTTATCTAGTTGGCCGCGTGTATTACACGCCCGGACCGTTCGGATGCCAGGCGCGCGTTCGATCCACGCGCAGACCCTTCGATATCCCACGCGTGCGTGAATCCCACGCGCTATAACTCCTCGACTGCTGAGCTCTACGTGTCATGATCTGGAGCCGTTCCACCGATCGAGGTTTCATCTGGACCGTGCATTCTTCAAGCTATCCCGACCGTTAGGCCGAATCTGATCCAGCGGTCGAGAACGCCTCTGGCCGAAGACATCTCCCCCACACCGCCACCATGATTCCACCATGCCGGTCTCCAACCACCGCGTTAAGGATAAGCAGATATATCAAAAATCATCAAAAAAGAGGGATGTCAGTATCATTTCATATCTAAAAAAAATATATTTTACAATACTTGCTACCAAACCGAAAAAGGGGGATATATGTATGAAACAAGTAATTTGTAAGGCAGTCGAGTTGTAATCAGTGACAGAAAAATAAGAAAGAAGCACAAAGTTTCAGTGGTAACTCCCCTTTCTTTTTCTTACTTCCTTGCATGCATGTACAAAAATATAAGAAGTGATAACAAAAAAGGGAGGAATGTAGATTTGTTACCTTCGTCGTCAACGGGTCTCCCCTCACCAGTGACAAGCCTCTTCAGCTTTCCAAAGCTGAACATGGTGAACTAAAGGGAGAGGGAGATCCCTTTTGGTTTCATTTCGGTTAAACATAAACAAAAAAAACCTTTTTTTTCATTTCGTATTTGCTTAGATCTAGACAAAAGGGTGAGTCTTAGTGTAAATCTAAGTTCATATTTGGGTTCGGTTTGAAAAGAGGTTGGTTTTGGGTGTTTCTTTTGGTTCGCCGGCGCCGGCTAGCGGCGGTCGGCGACGGAGAAGACGACGAATGGTCACCAGTTTCTGGGTTCATCAAAGGTTTGGGATGGTTGAGTTGAGAGAAAATGAGAGAGGTTATTATAAAAACGGGTTAAGAAGAAAAAATAAGGGGAAAATTTGAGATCGGGCTAAAAAGGGGATTTTATAGGCATTTTATTTTGTGAAATGGTAAAATTCTGAAATAAATCCCCCCGCGTTTTCGATATTTGTATTTTTTTCTTGCCGCATGGGATATTTACAACCCCGGTCCCCCTTATATTCTAAAATCTTGCAATCCAACCCCTGGATTAAATTGAATCAGTTTTTAAATGGCGAAATTACCTCACCAGTCCCACCGTGTTTTTGAAATTTTCACTTCAAGCATGCCCCTTGGTCCAATTATAGTTTTAGTCCTTTTAGATTCGGTTCAGTTTGCAATTGCGTCCCTAAATCGCACATTATTGCCTTTTAATTTCTGTTTCTTATGTTTATTTCTTTTCATTTCAGTCATGTTCCATATTTAAATATTCATGTTCGTTTATTATGATCGTATATGTTGATGTAGCCTTTTTACCTGCTCATATGTCTCTCGTACATGCTTCGTATTTTCATGTTTATATGTATATATGTGTTAAGTTTATGGTGATTATGTATTTTTATGCGTTTGTTCGGTCACTCGTATCACACATATTCGATTGATATTTTAATTAGCTCATATACAACATGTTTTGTATTTTAGCATGTATTGTATGTTCTCTTTGCTTTTAGGTTACGTGTTAGTATGTTTTCTTTGTCATGCATAATACCATGTTCTATATATGTTACAATGTGTTTTATTTTTAATATGTATGTCTTCTTGTAATATGTGTTTTTGTTCTCACGTGTATTTATTCATGCCTTGTTGTTGTGATATGTTAAACTTGTTCTTATTTACGAGTAGGATTAATATATATGTATATATGTTTTAGAGTAGTATTTTATTTATGTTAGATTAGTATTCTATTATTATAATATTTATTGTATTTAAATTATTTGCCATGTTTTATACTTTGTTCACTAAGTTTGCATAATGGAATACATAATGTCAATGCGGTGCCCTTTTATCCGAGCGTAAACGGGGCCAGTATCAGGCGTAGTGATAGTGGTTGGGCATTTACTCTCGGATAACGGGGCCTTTAAAATTTATTCGCAATTATAACCGAATTTTAAACTAATCGTCACTTTAATCCGGAAAGTCTAATATTAATAAAGCGGTAATTATTAAAGTACCAATTTTGGGCAGTGTGGGGTACTAATCCTTCCCCATCCGTAACCGACTCCCGAACCCAACAGTTTTTAAATCTCTGGTTTCATGGTGTCCGGCCTACCTAAGTGGCCGGTGGCGACTCCAATTTCTAATATAACGCATTTTTTCAAAACCCCACGGATAAATATTTTTATATCCGAAAGACAACCAACACTTCGAACACTCGTTTTTTAGCGAAACGGAGACATCGCTACAGTTGTTCGTGTTTTTTTTCAAGTTCATTATATTGTGCCCTTTTTTTGTTTTTATACATGATGTTTGTTTCCATCTTTGTTGCTCGTTTTTTGTTTTTTTTAGGATAGACCTTTTAGGTAAGTTAGGGTTTAAGATTTATTTTAATTAATTGAAATTATGTGCTTGACTTATTGTGGCGTAATTTAAATTAATTAAATTAAATTTAGGTTTAGGGTTTTTAGAGCCGTAGTTAGATTTAAGGTTCGTATTAATTTAATTAATTTAAATTTATCCTTAGCTTATTGGGGTAAATGTTAAATTTATTAAATTAATCGAACATCTCGTAATTACTTTTAGGGGTAAAATCAGTATTTGACTTAGATCACTTAATTCGAATCGTAACTAATTAATTCGATTCATTTCATATAGTCTCCTTGGCTTATTGGGACACTAGATTAAAGTTAAACGAATTAATTGTTATAGTCCCAGATAATTCATAAATTATTAGATTTTTTTAGTTTTTAGGAATTAATTAATTTAGGATTAATATTAGGCTAACCTAGTTAATAATTAGATCACTAATTGAATTTTCATAATTTAGGCCTCTTTTAGGTTAGGACTTTAGTGGGCCTAGGTTTTATTTTTATGTCTTTTTGTGCCATACATTTAAACTATCATTCATTAGACCTTAACTATTTTTACCGGACATGTTGTTAATTAATTGACTTAAATTATAGAAATGAGGTATTTATTAATTCCGATATTTGTGTCATAACAGTCCTGGCTCAATGGATGTTGACCAAATATTTGAATTAATTCTTACCGTTCAAAGGTAAATGTAATTTGAGATAAAATTTTGATTAGTCATAACATCATTCTTAACTGCTTACATCATGCATAAAGGTGATGAATGAAGTTCGAACCATAAATTAACATGGCAGTCGAGCTTATTTGATGTCGGTTTAATCTATGATCCGAGGTATCGTCACCCTTATTAATTAAATGTTTAATTAATTTGAATTCACCAATTTGACAAAGCCCGCCTAACTAAAGTCTAAATTCAATTGCGAACAATTTAATTAAATTTGATTTAAATTTCAACAATTTTCATCAATTAAAAACAACATATATTTTGGTACCGATTTCCGGGCGTGATGGGGTGCTAATCCTTCCCCACATGTAACCAACTCCCGAACCCGTTTTTTTAACGAATCTCTGGTTTTATGGTGTCTGACCTACCTCAGTGGTCGGTGGCTACTCCAAGTTTTTTATTTTCAAAAGTACGATTTTTAAAGGACTTCCCCACATTTTCAAACATTTTTCCAAAAACAAAAGGAAACCTATTGCTTCTTTTAGCGATTTTAAATTTAAAAAAGGTTCGCTTCAAGATTTAGTTTAAAATTTTAAGTTAGTGTTTAGTTTGTAAGGTCTAAGATTAAGAGATTTAAATTTTATTTGTTAAAAGGTAAATATGTAGCCTTATGTATCAAAAATGATTCGTTAACTAAATGTTACTTTTTTTTAGAACTTATACAATATGTGTATAAAAAATGATTCGTTAACTAAATGTTACTTTTTTAGGCTACAATTCCTTGTGCGTTAAATAAAATTATCTTTTGTGATGTTTTTATTAGATTCAATCATGTTTATTATTTTTCATCACAGTATGCATATCATCATAACCACATACCATATACATCATATAAATATACAATGGTGAATCTTGACGACACAATTTTGGGGACTACTTTAAAATTTCAAAAAGAAAAATAAAGATCAAATTAAGATTTTCAAAAATTTTGAAGAGTAATTTATTTATTTGTAAAATAGAAGCTAACTAAATTTTTTCAAAAGAATTGAGACTTAATGAGAACTTTTAAAAAATAATGATTGGATGACTTAATTAAATATATTAAAAAACTAAAACGTAATGAAACTTTTTAAAATTTTTAAAGAGGTAAAATTATTTTTTTGAAGGATTATATATATATATATATTAAATTTTGAAGGATTATATGTTAATTTTAAAATTTTGAAGGATTATATGTTAATTTTATAAACTCTTATATAGCATGCTTGTTATTATACTCCATTTATGGGAGAGATAAATGGGTTTAAATTTGATACACATGTTGTGTAAAATAATTTTTACACAAGCATGTTTATTTATACTATAAATTAAAATTAAACCTAAACCCTAAAAAACTAAACCCAAAACTCTAAACTATAAACCACAAATTCTAAACATTAACCTTAAGTTCTAAACTTTACAACCCAAACCCCTAAACTCTAAACCCTAAACTAAATCTCTAACCACTAAAACTAAAAGGTTTGTGTAAACTTTAATTTACACAGCCTGTGTATTGAAGTTTTTCTCGAGATAAATATAGGTAGTAAAGCATTTATATACTCATGAATATATAAATATAATAATTGAGCTTTTACTAGAAAAGAGGGTAGTGATAAACCCTAGCGCCGCTGAATTTTTTTTATCTCTCTAAGCATACTTCACTTTCGTTCCTTTTTCATTGTTTAATCGACGTTTTAATCTGGTTGTCGCGGCTGGTGATAAAATATTTTTTATTTTTTTATATTTGAATTTATTTAGTTTGTTTTCTTTTTCTTTACACATATGATACGCTTTTTTCTACTTTTGTAGTACGATTTTTTGCTTTTATGGCACGTCTCTGTCTTATAGCATGTTCTATGGCTATTTTTGTGGGTGTTTAGTGTTCGTACGGTAACCCTCAAGGCGCTTGTATCTGATTAGTGTTTGTCGGTGATCACGGATAGTCTGATCCCTTTTAGGTTGTTTGCCGATGTAATTTGTAACGGATCATCGTCTTTGGAATAGACGTGAAAGGTGGTTTTCGATTTTGAAAATTTTATCTAGCTTGTGTTTTGACAGCTCTCCAGGACCCCTCTTACAATACACCGTAGAGATTTTCTTTGGTACAAAGAGGAAGTGTCGGATGTGTAAAAAAAACAATGGAGCTTTTATTGAATCTTAGCTTTTTCCTTTATATGAACTTATTTAATTTTCTTCACATGAAGTTTCATAAAGTAATATTTGAATAAATAAGTACGAATAATTCGTAATTGAACTTCTACATAAAACAAAAAGTAAACAAATAAAATGCTTGAATATTATAGTTAGCGAAAATTAAGTCCAAAGATCACAAATCCTTCTTCAATTAACCAGACATTACTCTATCTTTCAAATTCATTTTTTTTAAATATATTCGTTTTCTAAAATATTCACCAGAACGAGTCTAATAACGTAATGTTGTTGGATGAAGATGACAAAAACATATGCACTTGTGAGGGTTTTGAACATAAAACCATTAGTATCAAAAGCCTAAGTTTAACCAAAAAGGCAACTTATGCTTTTTTGATAGAATTCTAACAAAAAATTTATAAATTAACTATATTTGAGTAGTTGTATTTATTTTATAATGTAATTTAATAATCGATAATTATTTCATACACAGGCGGTGGAAATAAAAAGTTTCTATAAACGCCTTAGTTTTAAGGTTTAGAGCTAGATTTTAAAATTTAAGTCTAGTAATTTTTTTGAAGGGGATATATATATTTTATTAACCATAAACGGTGTCACGAATTACAGAAATCGAGATACATGAAGGATAATCAAGAAAAAATAAAACGGTGCATCTCTAGATAACACCCATGACGCCAGATCATGCACAGCTTGGTTTGCTTCATGACGAACAAATTGAACTTTAAATCCATCATTTTGAGCAAGAAGTCTAATTGTTTAGAATTGATGAGTTGGTATTAGAATTTAAGGTTTACGGTTAGAATTTAAGGTTTATAGGTTAAAACCTAAATCTCTAACCATTTTACCCTAAACTCTAAACCATAAACCCTAAATTCTAACCACAAACCTCAAAATTAAGACGCTTATGAAAACTTTTTGTTTCCATCGCATGTGATCGAATATAAATCTTTTAATAAATATATTAACTTTATATATATTATTTATAATTTATGTTAAAGTAAATTATGTAAATCATCAATAAACTATAAACCCTTAACCTCTAAACCCTAAAAGCTAACCATAAACCTCAAAATTAAGACGCTTATGAAAACTTTTTATTTCCATCGCATGTGTATCAAATATAAATCTTTTAATAAATATATTAAATTTATAAATATTATTTATTATTTATGTTAAAGTAAATTATGTAAATCATCAATGAACTTTACCCTCAAACCTACTTTTCGTTTTCTTGAAGGTACCGAACACGAATCGAGTATTGTATTATACATTTTACTTTTACATGTTTTTTGGATCATTGGATGTGTGAAATGGATGACTCAGATTAATTCTTTACCTTTTTTCGAGTAAAATCTTCACATAACCCACTATAAATTTCAGTCATCCATTTCACATCCAATGATCCAAAAAACGTGTAAAATTTACAAATTGTTACACTAACCGGATCCTATCCCCATTTTATATTATTTTATAAATAATATTTTAAATTCGTAACATAAATTCAAAATAGTAATTATAAAGTTAATATGTTTATTACATTATATAGGCCATGTTTGGCAATTAGCTGATAGCGGATTACATTAGCTGATAGCTGATTGCATTAGCTGATTTGACTAGCGGATTGTATAAAAGTGTTTGATAAAATTAGCTGATAATTGTTTGATTATTTAAACAAGCAAAATGACATATAAGGACATGATTATATTTGATACTTGCTTAATTAATTTGATTATGAAAAAAAATATAACATTACTAAGCATATTTGAAGGATCTATATATTAATTTATTATTTATATACTTATTTTTAACACAATTTAATTAATTATTAAATTTAAATACAAATATAAATGTGTGAGAATAAAATGAAAAAATATTAGTTTAAAAATGTCACAATGTAAATACGCGATGATGAATAATTAAAACAGAAAAGGTTAAAATTTGAGTTATTTGGTGATTTTTTATAATTATTAAGGGTGAAATGGTCTTTATAACTCTTATGTCAAAACCTCTAATTTCAAAAAGCTCATATCAGCAACTTTTTCAAAATTAGAGGTTTCACCCCAATATGCTATTTCAATCTGCTATTCACCAAACATTTAAATTAGCGGATTTGACTGGTCAAACCTTTAATATTAACTCAAACTTCTAATTTTAACTTAAACCGCTATTTTCCAAACAGGGCTATAATAAATTAAATAAAATTATTCTCAACCGCAGTTAATATATATAATTTGTGGTAGAATCTTATAAAAAAAACATAAGTTGACTTTATGCTTAAACCCAAGCCTTTTATTCCAAATTTCCTAAGAGCAAACCCCACAAGTGGATTTGTCTTTATCATTTTCATCGAACAAAATGAAGTCGTTTTAGGCATTAAAACAGCGAAACTAAAACGGACATTGTTTCGCTCGGCCTCTAAGTCGGTAATTATCGGTCATGTCATCAAGTTGTTAATGAGTTATCGACGGAGTGATAACATTAAACCTAAAACAATAATTTAGTGTTAAAAATGATGCAATTGAAAATTCTGTGATACAAATGATAAAACGTCTAAAGTTCTATGGTACAGACAATACAATGTTATGAAGTCAGAAACTTTAATTCGGATGAATTCGGCGCTGCCGTTGTTAGTCCTATCATTGGAAAAACTAGGGATATTACAGAGGACACGACCGCTAGTCTAGGGTGATTTTAATGAAGTATTATGGTTTTATAAAACACCAGGAACATGTTCACGAAGAAAGAGTTAAATGCGGTAGATTGACTTTTAAATAAAAAAATAATATAATAAAACTCAAAATTTATAAAATATAATATTATTTTATTTTTTTCATATATTTTATTATTAATCCATAACTAATATTTTATTTTTTTCCTTATAAATATTTAATATAATTCATTTTGAGACTCCCATTTTTTTGGGGCATGTACGGTTGCATATATTGCACAATATTCACAACCACCCCTGGATAGTAGGACTAATGAAGCTTGGTTTTCTGTTGCGTTAGGTGTTAGTCGCGATATCTGTTGAAACTCTCAGATAAGATCAGAAGATGGTACCAATCTGAAAAGTTCTGCCATTTAAGTTTTTACAAAAACTATAACTCCTGAGTAGATGGATGCAAGCTTCATATTGCGGGCAAACCAAATATATTCTTTTCCTAGCGCCTATTCATAGGAAACTTTATGTTTACTCTTTAGTGGTGGGCTGCCAGCCACTCGCGTTTCCAAAACAGCGTTTAATTCCCTTAAATACCATGCTTAATTGCACCGCATCTTTCCAAAAAAAATTAAACGCATCCTTAGGAAAGATACGGTGCAATTAATCTTTTATATATAGAATTAAGGTAAATAATATTATTAGTCATTAAGTTATATAAGAACTGAAAGTCTTGCGTTTAAGTCCCATAAATACCATGGTTAATATATAAGATTAATTGCACCGTATCTCCCCCTCCCCCCCCCAAAAAAAACGCGTTTAATCAAGTATCACGGTCAACGTAAATTACATTTATTAATAATTAAAATATGGGTTTAAATTTAATACACATGCTGTGTAAAATTTATTTTACACAACTCTGTCTATTTTTGTTATAAATCAAAATTAAACTTAAATCTTAAAAAATTAAACCCTAAACCTTAAATACAAATTTTAGATTCTAAACCCTACAACTAAAACCCTTAAACTCTAAACCTTAAACTAAACCCATGACCCTTAAAATTAAAAGGTATGTGTAAACTTACACAAACTATGTATAGGAATCGAAAAGGTTGTTAACTGAATATAATTAGTTTAAGAAACAATATTACAATCTGAATTTATTAAGTTGAAGGCCAATAGTCAATTACAATACTATAGATAGCCCACCACAGAAGACCTATCAAAATACCCGATCTTATAAGTCGGCGCAACATCGGTTCATTGTGAGTCTGCTTCATCGGCCGGAGATCACTTTACAGACCCTTCTCCATCGGCTCAGTGTCAGTTTATAAGGTCTTCTCCAGTTATACATATAATCTATATATCTCCGAATTCATTATAGTCTTATATCTTGAATTAAGTAAATTGTCCCTCGTGCCTCGATGCTATTGTGGTTGCTGTAGACGATGTATCTATTTCTAAGAACCCGGAGCCTGAGGGTACTTTTGAGATGAAGAATTCTGATGCAAATGGTGGTTACTGACTGCCTGGGCCTGTCGACTAACGCAGCGAGCAGTTTTTTCCTATGACAGATATCACTGAGAGGCAACAAATTGTCGAGTTTGAGCGACTTAGCTTCTAAAGGAAGTAAGAACCTTTTATTGATGAAATAGTTTTGAGAATTTGTTCATTCATGTGATGTCCTAAACATGACAATATTGATATTTAGTTTGCTTACAATGATTTCTTTTCAGAATGCAGGACACATTCAAGTCTTGCTTTGCGTCGAGTTTCTTGACCAAATTTTGAGTTAGGTTTCAAGACACATCTTTATTTTTCTATGGTACATTCCTTAACACTCCATCTGGGAATCACGGGTACGGCAGTCACATGCCGTTTCAAGTACCAGAAACGTTTCTGGGATGGGTGCGGGACGGGTACGGCTAAGATACGTACCGGGGACATTCCACGTGGACGGGTACGGCTGAAAACGATCGGAGACAGTTGGGATATTTTTGGGGACGTTTCGGGGACGGTATATGATCTTTATGCGCTTCCCCAAGGTTGTTTTTCAGTTGAGAGACTCGCGCACTTCGACAAGGAATCCGATGGCAGTCTCACCGGCAAAGGTGGAGCGACCAACTGGAAAAAAAATTCAGAAAAAAAGTCGGGTGAAAACAGAAAAGAAGAAGGGTTGAAGAAGACGATGAACAGGGGAAAAATTTTAATTTACGTAGGGCCCAATAAAATGAATTAATTTATGATTTTGTGGGGCCCAATAAAATATTATAGTATTTGCTGCTTATTTAATTATTGAATTTTTTATTAGCACTTTATTAAAAAAATATGTAAAGTCAAATTTTAGTCTTTAATTTTCTCTTAATTTAGAATGTGGCATACCTGTTTATCGGTAAAGGATTTGTTGAATATGAAGACTTTAAAGGGTTTGAAATCTCGCTTCTTCTGTCTTGCCTACCATCCTCTGCTTGCATTTGTCACATGTCCTTGGTTTTCTCTTAATTTAGAATATAAAGTTAAATTTTCATTCAATTTAGTCATTTAATTTTAGTAATCTTCTAATCTAAGTATTAGAAAGTAATATAAAATTCATTAGAAGTGAATTTAAATAACTATAATTGTAATTATTATTTAATACAATTATAATTTTAGTCCTTATTGTATTATGAATTTCAAGAATTTTTTATTATATATATTAAAGTTTTTTTATATTTTTCATACCCGTACCCTGTAATTTTAGAAATTGTCGTTTCCTGTCCTCGTATCCGTATCTATACAACTTAGCACTCCATAGCTTATTAGATAACTCAAAAATTGTTTCTCATGCTAGTTGGGTTTCAAGATGAGATCTTTGTTGTTTTTTTTTTTTTTTGAAACCGTTTTTTAACCTTCTTTATTTTATCAAAGAGTTGTGGTTTGATAAATCTATCATGCAAGGACCCCTTTTTGAATTCATGAAATCCAATCATGTTGATGGTATCACTTCTATCACTATTATCATTCTTTAGAAAATGAAACAATTTCTCTAACAAAATAATTTTCTCTCTTGCTAAAAACGTGTTCAGATGATTGTTTGTTTCCATTTTCAACTCCAATGCTGTTTTTCTCTATTTTTTCATTCTTGGATTCACTTTCAAATATTAGTTTTGAACAAGAGTTTGAGGAAGATATTTCCTCTAATTTTTTCGATACATCTAATTTGTCGTTGTTCAAAAGGCTTAAAAATTCTTGCCCTCTAATTGTTTGTTTCTTCTTCCGCAAATGTAAAGTTTTTTGTTACAAAATCTTAAAAATTAATTCAAAAAGGAAAATAGTCATGACTGTTGAGAAGGAAATTATTTTGATTGAAGTACTTTAATGGGCAACAATGTGTCATTGTTAATTCTCGTGCTATTATTTTTTACCAACAAAAATCTAAGAAAAATATTTCTTCTGATTCTTAATTATTTGATTATCATTCATAGGAATCTCAGATTTCGAAGAATGATGTTCAGATGATGATGAATCAGAAAAAATATTTTTCTTAGATTTTTGTTGGTAAGAAGAGCAGCATGAAGAATGGTAGCGACACATTGTTGCCCATTATAGTGTTTTTGTCTCAACTTCAATAACAATGGTTTCCTCTTCAGCACTTATGATGGTTTTCTTCTCGAATTGTATTTTTACTACCAATTTTGTATTATTAAGCTTTACATTGTTAGCTGTAGAAGAAGCACATGATTGAATAGTGAGATTGATATTACACTTTTTGGACGGTGGTGAATTGAGTATATTGGAAGAATTAGAGGAAGTATCTTCTTCAATCTCTTGTTTAAAATTAATGATTTAATTTGAATTTAAGAACAAGGGAACGAAGGAAAATGTCGTTGAATTGAAGATGTAAACAATAATCATTTTAACGTGTTTTCACCCTACTACCATATTGCTTGCATTGGTGGTCTGCCTAACATACCTGGAATGAACTCCTTGTAGCTCAATTATAAATATTGAATAAAATGATTTTTTTTCATGAAATAGAATTTGAATAATGGTGGAACAGCTTTAGAGTCTTCATATTTGTCTGTAATCTGTATATTGCTAATTGTCTCGTTTTTGTGAGTTGAGCTTTTGGAAGTTGGAGAGCAAGATCCAGGGTCAGATTCAATGACTTTAAGTCAATCTAGAACCCCAAAATGACAACCATGTACGGTCCCAATGTAATAATTGCAGACATGATCCCGACCCTGTTCTTTCCTTGTACACTTGATATTTTGTTAAAACTGGTACATGTGCCGGGTAAAGTTAAATATACACCGGTGGATCTTGGCGGCACAATTTTAGGGACTACTTTAAAATTTTAAAAAGAAAAATAAGGATCAAATTAAGATTTTAATTTTTTTTTTGAAGAGTTTAATTTATTTATTTTTAAAATATAAGCTAACTAAATTTTTTTAAGAGAATTGAAACTTAATGAGAACTTTTAAAAAATAATTATTGGATGACTTAATTAAATTTATTCAAAAGAATTAAAAAATAATAATTTTTTAAAATTTTTAAAGAGGTAAAATTATTTATTTGAAGGATTATAGGTTGCTTTTTCAAAATTTTGAAGGATTATATGTTAATTTTAAAACATACCTTGTAAAGTCATAAACTCTTATATAGCATGCTTGTTAGGAGTGATAAATATAGGTAGTAAACCATTTATATACTCATGAATATATAAATATAACAATTGAGCTTTTATTGAATCTTAGCTTTTTCCCTTTATATGATCCAATTTAATTTTCTTCCCATGAAGTTTCATAAAGTATTATTTGAAAGAATAAGTACGAATAATTCATAATTGAGCTTCTACATAAAACAAAAGGTAAACAAATAAGATGTTATTTTTCTCCGTTATTTAATAAAATTCAAACCCGTGATAATTTTTTTATTTTCTAAAATTAAAATCTGAAAATAAAAATAAAAATATTAATTAAAATCTGAAACACGTTTAGATTTTATGAATATATTAAGGTGTTCTTTTATAATAACTTTTTGATAAGATCAAGCAGTTGAAAAAACGATTATAAAAATGAAAGGTCACATCTCGAAATTCAATTTGTATAAAAATCAAATTTATGAGTTATTTAATAAGCTATGAATGTTACAAAATCGACTGTTGAAAAATACATTTTCCCTTTTAATCATTTGCTTCCTCATCTGAGAAATTATTTTTGAGTTATTTAATAAGGTTTGGAACAATAGTATTTTTTTCGAACGGACAAATCCTGTTTATTATTTTCACCACATTACACATATCATCATAATAATATATTTTTTTAACACATCACCCAAACAGCTTTATTGATAAAAAAATAAACTAGAACATAAACATAATAGAAGTTTTAGAACAACCAAAAGAACAACAAAAAAGAAAATCATAAATCTAAAAAGAAAAGATAACAGTTGTACCAGTCAGATCAGACACTTCATCTTTACATCAAAAAATATTACGGTTCATTGTAGGAAGGGTCCATGGGGAGTTATCAATACACGAACTAGAAGAAATTCCCAAAACCGGCAACAACCTTTCATTCTTATTCTCAAAAACAACGATTCGCTATATATTACATCGGCAAACAACCCAAAAGGGGATCAAACTCTACGTGACTATCGACAAACACGAATCAGAGACAAGCGATGTGGGGGTCACCATACGAACACCAAAAACCTGTAAAAGTAACCATAGAAGCATGCCATAAGGCAGATACGTGCCATAAAAGCAGAGAAAACGTGCCACATAGATATAAGAAAACGCAATAAAATGTGCGAAGAAAAAATAAGACAAATAAACAAAAACAAATTAAATATGAACTATCGACGATCGACCACCAATATAAAAACTGGTGTCACGCCGATTAAAAAAAGAAAAAGAAAAAAGCAAGCAGCTGTTATTGAGAATGAATGTTTAATTTTATAATCTTTGTGGATGTTGGATACATCTACATCAACTCTTTTTTTAATAATTGTATTCATAACAACATACTTCAACATGGAAATTAACATATACGTCATATAATTTACAATGGTAGATCTTGACGATAAAATTTAGGGGATTATTCTAAATTTTCAAAAAAAATGGGCCCATATTAAGATTTGTAAAAAAATTTAAAGGTTCAATTTATTTTTTTTAAATGGAGACTAACCAAAAGTTTTTTTAAAAAATTGAGACTTAATGAAACTTTTTAAAAACAATTATAGAGGGTTTAATTAAATATATTTAAAATTTTAAAATATAATAGAACTTTTAAAGAGGTAATTTTTTTTTGAAGGATTATATATTATTCTTTTAAAAATTTTTAAGGATTATATGTTAATTTTAACCCATACACTTATGAGAGTGATAAATATAGGTAGTAAAACATTTACATACTTATGAATATTTAAATATAGTACACTGAAATTGAGCCTTCAAGACTCTCAAAACTAAAAATATAATTACGATTTTATTGAATCTTAGCTTTTCCAAACAGGGTGTGTAATGCCTTCCTTTAAAAGGGATTTGGGGATTCTGCTCGTGGAGCACGAGTCAGTTGGGACCAGATATGTCATCCTAAGAGTGAGGGAGGCTGGGGTGAAAGACATTTCTGTATGAAATAGGGCTTGTACGTTGAGATGTTTGTGGCTGATCATTGTGCAGTCTGATTCTATTTGGGTGGCTTGGGTGGAAAGTTACATGCTTAAAGGAGTCTAAATTTGGCAGGTTTATAAAACAACATTATAGTTGGGCATGGAAAAAATGCTTAAACTTAGGAGTGATTTTGTTCGAGTTTGTGTTGTGCAGGATTCTTACAAAGCTAGGGTGGTATGGAAAATCTTTAGACAGAAGAATGATAGGGTGGTGAGGTACCAGATTGTTTGGAGAAGTCTGTTATCCCTCGACACGCTTTTGTTTCCTGGTTGGTGGTTCAGAATAGGTTATCTACTAAAAATAGAATGTTGGAATGAGGTTGTCATATTGATGTAGTGTGTGTGCGCTTTGTGGGAAGAAAATGGAGACGCGGAATCAACTGTTCTGAGATTGTGAATTTCTGCAACGAATTTTGGAGCCTATTTTTGAGACTTATGAGGTTGATATCTCGTGTTCAAGTTGGTGGAAGTTTCTTGACTGGGTTCAGGTTTCTGGCAAGGATAAATCCAGGTTTGCTATTGTTCTTCAATTGGTTTGAAATGCAGTAAACTATTATGTTTGGCAGGAACATAATGGGCGAATTCATGGGAAAAAGCCGAGGCAGGCTGTTCATATTAGGGTGCTCATTTGGAAGGACTATCAGATGCGTTCATAGGGTTTGGCAAAGTTTGCAAGCTATAGCTATTTCTTAGATTAAATGAGTTTTATTTTGTTATAGGTTGAGGCTTTGTATAGGTTTGGTTTTTGTTTTTTTGTGGTAATTTGGTTGGCGTTTTGGAGGTTTTTTTGATGAATAAAAAATCATTTATCAAAAAAAAAGAATTTTAGCTTTTCTTTTAGATGAATGCAATAAGTGGTCCCAGTATTGAAAAAACAGATGATGTTCATTTTAAGAGATTTAATTTAATCGCTTTGTATGCAAGGTGTATATGCTTTGTTAAATGGTCAAGAATATGTATAAACAAATACTACATTGTAATCACCTTTAGACTATTCAAAGAAAAAAAAATCTTCTAGATTATCCAACCTAATTTTCTTCCCATGACATTTCATAGAGTAATATTTGAATGAATAAGTACTAATAATTCATAATTAAACTTTTACATAAAACAAAAGGTAAACAAAGAAAATGCTTGAATATTATACTTCATCTTTGTATTTTCTCTTAAAGAAAAATCCTAACTCCAAGACTTTGTATTTTCTCAGTTTACTTATAATTGTTGATTTAGTTAGCGAAAATTAAGTCTAAATATCATAAATTCTTCTTCAATTAACCAGACATTACTAGGGTGGAAAGAGGTTCGTAAGCGGTTTGAGCTTGACTTGGTTAATATTTGACTCGACTTTATTTAACTTGAATTCGATTTAAGGCCTTAACGAGTCGACTCGAGCAAAGTTTAAATCAACTCTATAAGTTCGTGAACAACTTGTTAAATTTTTTATAATATGTTAGTTCGGTGTATTTGTGGATTGTTACTCTAAAGTTTAGTTTTTGGAATTTCTTCACACACTATTTTGATATTTTTGTTAAATTTATTAATTTATGTTTATCTTAAGCAGATGAGCTTAATGAGAAAGGAGTCAAGTCGGACAAAACAAGGTAAAAATTTGTTAATTTTTTTGGTTATGAAAACAAGGTAAAAATTATGGCGAGATTAATGAGCAACGGGTCAAGTCGAACAACAAATTTTTTAACGAGCACGAGTAATTTTTTTTATCAAGTATCGAATCAAATACTACTTAACTTATGACCGGCTTGCTTGATAATCACCCTAGACATTACTCCATTTTCAAATTCATTTAAAAAAAACGTTTTTTTAATCCACTAGAACGAGTCCACCTAAATCATGTGTTAAGACTTTTAAAAGTGATGCCATTCCGTTAGTACAAATAAATTATCAAAAATAGAAATATATGGGTAAATTTTAATTAAAAATAAAGTTTTAGGGACCAGAATGAATAAAAATGTTATCATATTAAAAACATTAGACTAGATTACAAAAATTTAAAATAAATAATGGTCAATTTCGGTTAAAAAATTAGGGACTAATATGAAGAAAAATATACCCCTAAACCCCAAACATCAACTCCTAAATCTTACACTCACTAATAATTAAAGTGCAAGCCCAACCCCCTAAACCCCAAATCACTAATCTAATCCCATAACTCCGAACATTCAATTTGAAACATATACCCCTAAACCCCAAACCTCAACCCCTAAATCTTACAAACACTAATAATTAAAGTACAAGCCTAATCCCCTAATCCCTAAACTAATATCATAACCCCAAACACTCAACTTGAAACCTATAACCCCTACACCACAAACCTCAACCCCTAAATCATACAAACGATAATAATTAAAGTACAAGCCTAATCCCCAAATCCAAAATCCAAAACCCCTAAACTAATCTCATAACCCAAACCAAGAATTTTATTTTTATTTTTAATTAAATACATTATAATTAAAATTACAATAATTTGAATATTAAATTGAATATTAATTTAAATACACTAAAATTATTATTTTTAATTAAATATTAAATTGAATATTAATTTAAATACATTAAAATTATTATTTTTAATTAAATATTAATTTGAATATAATTTAAATAAATTAAAATATTATTTTTATTAAATATTAATTTAAATAGTAACTTAAATACATTATATTTAACATTACAATAAATTGAATATTAATTTAAATATATTATAATTAGCATTACAATAAATTTGAATATTAATTTAAATTATAGTTTTTAATTAAATATTAATTTAAATATTAATTAAATATATTATAATTATTAATCAAAATTACAATAAATTTAGTAATTTAAATTTCAATAACCTATACTATAAATATACCCTTATAAACTCAGCCAAAACCATAGTTTTATTTTTCACTTTTGCGCCGTAAAATAAAGCTTTCTCTCTCTCTCTCTCAGTCTCTCTGTAATTTTCAAATTTTCTTATCTCTCTCATCTCAGACTCTAAAGTTTCCATACGTTTTCGATGTTCTTTTATCATTGCTTTTGTTGCTAGTTTAACTATGATGATGATGCTTTATCAAAGATTATATTTTGTTATGATGGGGATGAGGGAAAATGTTGACATCTAAAGCTTCAATTTCTTAATGTAAATTTGTTTTTTTTTTCTAACTGAACAACAAAAAGAGTGTCCATTCAGGACTTTAAATCTTATATTTAAGAAGTGACTTTAGCAGTGTGATTTGGTTAAACGAAAACATAAATATATATTTTTTTGTTTCTTTCATTTATTTTTTTAATTATTTTATTCAAGATGAATTCACTTGGTTGTTTAGAACAAAAATATAGTTTACATTTATCAACACTTTAAATTGATTTTATATATATAGAAAATACTTTGATACACAAGCTTGTGCAAACTTTAGTTACACAAGTCTTTCAATTTTAAGGTTTAGGATTTTAAGTTAGGGTTTAGGGTTTTAGTGTGTATGGTGTAGAATTTAAGGTTTATAGTTAGAATTTAGAGTTTAGGGTTTAAGGTTTAGGTTTTAGGGTGCTAGGGTTTTAGATTTAAGTTTTAAATTTTATAGAAGGGTTGTATAAATTTTTTTACACAGCTTGTGTATCAAAATATAACTATATATATATTCTTATATATAATTTAATAAATTAATAATCAATAATTGAATTATTTAACAAAACGAACTTAAATAAAAACTTAATAATTAACAATTTAAATGGTGAAAAAATAGTTTCTCACATTATAATATAATAATTTCATAATTTCTCAAATACTTCATTTTTCTCTTAAAAATCATCAAGTCATAGACTTCCTCAATTATAGGTCAGGTAAATATCAAGTTAGGTCAACAACAGGACGGTTCAATTAACAGGTCGGGTAAAATCGAATCTCGGGTCATTTCAGTCGAGTTATATCGGTTATTTGCCATGTTAGTCCTGGGTTTGCATTCGTATCAGTCAGATGCATGTCGGGTTCGATTACTACAGTATCAGGTCTAACTTGAGTTTGGGTCAACAACAGTCGGTTATAGATTAATTTTAGGTCATCACTTCATCGAGTCAAAACAAATTTTGACTCAAGCAGATTTTAGTCGAATTTTTCGGGTCGGGTAAATTTTTTACATCCATAAGTATATGAAAATGATGAAAACAAATGCGCCTGCGAGGGTTTTGAACAAATGCGGCCGTGGAAGGACTGATGGTACCAATTTGAAAAGTTTATTTCACGTTTCAGTTGTACACAGCAACAGTGAAATCGAAAATTGTTCCTTTGCTTTCTCCCCACATTTCATGCTTCAACAACATGCAATCGCTTTTCCTTGTCACTCTTTGTCAAAGAATCACACATAAAAAGACACCTCCCAATCTGATTTCCTTGGAATGCTACCTAAACCTAAATGCAAATTGATAAATTAATAAGTAGAAATGGCACTTCCCAAACTAACCAATTGGGAAACACCGTTCCTTGAAAAAAACTACCGAAACAAGCTGAAAATTAAAAACAAAAAGAATACAAGTAAGCAGCATAGAAGTCTCTCTCCTCAACCATGCAAGATGCTTGGAAACCTGATAATCCATGCGTCATTACTAAAACAAAAAACCCTAGAAAACACAAGTAAATTCAGAACAAAGAAGAGGAAGCAAGTTTTGGAACTCTTGAAGGGAAAAGCTATACATATGTTGCTCCAAACCATAGCTCAAAAGCAGTCAGTAAACACGTCCATGATACGGGTATGATGATAAATACATGCCCCCATTATTGAACCTCTACTATCTCACGCTCTGGAACGAAAACAAGCATCAAAATTTAACTTAATGCAATCTATTACAGGCGGAAACCACCCTTCTTGTTTTGGAATCATCACATATGGATCATGTCCGGCCAACGTTGCGAGTTCTGCCATGTAAGTTTTTACAAAAACTATAACTTCCTGAGTAGATAGACACAAGCCTTCATGATATCACTTATTGCGTGATAACCAAATATATTCTTTTCCTATTCATAGGATTTTCCAGGAAAAGAATGACAGATTGCTTACCCGTTTATGTCAAGTTCATAAAGAGCTAAATCAACGTCATTAACACATGAAATATAATAAAATATCCAATAAACATCTATTTTTAGAAGGATTTAAATAAGATAACACATATTCCTCCTTAATTTAGCACTTGAATCCTCATCTCCTCGGATATTTCTGCCTTGCTTCGGCTTGGATCTTCAGAAATAGAGTTTAAGCCATCACGGGAGAAAAGCTCGAAAGGTTGAAGATGATGAGAAAATGAATATCGCGTGAATTCTCTCTCTCATCCAAAAGTGTCGTTTTATAGTCCTTCAGGCGATTTGAGTGACTTTCTGCCGTACTGTACAGCTGACCGTCGTAGTGTCGAGCTGACTGCAGTGGTGAAACTTCCTCTGCAGAGACATTAGTAATGAAGCGAAAATCATAGCAAAAAGGCAGAAATATGTATAACAAGAGAAACTAAGAATTGGGTTAGACAAAATGCAAAAAGTAAACATGGAAATGCAGAAATAAATTCATTAAATATTGATGTGGGGACAATTAGATCCATAAATCTAGAGAAAATACATGCTCTTTAAAGAGCTATCGGTATAAAAAAACTGAGACAAAAGCTGTGTAAAAAATATTACAAAATCTTTCTTTAAAACCTAAATTTTAAATTACTAAACATAAAATCCTAAAACATAAACTCTAACCCTAACCCTAAATTCTAAGCCTTAAACATAAACTCTAAATCTTAAATCTAACCAATTTAAGTATCAAAATTGTTCATTGTATTAACCATTTATCACACTCTGGATTACTAAGAATTTAAACATAAAGGATCTGTTAAAGTTTTGCTAAGAATTTAAATTTGGAGGATCGATTAGTCCCATCATTTTCCTTGTTGATTGAAACAAGGTTCGAATGGGACATGGCCCATGGGAACACAACTTCATCCATTCGATTGCCACCAAATTCATCTCCAGTAATTTTTACACTCTATCGTTTGATTTAAAGTTAGGGTAAACTATTGCACTGATCACTTATGTTTAGGGTTTGCACAGTTTTGATTATCGATTTTCAAATTTGACAATTATGATCACTTACGTTTTCGATATTAAAACTTATGGTCAATAGGACGTTTGTTGCCGTTAAACATTAACGGGAGGCTGATATGGCATAATAAAAAGAAGGGTAAATTATCTAAATAGTCCTTAAACTATTACTTCACTCCTATTTTGACCACCGAAATAAAAACAATTTTGCATAATTACACATTTATTCCTTCATATTTACATTTTTTATTTCTTCTCCCCTCCACCATCTTCCATATTCTTCTTCATATAACCCAATTCCTAATTTTCTACTATATTAATCCCTAATATAAGTTAGCCAAATTCCAAACTATTAGAGCTATGACTTAATTCCATTCATAGAATTCAAGATATAGTTCCTGCATATATCTATATGCTATTACCGCTATTAACCACCATTCACAAGACAAAAGAACTGCTACTCTTCTCCGATTTCCAGGCTTTCTCAATCACTTCCATAACCTGAACCTGAGGAACAAACAAACTAAAATAAAGGATGCAAGTGTTCTGACAACAGATTTTATAAGATCTATTATTGTGTTAATTGAAACTAATTACAATCGATTTATGTAGCTCCAATTCTGCGTGTCCGATGCATGTCCAAACATAGATATGATGACCCTCTAAATGTAGAAAAAAACATAAATTGAAAATATTTGCATTACCTCATATCCATTATGTACTTATAACACCAAGCGAAAGCCCTTGGACAAGAAATCATCCCTAACAACACAAAAACCGGTACAACGGATTTATGTTGCATCACACAAAGAGAAATGCAGATACATAACTAAATAAAAGTATGTAATTAAACTACATTTTAAGGGAAAGAAAATTTACCTCTTGGTGTTCTTTTTCTGCTTTTCCTTACCGTGATCCTTCTTGTTGATCATTGCACCATTGGCATTAAGAGGGACAAGGCTCTCAACCAACATTTCCGCTTTGAATAAACTTGATACACCTTCAATCTTTACCTTCTTAACTCTTTTGCTTCTCAAATCTTATCAAGCAAACCTCTTGCGATCAATGCTCATCAACACTCGGTCACCGTTTTTTGAAAAGGCCACAAAATCAAAAGGTTTGGATTGCTTGGCAGATACCAACTTAGTCCAAGATTCTTTCACCCCATATTCCTTCATCATCCATATATCAACAACACGATCTTCATAATAATTTGCAATCAAACAAAGAGAACCTCCCATAGAATTCACACTCATATAAAATCCTTCATCTATACAATCTGGCAACTCAACGACACGGTATTCCTCAGTCCTGAGATCAAAAGCATCAACAAAGCTTTGGGTATCTGATTCGAGCTTTTTAGAAACCACCCAATGCAAAGCATTGTTAGCAAGAACACCATATGTTCGTAATAAAAAAATTACCTTGATAGTCCTTAATTTTGTTTTACATGAAAAAATATACGGTGTGAATTGGGGATTAATATAGTAGAAAATTAGGGATTGAGTTAGTTGAAGAAGAATATGAAAGATGGAGGTAAGAAAAAATAAAAAAATAAAAATGGAGGATTAAATGTGTAATTATACAAATTATTTTTATTTCGGTGGTCAAAATAGGAGTGAAGTAATAGTTTAGAAATTATCTAAGTAATTTATCCTTTTTTATTGTGCTTGATCAGCCTCCCATTTAACGGCAATAAACGTCCCAGTGACTATAAGTTTGCAGATAAAAAACGTAAGTGACCATAACGCTTGAATTTAAAAATTGGTAACTAAAACTGTACACACCCTAAACATAAGTGACTATTGCAATAGTTACCCTTAAAATTATTTTATTTTGTTATTTTTGCTCATTAGATTTTATTTTGTTATTCTACCTCAATTGCATCCTGGTTTCCTAAAATGAAGACTCATCAGATTTGAAAGGAAAAGTGGAAAATATATTAGGGAATAGGGAGAATCTCTAGCAAAAAAAAAAAAAAGCATGGCCCACTCAAGCTGACAAGCTTCATATGAAAACTGCAAGGGGAAAGAAAGGGGATTACCCTTATGTGAATGCTCTTGCATTATCTCTGTGCACATGAATACATGACAGGCGAGTTTAGTTTAGAAACTTCATGCTATATATTTTGAGGGCAGAAATGAAAGAAGATATTTTTAATACCTTAGACTCCTTAAAGCTCTTGAAGTTGTAGTCGTTCCCCTTAAATTACATTATAGTTATTTAATTATAGAGTTTTACTATACGCAACCTTAAGGGTTGTATATAAAAACTAACAATATTTTTATTATTAATGTTTATTTTATTTTTAATAAAATCTATTAGAATGTAATTAATGAGGTTTATAATTTTAGAGAACCTTAAATTATAAGAAATTATATCGTGAGTCATTCTCATCACATCATCCATGAGACCAACCAATAAAATGCATATATTTCATTAACTTTTCCATGTCATATTTTTACCAAGTAAATCTTCACTTGTTAAAAATTATTTTTAAATTTAATTTTTAGTAAATATGAATGGAGATTCACTTGGTAAAAAGATGAGATAGAAAAAAATTAATAAAATAGATATATTTTATTAGTTGGTCTCATAAATAACGTGGTGAAAAAGACGCGTGATATAATTTCTGCCATATTATATACCACGGCTAATATATATAGCATTAAATGCACCGTATCTTCCCAAAAAGGTTGTTAACGGAAGAGACTGGGAAGGAATCGTATTGTTTTAAGAAAGAATACAATACAATATTATTTTGTTACTCCACTTGAAACCCAATAGTCAATTACATTACTCTATATAGCCCCATCACAGAAGACCTATCAATTACCTAACCTTATTATTCTCTTAACATTCTCCTCAGGCGGCGCAAGATCAGTTCATTGAGTCTCCTTCATCCACTGGAGATCAATTTATAGGGTTTTCTCCAGGTATATATAATCTATATATATTATAGTCTTGTATCTTGAATCAAGTAAACTGTCCCTCTTGCCTCTGAAGCTAGTGTTGTTGCCGCAGATGATGTATCTATGTTTTATAGTCTAGCTTCCATGGGACATCATATTGAAGTTATGTATGCATGCATAATAATGTTATTATCTGATAGGTTGCAGAGAGCCGGCGACCGTTGTATTCTAGCTTTCGTGGAAGATCATTACATTGACAGTCAGCTTGCTTACAATGTTTTCATTTGAGAATGCAGAACATATTAAAGTCTTGCCTTGCATTTGGACCAAGGTTCTGCACCGTTTACATGGGTTGGTTCTGAATACAGCAGATCATTGGATTGGATTAAAGCTAATTTCATAGCAAACCACTGGATAATGCACGTGAAACGGAAGCCTATCAAAGATGCAATACCAAGTGACCTAGGAATTTAGACACAATTTTGTTTTTTCTATGTGAGTTAGTTTCAAAATGTGACCTTTATTTTTTTTTAAACCTTTCTTCAATCTCTTGATTTTATTAGATAGTTGAGGCTTAGTGATTTTATTATGGTAGTATCCCTCATGTGATACTTTTATAGTGGAATCACTAAACTTCAATTATGTGATAAAAATAGAGCGGGTTTAAAAAGTGGCTTTAAAAAAATAATGATCACGTTTGAGAACTAACTCGTATGAGAAATAATTTTTTGACTTGATTTTTGTTAGGCTACATGAACCGGGTAAAGTTGAATGTTTCAGTTTTCTTTCCTTTATAGGTTTGGAACAATTGTATCTTCCGATGAATTTATGATATTTGGGCAATGAGACACGAGCCAAGATGTGAATGTTCTTGCATTATTTCTGTGCATATGAATACGTGACAGAAGGATTTATCCTAATTCCTAAACAGTTCAGAGCTAGACACAAAATTATTCTTTTCATTTTTTTATTTCATCGTCATCTTTATCGAAACATAAATATTCTCAGCCATCGTTCGAAATCATTCTTTTCTGACGTTTTTTATGATTATCTTATATGATGATGAATGGGTTTATTGTTATGTTCCACTCTTTTCAAAACTTTTTTAAAACTTATAAAATTAAACACAAAAACTCGCCCTTTAGATGATTTGTGGGATTTATTGAATTTGAGAAACTTGAGATGTTTGTTCAAAAATTTAGTCTTACCGGACGTCGGAAGAGACCAAATCATTAAAAAATCGACTCCTTAGTAGATTTTTGTCAGTTTTAAGTAGATTTTGTGAAAAAACAATATAAAAATAATAATAAAATAAAATATACTTATTTTGTCCTACTTTATATGTCCTTTTTGTGTTTTAAAATTGTCCCACTTAAAATGTTTTATTGAAAAAATCAACAATTTTTATAAGGCACATTTCTCTTTATACTATTTTTTTAGTTTCCCAACAAAACAAAATTTAACTTTTTAAGGATAAAATTATTGTTTTAATTATTTTATATTATTTTTCTTATACATTTTTACACAATTTTTTTTTTACAACGGTGTGAAAAGTTAATAATAAACAAAATAAATAAGACGAAAAAAGTAGTAAATATTTTAATATAATTTTTTTGAACGATCGACCATCAATAATGAATGACTTATAATGACATCGAAAAGAATTGACGGTTTGCAATCACATCATTATGTCAGTAATGATTAATCGTCCAATAACCAAAAACTTAATTTTATATATTTTGTGAAAAATTAAACTTTTTATAATTCAGCGATTAAAAATGTATACATATCATAGACGTGTTATCTAAAGAAAGTTCCAAACTGTATACTGATGAGAAAGAGTGGCTGTGACTTGTGATGGATTGATTTTGGTTTGAGTTCAAATTAAAAGTTTAAGTTAAAATTAAAGATTTGATTAGTTTAAATTTGTTAATTTAAATATTTAATAAATAGTAAATTAAAATAGTGTATTGGAGTGAAACTTTTAATTTTAAAAAAGTTTTTAATAGAAATTTTTTAAAATTAGAGATTTTGATATCAAGTTATAAAAACCGTTTTATCTTTAACAATTACTAAAAATCTCTCAATAACTTTAAACAATTAATTTAATATTTTGAACACATTATTTTCATTGTTAGATTTATTTATTTAAGGAAGAGAATTATTTTTTACATTAGATTAATTTATTTATTTGATAAATTAAAAAATAAGAAGTAAAAAATATGGATAATTAAATTTTAGGGGTTGTGATCGGTCGTTTAGGGTGCTCCCCTTATAGCCGGCCCTGCAAGAATTAATCCGTGATAAGATTACATTTAATTCATATCTTGTCATATATTAATCTTCATTCTATTTTTTCTCTCTCGGTTCCTTAAGACTTTGTCCCGACTAATTTAGATCGATCGCGTCACACATCTAATTTTAGTGGATGAGTCTTCCGGTGAGAAATTTTACATAGAAAAAACCTCAAACTAAAAACTTGTTTAAACCATATCAAACTGATTACTACTTAAATTAATTATTGCCGATTAATCTTCATTTTATTAAACGTGTGGATCTTCGTAAACGACACGAACACTAAAAGAACATGCAAGTGAAACTTGTAGCGTTCGAGAATATGAAAATTTTGGAGCACCCAAAAGTGTGAAATTATAATGGCATAATGTAAAAAAATGTCCTCAATGTTTGACTTAATAGTTATTTTAACTTTTAATCTTTTTTGAATTAATATAATTTTTAATATTTTATTTTGGGTTAAAAATGTTCCTCTGTATATGAAACTGTTAGTCAACTAACGATAAACAACTTAAAATGACTTGACAAAATAACTCGTCGGCAGAAAAAAATTATATTTTATATAATTTTATAAAATTATTTTTTGACTGATGTGATATTCTTTAAAGTCAATACTTTTGTCTATATGACACTATCATGTCAGTGTGTACTGCTATATAGGTTTGTCACATATTTTCAAGCCATTTATCGTTAGTTAACTAATAGTTTTCATCTGCATATAGGCTATTTTGACCCAAAATAAAATATTGAGGTTAAATTAGTTCAAAAAAATAATGACTAAAATGACTAGTATTCAGTTAAATATTAGGACATTTTTTTTTTTACTTTTATGTCATTGTAATGTATGAAAACATGAAATAAGTTATAGCCTATTATACCCACGAGTTTCACTTGTTTACGAGGTCAAGAATATTATTAATTATACTTTCATGTAACATGCTCATTAACCATTAGAAATCACTTGCATTTTAATCTCATACCCATTAGCACTCAACATTTATTCATGTGGTCGTCTATGCAGTAATTAACATTAAATTAGTTGAAATGATAAGTCATGCTTATTGTTTTTCACCACACTATGCAAATCATCATAACAAGATACTTATACTTGGAAATTAACATATACATCATATTAATACCAGTGACAGATTTAAAAGTTTTAATTTATTTTTATAAAAAATAAAGTCTAATTAATTAATTTTTTTAAAAAATAGACATCAGTGATAGATGTTGAAGATTTAACATATACATCATAACAATTGGGCCTTAAAAGACTTCAATATTGATTTTTAGCTTTTCCCCTAAATGATCCAACTAAAAGTTTTAAATCATTCTTCAATTCACCCGCATTGCACTAAGATTTTTGAAAGTTAGAAGCAGACAGAAGAATGGAATTGATTAATCTTATTTTCCATCTTATCAAAGATAAGCTAGTTGTCTTGCAACCCGGAGACTTTTGGCTATTTGTCTATTAAGGACTCTTACCTTTCACACATACCAATCAACCTCTTTTCTTCCTATTCACTCTATTTTTTTTATTAATACAATTCCGACAAACTCTCCGTTGCCGTTACTCGTCCTATCATAAAAAAAAACTAGGGATATTACAGAGGACATTGCCGCTAGTATAGGGCGATTTTAATGAAGTATTATATATGGTCTTATGAAACATTGGGAGCATGTTCACGAAGAAAGAGTTAAATGTTGAAAAGCTTGGTTTTCTGTTGCGTTAGGTGTTAGTCACTTAACTTTGACAAGGTTTGAAAGTTGGAAAGGAAATCAAAAACATATTGAACAGCGGCTAGTGACGGATTTAAAAATATTTTTGAGGGTGAGTAAACATAAAATTTTAAAATTTAAGCAGGACTTATAAAGGTTAAAAAATTAAAAATTAATTCATAAAATTAAAAAAATTGAAATCAAATGTGTAAAGTTTAAAAAGTTGAGGGTGATCACCTACCTACCCTAAGAGACACTTGGATCCGCCACTGAAAGCTGCACGATCTGACCTATATAGCTGAAATTTAATGTCCCTAAATCTGATGAACTTTCATATCAGAAGATGGTGCCAATTTGAAAAGTTTATTTCACGTCCAATGGCAACAGTGAAGTGAAAAGTGTTGTTTTGTTTTCTTCCTATGTTTCATGCTTCAACACCTAAGGATGTAAAAACAGGTAATCGGATGGGTTTTCAGATACAAGTCATTTCAGGTCAATTTGATGTTTCAACTCGATTCGGGTCAGGTCGGGTTATTTCAGGTCCGGTTCATTTTGGGTCGGGTCAAAACAGTTCGGGTCCGAATCAATTAATTGACGGGTTAATTCAGGCTCGGGTAGACTTCAGGTCGGGTTTATTTCAGGTCTGTTTAATTTCAGGTCGAGTTTATTTCAAGTCGGGTTCATTTCAGGTCGGGTAATTTCAAGTCGGTTTCATTTCAGGTCGGGTTAATTTGGGTTTCAAATTCGTATTAGGTTTGAGTTTGGTACAATAGTCGATAGACTTTGGATTGGGTCATTTCACAAACACGAATCACATTAAAAATAAATATTAGGCACTAGAATGAACAAAAATATCATCGTTATTTAAAATATTAGAGTAAATTACAAAAATTAAAAATAAATAAGGGTCAATTTTGGTGAGAAAATAATTTTTAGGGACTAACATGAACAAAAATATCATCATATTAAAAATATTAGACTAAATTACAAAAATATAAAATAAATAGGGGTTAATTTTGGTTAAAAATAAAATTTTAGGGACTAAAATGGACAAAAAATAACCTAAATTGGACTCAATTAAATTAAAATAAAACCTAAAAGTGAACCTTAAGGGCTTAATTGAAAAATATCTAAACTCGGAAGGGCTAAAAAAATAATTTGCCCAACCTAAAAATCTGGGCGGGAACTTTCCCTACCTCCCCACCCATTCATTTTAAATTTTTAATTAAAAAAAACAATTGATTAAAAATGGGTAAATTTGGACTAAAAATTGTCAAATTGATCCCTAATTTTGGTTTATGGACTAAAACTAAAATTTCTCCAATTTTAAAATGAATAGGGTCAATTTAGACTAAAAATTAAATTATAGCTACTAGAATATACAAATATTATTGGACAAAATTGCCAAAAAATATAAATAAATATGGGGCAATTTTGACTAAAAATTAAATTGTATGGACTAGAATAAACAAAAATATTATTCGACTTAATTACCAAAAAATATAAATATATTTGGGTCAATTTCGGCTAAAAATAAAGTTTTAGGGACTATAATGAACAAAAAATACCATCATATTAAAAATATTGGACTAGATTAGAAAAAATTGAAATAAATAGGGTTAATTCGGTTAAAAATTAGGGACTAATATGAACAAAAAATAGGGCAAGCCTAATCCCCTAATCTTACAATCACTATTCACTAATAATTAAAAGGGCAAGCCTAATCTCCTAATCCCTAAACTAATCACGCAACCCCAACACTCAACTTGACACATTTACCCCTAAACCTCAAACCTCAACAACTAAATCTTACAATCACCAATAATTAAAGTGCAAGCCGAATCCTCGATTCCCCTAAATTAATCTCATAACCTCAAACATTCAACTTGACACATTTACCCTTAAACTTCAAACCTCAACCCCTAAATCTTACAACCACCAATAATTAAAGTGCAAGTCTAATCACCTAATCCCTAAACTAATCTCATAACCCTATTTTCAAATACTCAACTTGAAACATGTATTGTTTATTTATACCCCAAAACCCCCAAATCTTAATCCCTAAATCTTACAACCACTAATAATTAAAAGTGCAAGCCTAATCCCCTAATCCCTGAACTAATCCCCATAACCCCAAACACTCAACTTAACATATTTACTCCTAAACCCTAAACCCTAAACCTCAACCCTTAAATCTTACAATAACTAATAATTAAAGTGCAAGCCTAATCCCATAATCCCTAAACTAATCCTCGTAACCCCAAACACCCAAATTGACACATTTACCCTTGAACCCTAAACCTCAACCCCTAAATTTTACAATCACTTATAATTAAAGTGCAATCCTAAATTCCTAATCCCTTAATCCTTAAACTAATCCCATAACTTCAAACACGCAACTTGACACATTTACCCTTAAACAGCAAACCTCAATCCCTAAATCTTATAATCACTAATAATTAAAGTGCAAGCCTAATCCCTAAAGTAATCTCATAACCCTAAACACTCAACTTAACATGTTTACCCCTAAACCCCAAACATATACCCTAACCCCTAACCCAAAACCCTTAAACTAATCTTATAAGTCATAAGTACCCAAACCATATATTTATTTTTAATTTTAATTAAATATATTATAATTAAAATTACAATAATTCCCCTTAAACTATTCTCATACATATAACTGTATAAGTGTATAACCCAAACCATATATTTATTTTTAATTTTAATTAAATATATTATAATAAAAATACAATAATTTGAAAATTAAATTAAATATTAATTTAAAAGATACTAAAATTATTATTAATTAAATATTAGTTTAAATATATTAAAATTATCATTTTAATTAAATATTAATTAAAACATTTATTTAAATTATGGTTTTTAATTATTTATTTAATTAAAACATTTATTTAAATTATGGTTTTTAATTAAATATAATTTAAATTATGATTTTTATTAATTTCTAATTAAATATTAATTTAAATATATCATAATTATGAATTAAAATTATTAATTAAATATTAATAAATTTAAATTAAAAATTAAACCTAACTATAAATACCATTTTATACCAGAAACGGGAAACCCTATTTTTATTTTATTAGTTGTGCCGTTTTGCTTCATCTCTCTCAGACTTTCATCTCAGATCCAGTCTCTCATTCAAGATCCAACCTTTCCAATTCTCTGATCCAAAGCTTTATCTCTGATTTGTCATTCTCTCACTCAAATTTCTAATAGTCTCGACTCTTAAGCTTCATCTCTGATCTCTCAGTCTCTCTATTTTCACCGTTTTGAACTTTCATCGTTTGGGTTTTGGTTGTGACTTGCGATTTAGGGTTGATAATAGAATCTGAAACTCCATTTTCACCGTTTAATCTCTCAGTCTCTCCATTTTTACCGTTTAGTCTCTCATCTGTCTCATCTCTCAGAATCTGAGACTCAGATTGGATAAGTTAAGTAAACTCCCAGTTTCTTTTTTCGATTTATAAATTTTTTGTTGTTTGTGTTAACTTACTTATCATTTTTGCTAACTGTTTCATCTCTCTAATCTCTCAGGTATATCTCTGGTCTCTCTCAGTCTCCCAAGTCTCAGCCTTTTCTCTCTCAAAGTTAGACTCTTGGTTCTGGTTGGTTGTGATTTGCGAAAATATTTGTATTATTTTAGTGTTATCCTATTGTTTATTTTTTGATCTCTCGTTTTAGATTTGTTCAAACTCATACTTGTTCGATCTCTCTCTGATCTATCTTATCTCTCAGATTGGGTAAATAACTCAGTCTTAGTTTCTTTTTCTTTTAAGATTTTTGCATTTTTATTTTGTTTGTGTTATTATTTATGCTAACTATGTTCTCTCTCTCTCTCTGAGGTATATCTCTGATCTCTTTCAGACTCCCAGTCTTCCGCGTCTGAATTTAGTTTGTGGTTTATTGCCTTCGATCTCCCTGAAGACTAAAGAGATCTTTGTTGATTTGGTTTTTAGACGCTCTCTTTTGGTTTAACATGCATGGTTTAATGCTTATTTGTTTTATTGTTTTTATATATATGTTCTGGGTTCTAGGCTCTGAACATGCATGGGTTCTGTTACTTTCTATTGCTTTATTGTCTATTCTGGTTTGATTTGTAGATATATGTTTAAATGCCTTGTTTATGTTTAAATGCCTTATTTTGATTTGTACATACATGTATGTTCTGTTTTGATTTGTACATACATGTTCTCTGTTCTGTTTCTATGGTTTAATCCGAGTATATTGGCTGGACATCTCGTTCTACGAGGCTATTGGTGTCAAATGAGGTTTCTAAAGGATCTCATGAACTGGTTTAACAATGCCACGTACAAGGATTAGATCATCGAGTTTCTGTTGCTTTGTATATATGTCATCTCTTCTATTTTTTCTTTGTACATACATGTTTAAATGCCTTGTTTTGATTTGTACATACATGTCTGTTCTGTTTTGACTTGTACATACATGTTCTCTGTCCTATTTCAATGGTTTAATCCGAGTATATTGGATGGACATCCCGTTCTGCGAGGCTGTTGGTGTCAAAGGAGGTTTCTAAAGGACCTCATGAACTGGTTTAACAATGCTACGTACAAGGATTAAATCATTGAGTTTCTGTTGCTTTGTATATATGTTGTCTCTTCTATTTTTTCTTTGTACATACATGTTTAAATGTCTTGTTTTGATTTGTATATACATGTATGTTCTGTTTTGATTTGTACATACATGTTCTATGTTCTATTTCAATGGTTTAATCCGAGTATATTAGCTGGACACCCCGTTCTGCGAGGCTATTGGTGTCAAATGAGGTTTCTAAAGGACCTCATGAACTAGTTTAACAATGCTACGTACAAGGATTAAATCATTGAGTTTCTGTTGCTTTGTATATATGTTGTCTCTTCTATTTTTTCTTTGTACATACATGTTTAAATGCCTTGTTTTGATTTGTACATACATGTCTACTATGTTTCGATTTGTACATACATGTTCTCTGTTCTGTTTCAATGGTTTAATCCGAGTATATTGGCTGGATATCCCGTTCTGCGAGGCTATTGGTGTCAAAGGAGGTTTCTAAAAGACCTCATGAACTGGTTTAACAATGCCACGTACAAGGATTAAATCATTGAGTTTCTGTTGCTTTGTATATATGTTGTCTCTTCTATTTTTTCTTTGTACATACATGTTTAAATGCCTTGTTTTGATTTGTACATACATGTCTGCTATGTTTTGATTTGTACATACATGTTTTCTGTTATGTTTCAATGGTTTAATTCAAGTATATTGGCTTAGGGTTATATGTTCTCTGTTCTGTTTGAATTTCTATATATATGTTCACTGTCCTTTTTAGTCTCTAACAACAAATAACAGTGTTTTCTTTTCAGTTTTTAGCACACCAATGGATGATTGTTCTTATGAGTTGGACTATCCTAGTGAAAGAGGTAATTATTTAGTGATTTACTTGATTTTTTTGTTTATACTGTTATATAATTTCTAACTCACCTTGTAACTTATTTTGTCTTATGTTGTGTAACAGACCTACTAAGAGGTCAAAATGAGTCAAATGACCAACAATATGAAAGAGGTATATTCATCTCCTTTTTTAATTTCATATTTTATATTTGTATTATTTTTATCAATCACTAACACATGTTTTTTTGTTTGAAGGGGATGCAAATGATCAACTGTCTGGAACACTTCGTAGCTCTAAGAGGAGGGCTACAATTGCAAATTTAGGGGAGTTTGGGAGAAGAACTTCTCCTGCTTGGGATCATTATACCTTTATTAAGCTTCCTGAAGGTATTTTTGCGCAATGTAAGTATTGCAAAACCAAAAGTTATAAAGCATATTCTTATGTTGGTACATCTAACCCTAAAAGGCATACTAAAAAATATCAATCTTACAAAGATTTTCTTGCTACTAATCTCAATAGTAGTATAGAAAGTTCTTTTGATCAGAAAAGATATTGTGAATTATTTACTGAGGCTATTCTCTGTCATGGTTATGCTTTGAGTGTGGTTGAGCATGAAAAACTTAGAGCTTTGCATCAGTATCTAAATCCTAATGTGAAGGATATTTCGTGGTATACTATTACTAAGCATTCATGTTAAAGCATGAGAAGCATAAAAAATTGCTACTTGATTCAATGCATTATGTTTCAAGTCGTATCTATTTTACATGTGATGGATGGTCTGCTTGCACTTCACGTTCTTATTTTGCCCTGACTGCACATTATGTTGATAATAATTGGAAGCTTCAGCCTAAAATACTAAATTTTCGCCTTTTTCCCCCACCCCATGATGGTGAGTCTATTTATAAGTTTGTGAAAAAAATGTTATGTGAGTGGGGTCTTGAAAAAAAAACTTTTACCATAACTCTTGATAATGCTTCTACAAATGAGAGAATGGTTAAGCGACTCAAAGATGATTTGCATGCCATTTCTCCCCTTCCATGCAATGGTAAGTATTTTCATATAAGGTGCGCTGCCCATATTTTGAACTTGATAGTTCAAAAGGTTTGAAGGTAATTGACTCTTCTGTTATTAAATTACGTGAAATAGTTAAATTTGTTGATTCTTCTGATGCTAGACTTTCTAGCTTTGAATTGGCTGTTAAAGATTGTGGTTCTTCTTTTTTTGGTAAGTTGATATTGGATGTTCCTACTCGATGGAACTCTACTTACTTAATGCTTCGGAGGGCAATTGATGCTAAATTAGCCATCAACTTGTTTGTTAATAGGGAAAATGACTTGGATATAATTAGTGAGGATGAGTGGGAAACTGCTCAATTAATGTGTGATTTCATTGAGCCATTTTTTTGAAATTACTAGTCTATTCTCGGGATCTAAGTATCCCACTTCTAACTTGTACTTGGCTAATGTTGTTGCCATTGAGAAGTTGTTGTGTGATGCTCACAGTGATCCTTGCGAGGGAATTTCTGCAATGGCAGGACCAATGCTTGAATTATATGAGAAATATTGGTCAGATCACTCAACGATTCTCTCCTTTGCTATTTTGCTTGATCCTCGATATAAATTACAACTTTTGAAGGAGTTGTACGGTGTCTTCTATGTTGAGGATGAGGTTGAAATGAGGGTAAGTGTAGTTTACAATGAGTTTCTTAATTTATATATATATATATTATTCAAAATCTGTACTTTGTTCTTCTTCTAATTCTTCTGTCCAAAGTAACTCATCTCAAAGTTCAAGTGTGCCAAGTTCCAGTCGGCCTCGAACATTTAAAAAATCCAACCTATTTCAAGTCAGTTTTTATTTTCTTAAAGTTCACTTAAGTTTCTGTTTTTACAGTTTATTATATATTTTGGAAATTACAGTTTATTAATTAACACTTTGTCTTGTTTCATGTTAGAACTTTGATGCCAATTTAGCTGCTTCTAGGAGTGGAAAATCTGATGTTGACTCCTACATTAATTTTCTGCTTCTTCCTCGTACTGAAGATGCTGAGTTTGATATTTTAGAGTATTGGAAAGCACAAATTGTTTCTTTTCCAGTACTTTCGCAGATGGCGAGGGATGTTTTAGCCATTCCAATCACTTCAGTTGCTTCCGAATCTTCATTTAGCATGGGGGCCGAATTTTGAACAAGTTGAGGGCTAAACTCTTGCCTAAAAATGTTGAGATATTTGTAACAACATGTAATTGGTTGTATGGTTTTGAACCGGAGGAAAAGGATGAAGATTATCTTACTGTGGTGAAAGATTCTTCAATCTCTAATCTTTGTGAAGATTCACTTCCAGTTTAAGGTAAAACACTTAAATTAGTATGTTAATTTAAGCTGTCTATTTTAAGCTATTTTATCCTATATATATAGCCTAAATTTATTAATTCTTATGGACTGAATTTAAGCTGTCTATTTTATCCTATATCCATGGACTGTTTCTATTAATGCTTATGGACTAAATTTATATGGATTGTATTTAAGTTGTCTTTTTATCTTATATCTATAGACTGCTTCTATTAATGCTTATGGGCTGAATTTATATGGACTGAATTTAAGCTGTATATTTTATCCTAATTCTTATTTTTGTTGCTGTTGTTGCTGAATTTAAGCTGATGTTGGTGTTGTTGCTGAATTTAAGTTGTCTATTTTATCCTAATGCTTATTTTTGTTGCTGAATTTAAGCTGTTGTTGTTGCTGATTGCTGCCTGCTGTTGCTGATTGATGGTTGACTTATAGTTTCTTTTTTTTCTTATCTAAGTAGTTACCCTTGGTTAAATTATGTTGGTTTCTTATTTGAGAAATTACTCATAATTTACCCTTGATGGTAGCATTTAGATCTTTTGAGAGCTCGATGAGGAAATTTTTGGTAGCAAAGTCGAGCATTTAGCCTTGTAAAACTTTTGCTATAAGATCTGAGAGTTTAAATTTTCACAAAAAAACTTTAAGTTATAATGTAACACCTCTTTCTTGTATCCATCATTGAATGCGAGATAGAGATGCCACAAAACATTCATAAAACCCTCTACATTTGTAATTCGGTAAAATTTTGTTTCTTTAAAAATATTACAATGTATTTAGTTTTTTTTTCTTACAAATCTAGTTATTCGCGTAAGGTTTAAAAATAATATTTTTCATCTTCAAATCGAGTTTATTTTCAGGCAGCAACTTATCAATTTAATTTGTCTTTATATAATTAGTAAATATGCATAAAAACTATCCAATTTAAAATTCAACCAGATACCAATAAAATACAAATTCTATCAGAGCAGGCATATCCTTTTAATAAACATGCCAACTAGTAAATATCAAACAATATCAAAAGATATCTCACTTATACTGATGTACCTGTTATTGATTGATGATGTCCGTATATGCTCTTTACTCCCATTTCTTCCTTCCTACGTGTAAAACAGTTACACGCTAAGTATTTACTTAGTGAGGCAATAACTCGAAGTCAAGTGCAATTGTCATAATATCAATATTAATGATTAAACAATGCATATGATCACCTTACCATTATATGCTCGTTAACATAAATAAATATGTATATCAAAGTGATAAGATTAGATCTTACCAATACCGTTGCCATATCCATCCGTAAGCTTTCAATGTTTACCATTACCTTTTTCTAACACTGTCTGCAAGCTTTCATGCTTATCATTCTATTTCTTTGATTTCAGTTCAGTTTACTTAGCCCAATGTATCGAATTAAGAGATTCTATGTACACGAGTCATCCCCCCATACCCAACCTTTCTTGAGTATGCATATTATTTGCACCGTAGTGCTTCGCACCCTAAGTGCTTCCGTATACCCAAACCTTGCATAAGTATACCCTCATTGAGTATTAATAAAATTGCACCGTAGTTCTTAACACCCTAAGTGTTTCCATATACCCAAACCTTGTATGAGTATACCCTCAATGAGTATTTATGAATATTGCACCGAAGTGCTAAGAATATTTATGCAGCTGTTTATGACCCTATGGATATCCAACTATACCATCGAACCTCTATACATACATTGGGCTTTATTTCATCATTTAAGTTATCAATGGCAACATATATCAATATATATATATATCAACATTTAACAGTTCATAACCGAAATAACATTCATATTATACTATCATCAATAACTAGTGATCAATGCATTTATTTTCAACATTTGACATACTTAAAATATGTCAAATATATGATCAATGACATAATTGTCATGACAATATATAAACCAGGTAGACTCATCGCAAGTCCTACCAGTGATGTATGAAACATCCATGTATAATGTTATGTATGCATTGCACTCACCTGAGCCATTTATTAGTATGCCTCACTAAGTCTTCTTTGATCATTTCCTTCATTGTACCTCGAACCTCCCTTGATTTGAGCTTAACTTCATAATTCAAATAAGTAAAATATTTGTTAGATCCTAATCTAACAATATCTTAGACATATTGTCCAAAATAATCATTCAAATACAAAATCTCCAAATGTTTTCCTTTCTTCCTTGTATTGTTCAAAAATTCATTATGGTCCTTAGTGACCAATTTGAACTTCCATTAACCCCTTTCAAGCTTACTATTCAACCTTAGATACAAAGTGTATCAATTCTCATTCTTTGGCAGTTTGAAGTACCTTCAAAGAAATATTTCTATAATATAATCTACAACTCAGAATTCGACTCTGTTTGTTCTGAAAAAAAACTAGATTCAATAAGCTTTTCAACCATATAAATTAAAATCCCAAATTCAACTTGTACGATTTATGGCGAATTTTCAAAGTCAATTTTCAGTATTGAATTTCGGAACAGCCTACTATACTATTTTCTGACCTTTCACCACTTAAAAATTCATATCATTTTACTCGAAACTCAAAATCAGTTTCTGTTTGTTGGGCACGAAACTAGACGAACAAATATTTACATCAGTATAAAATTCACCATCTAACCATTTTTGTAGAATTTATGGTGAATTTTCAAAGTTACTGCCATAAACCAGCTTTTCTACACAACTTCCATTAACAACTTCAACTTTTATACTAACTTCTCCTTACTTTTCTACTTTTCAATTTAGTCCAATTACTTGCTTTAACCCACCATCTTATGACCTTCTTCATCAAATAATTATTCACAATAATTCTCCTTAATTTTCCTTCTTTACCGAAATAGTCACTAAAATGCAAAGATAAGGATTCAAGCTTCTTAACTTTGCAAATTAGTCCTCAATTCAACATTACTACCTTAATTCCATCATTACAACCAAAAATCATATTTATCCCCCATACGAAACTTCAATTTCGATTTGGTCACTTAACTTTGACAAATTGTCAAAATGGTCACTAATTCCATTCAACATCAATTTAGCATTCTAACTTCATTTTCTTGTCTCTAACATCATTAATAACATAAATACACTCCAAATTCTAAAATTTCAGATTTGGTCCTTCAACTTTTCAATTTGCCGAAATGGTCCCTAAATAATTTAACTTAGGGTTTTGCTTCCAAACAACAATTCAAGCTTACTAGATCATTATTTCAACATCACAAACCCTAAATTAAACTTGAATCCATAAACCCTAATCATCTTCATAAAAATCAAAACATGTAAAACTTAAATCCCAACTCAATATCATGATTTTAACATCATTCTAGCTTAATTCCAACTTGAATTCAATCATGGAATCATAAAATCTCAAAAGCCCCAATTTGATACGTATAACCCTAATTTCTTTCTCATGAAAATTCTCATCAAACAAGCATGTATTCCATGAATTATTGATATCAAAAGATAGAGCTTGAAGAGTAGAACAACTTTGTAGTTGAAGAGATTACCTGAAAACTGAGTTTTGAGGCTTAAATTGAGCTTGAAAAATTTTCTTCTTCTTCCCCTCTTTCTCCACATTTCAAGGCTGGAAAAGATGAACATTTTTCATCTTTTCACCATTATTTTAAACATATATCTATTAAATGAATATTAAATTTATATAATATTGAAATTACAATTTTGCCATTTTTATCCAATGGTTGAGATTGATTTTATCATCAATCAAGGGCCAAGATTTAATCTTCCATTTACTCTTTCCAAAATTTCCCTTATAACTTTTTAAATATTTCAAAATTGCCATTGGGGCCAAATGACCAATTTGCCCTCCAACTAGTTTTTATTTACTAGTTTGTTTCCAAATTGCCATTCCATTAAAATCTAACTAAATCTAGTTAGAATTCAACCAACCATAATAAAATATTCATAAAATAACATTTTATGAATTTTCTATAGCTTTTGGATCAGTCTCCAAAATTTCCATTCGATCTAATATACCGATAAATAATCCTTTACTCAAAAATAAACTGTACGATTCATCTTGAATCAAATAAAAATATTTCCAACACTTGGAAATGACTTTTATAACCTTTCTCTATTATATGGCAAAATTTTAAAATTTTGCAATTCGATCTGGGTATCTGAATTCCACTTAAACTTTAACTGCGATTTTCCCAATAATCGAAATATTAGATCAAACCAAAATCTTCACATTCGATCCACACCCTTAGGTGATATTTATTTATGAAATAAAAACCCTTAACTTTTAGGGAATTACAACTTTAGTCCCTAAACTTTTCCAAAGTTTATACTTTAGCCATAAAATTTTTAGAATTTACATTTTGGTCACTAACATTTTAAACTTCAATTCCCATTCCAAGTTTCCTTGAAATTCAACCAAACTTTAAGAATACCTTATTCAATTCACTATCTATCACATGAGACCTTTAAACCTTAGAAATTTCCTTTTCAAAACCCATAATTAAAGAAATCCTAACTTTTGCATTTTTGTCATTTTAGTCACTAAGTTAGCTTTTAAGCTATTATATTAGTACTAAATGACCCTTAATCAACTTAGTAAATTTTAGGGTATTACAATTCTCTCCCCCTTAAGAAAATTCGTCCTTGAATTTTTAATACGTACATGGTTCCAAAAGGTGAGGAAACTATTTTCTCATATTTTCTTCTTATTTCTCTCCAGTCGTTTCTTTAACCTTATGATTTTTTTGTCAAAGAACTTTAACGAACGAGATTGTCATGTTTTCTTAGTTATTTGACTCCATGTGCTAGGATCTTTACCAGTTCTTTTTCATAGCTTAAATCCGGCTGAATCTCTATTTTCTCCGGAGTAACAACATGTGAGGGGTCTAATCAATATTTCCTGAGCATCGATACATTATGAATCATGTCCATTTCCAAAGGTAAAGCTAGCCATTAAGCTTAACTATCAGACTAACTCCTTTCACGATTTCTTATAGCCCAATACATCTTAAACTTAACTTTCTTTTTGTCTAAACCATAACACCTTATTCCAAGGTGAAACTTTTAAGGAATATTTTATCCTTAACTTCATATTAAATATATTTTCTTTCAGGATCAACATATAGTTTCCATCATTGAGATAGAAATTCTACCTTGATAATACAAATATATATCAAACCTAACTTCCAAGTTTTTAGTTTCACTCTTTTCCACTTGTTTGAACATTGACAACATTTCTCTTCCTTTCTTTAAAGATATCTTATTTAATCCAATATGGTAAATTTTAATACAAATATATATCAAATCTTGCATTCATAGCTCTTAAGACAACAATTGTCTTTCGACTGAGAGCGTCAGCTACCACATTAGCTTTTTCTGGATGATAGTCAATGACCATATCATAATTCTTAAGAAACTCAATCCAACTTCTTTGCGTCAAGTTCAACTCTTCTTTAGTAAGTATATACTTTAAACTTTTATAACCTATATAAATATAGCATCGTTCACTGTATAAATAATGATGCTATATCTTTTAAAGCAAATACAACCATTGCTAGCTCCAAATCTTAAGTAAGAAAATTTCTCTCATATATCATAAGTTGTCTCAAGCATAGACCATTACTTTTCATTTTGGTTGTACTGGTATCGTGGCTTCTATTAAGATCTTCCTTAATGTCTCAAAGTTTTCTTGGCATTTATCTATTCAACTGAATGGCATTTTTTCCTCAATAGCTTGGTCAATGAAGAGGCAATCATCAACAAATTATGAACCTCTAAAACATTCTTCAGAGGTTTCCATTCAACTATAGTTTGTGCTTTCTTGGGATATACTCTTATCCCCTCTGCCAAATCCACATAACTAATAAAATAGCTTTTGACAACTAAGTTCACACTTTAACAAATTAGCATATAGCTTATTTTCTCGAAAGGTCTGAAGAACAATGCAAAATGAGCATCTTGTTCTTCCTTTTTCTTCGAATATACCAAAATATCCTCAATGAACTCTACCAAAAATTGGTCCAAGTAAAATTAGAATACTTGGTTCATTAGGTTTATAAATGCCATAGGCATCATCACGAACTCATAGTATTCATACCGAGTCTGAAAGTTGTCTTTAGAATTTCTTCTTCCTTTAGCTTTAGCTAATAATATTCCAATCGAAGGTATATTTTGGAAAACATAGCTGTGCCTTTTTTTAATTGATCAAAAGATCATCAGTCTTCGGAAGAAGATATTTATTCTTTGCCATCACCTTATTAAGATGACGGAAATCTATACTTAATCATATAGATCAATCTTTCTTTTTCACAAATACACTAGTGTACCCCAAGGTAACACAATTTGCTTTATAAAACCTCAACCTAACATTCCTTGCATTTTTACTTTTAAATCCCGAAGTTCGGTCGAAGCCATTTTATATGGGGCCATTAATTTAGGGGCAATGCCTAGTAACATCTTTATTTTAAATTTCACCTCTCAATCTAGGGTAATTTCGAGTAACCCATCTGGGAATACATCCGGATATTTTTGGACAGTTGAGTTATTTTTCAATTTAACTTCAACAGCCTGAGTCTCCACTACATTTTCTAAAAAAAACTTAACAACCTTATAACAACAATTTCTTTAATAAAACAACTGAAATTACATTGGAAATGGGATTTACCCTTTTATCAACTACTACTATTTTTGTACCTTCCGTGTTTTTTTAATACTAATTGCTTTATGCGAAAATTCATCATGACTTGATAGGAAGGTAACTAATTCATGCCCACCATCATCTTAAACTCCTCGAAAGATAATTCCATTAAATTTATCGGGGACTCTATTTCTTATATTTTTATCGAGCAATTCCAATGTTCAACTCGCCCTTACATTACAACCCAACAAATTTATGACCGCTATATTACTTGAAATGGGTTCTAAAAGGATATCTCCTTCACCATTCAACTTCGTACTTATATACGAATGTGTAAAGCTAGGACCCATCAACATCAATACATGTTTATCCAAAAAGATGAGAAATACCTTCTATGATTTTCGGATCATCCCAATCTTTATCAGTCCTGATGTTATAAACTCGGACTGATACATGCAATCCTAGCTGCGTAGCAATTTTAAATGTTTCCCCAGTTTTAACTTAACATCGGAGTAGCAATACAACTCCATCCAATTTCTCAGTATCCAAACAGTGGAATCCGTCCAGTGTAATCCTTAGGTTATTCAGTTATAAATCAACAATCACTCGACCTTAATCTGTTTTTCCTTTCAATTCAGGTGCTTCCGAACTTTTCAGTTCCTTAATCCGACACAGGCACTCCTTGTTGTACCAGTGCCCCTTTCTTGTTCCGATTTATCCGAAGGGTTATCATTAATCTTATTGTTACTACTCTTGAATCCTTCCAAAGCTTCTAATTTACTAGTTCATCAAGCTTTCTTGACTCAAATATTTCTTATAATTCCTCTCAATTTACATTAGTAAGAAGCGACATCAATCAGATCATAAAAACATCATATCAGTAATATTGATACCTAGTGGCATGTATACTCTTTTTAACATAAAACCACTTCGATTTAGGCCGAGTATCGGCTAAAACTGTAGCTCTGACACTGTCTACAAGCTTTCAAGCTTATCATTCTATTTCTTTGATTTCAATTCAGTTTACTTAGCCCAAGGTATCGAACTAAGAGATTCTATGTACATGAGTCATCCCCCATACCCAACCTTTCTTGAGTATGTATATTATTTGCACCGTAGTGCTTAGCACCCTAAGTGCTTCCGTATACCCAAACCTTGCATGAGTATACCCTCATTGAGTATTAATAAAATTGCACCATAGCGCTTAACACCCTAAGTGTTTCCGTATACCCAAACCTTGTATGAGTATACCCTCAGTGAGTATTTATGAATATTGCACCGAAGTGCTTAGAATATTTATACAGCTTTTTATGACCCTATGGATATCCAACTATACCATCGAACCTCTATATCATACATTGGGCTTTATTTCATCATTTAAGTTATCAATGGCAACATATATCAATATATATATATATATCAACATTTAACAGTTCATAACCGAAATAACATTCATATTATACTATCATCAATAACTAGTGATCAATGCATTTATTTTCAACCTTTGACATATTTAAAATATGTCAAATATATGATCAATGACATAATTATCATGACAATATATAAACCAGGTAGACTCATTGCAAGTCCTACCAGTGATGTATGAAACATCCATGTATAATGTTATGTATGCATTGTACTCACCTGAGCCATTTATTAGTCTGCCTCACTAAGTCCTCTTTGATCCTTTCCATCATTGTACCTCGAACCTCCCTTGATTTGAACTTAACTTCATAATTCAAATAAGTAAAATATTTGTTAGATCCCAATCTAACAATATCTTAGACATATTGTCCAAAATAATCATTCGAATACAAAATCTCCAAATGTTTTCCTTTCTTCCTTGTATTGTTCAAAAATTCATTATGGTCCTTAGTGACCAATTTGAACTTCCATTAACCCCTTTCAAGCTTACTATTCAACCTTAGATACAAAGTGTATCAATTCTCATTCTCTGGCAGTTTGCAGTACCTCCAAAGAAATATTTTTATAAAATAATCTAAAACTCTAAATTTGACTCCGTTTGTTCTGAAAAAAAACTAGATTAAATAAGCTTTTCAACCATATAAATTAAAATCCCAAGTTCAACTTGTACGATTTATGGTGAATTTTCAAAGTCAATTTCTAGTATTGGATTTCGGAACAGCCTGCTATACTATTTTATGACCTTTCACCACTTAAAAATTCATATCTTTTTACTCGAAACTCAAAATCAGTTTCCGTTTGTTGGGAACGAAACTAGACGAACAAATCTTTACATCAATATAAAATTCACTATCTAACCATTTTTGTAGAATTTATGGTGAATTTTCAAATTTACTGCCATAAACTAGCTTTTCTACACAGCTTCCATTAACAACTTCAACTTTTATACTAACTTCTTCTTACTTCTCTACTTTTCAATTTAGTCCAATTACTTGCTTTAAGCCGCCATCTTATGACCTTCTTCATCAAATAATTATTCACAATAATTGTCCTTAATTTTCCTTCTTTACCGAAATAGTCACTAAAATGCAAAGATAAGGATTCAAGCTTCTTAACTTTGCAAATTAGTCCTCAATTCACCATTACTACCTTAATTCCATCATTACAACCAAAAATCATATTTATCCCCATACAAAACTTCAATTTTGATTTGGTCACTTAACTTTGACAAATTGTCAAAATGGTCACTAATTCCATTCAACATCAATTTAGCATTCTAACTTCATTTTCTTGTCTCTAACATCATTAATAACATAAATACACTCCAAATTCTAAAAATTCAGATTTGGTCCTTCAACTTTTCAATTTGCCGAAATGGTCCCTAAACAATTTAACTTAGGGTTTTGCTTCCAAACAACAATTCAAGCTTACTAGATCATTATTTCAACATCACAAACCCTAAATTAAACTTGAATCCATAAACCCTAATCATCTTCATAAAAATCAAAACATGTAAAACTTAAATCCCAACTCAATATCATGATTTTAACATCATACTAGCTTAATTCCAACTTGAATTCAATCATGGAATCATAAAATCTCAAAAGCCCCAATTTGATCCATAAACCCTAATTTCTTTCTAATGAAAATTCTCATCAAACAAGCACGTATTCCATGAATTATTGATATCAAAAGATAGAGCTTGAAGAGTAGAACAACTTTGTAGTTGAAGAGATTACCTGAAAACCGAGTTTCGGGGCTTAAATCGAGCTTGGAAAATTTTCTTCTTCTTTCCCCTCTTTCTCCACGTTTCAAGGCTGGAAAATATGAATTTTTTCATCTTTTCACCATTATTTTAAACATATATCTATTAAATGAATATTAAATTCATTTAATAATAAAATTACAATTTTGCCCTTTTTATCCAATGGTTGAGATTGATTTTATCATCAATCAAGGGCCAAGATTTAATCTTCCATTTCCTCTTTCCAAAATTGCCTTATAACTTTTAAATATTTCAAAATTCCCATTGGGTCCAATGACCAATTTGCCCTCCAACTAGTCTTTATTTACTAGTTTGTTTCCAAATTGTCATTCCATTAAAATCTAACTAAATCTAGTTAGAATTCAACCAACCATAATAAATTATTCATAAAATAACATTTTATGACTTTTCCATAGCTTTTGGATCAGTCTCCAAAATTTCCATTCGATCCAATATACCGATAAATAATCCTTTACTCAAAAATAAACTGTAGGATTCATCTTGAATCAAACTAAAAATATTTCCAACACTTGGAAATGACTTTTATAACCTTTCTCCATCATATATAATAATTTCAAAAGTTTCCAGTTCGATCCGGGTATCTGAATTCCACTTAAACTTTAACTGCAATTTTCCCAATAATCGAAATATCAGATCGAACTTCTTCACATTCTATCCACACCCTTAGGTGATCTATTTATTTATGAAATAAAAACCCTTAACTTTTAGGGAATTACAACTTTAATCCCCAAACTTTTCTAAAGTTTATATTTTAGCCATAAAATTTTCAGAATTTACATTTTGGTCACTAACATTTTAAACTTCAATTCCCGTTCCAAGTTTCCTTGAAATTCAACCAAACTTTAAGAATACCTTATTCAATTCACTATATATCACATGAGACCTTTAAACCTTAGAAATTTCCTTTTTAAAACCCATAATTAAAGAAATCCTAACTTTTGCATTTTTGTCATTTTAGTCTCTAAGTTAGCTTTTAAGCTATTATCTTAGTACTAAATGACCCTTAATCAACTTAGTAAATTTTAGGGTATTACATGTAAATTTGTAATCAATTCAATATTATCTTATTTCCCTTTTTCAGTTTTACATTGGTAAGTTTGTACATTTGTAAGTTTACTAAGTTTTTTTCACAAAACAAAACTTTAAGTTGTAATCAATTCAATATTATCTTATTTCCCAATTTCAGTTGTACATTGGTAAGTTTGTACGTTCTTGTTGTTTATTAAGTTGTAATACATTTTTAAGTTTTAATATTCTGTTTTATTCATTTCTAAGTCTACTTATATTTGATTCTTATCAAGTAATCAACAAAGAGTTTCCAAATTCCAATCTTCCCCAATAAATTTTGGTCAAGTTGATCAATAAAATTTGGTCAAGTTAATAAGAAAAAAAGACAAATTTATTCAAGTTATGGTGTACTTTACCCAAAAGATAATTAAAAATGGCTATATCTTTTAAGTGTAAAAATAGAAGCATAATATAATATGTCCTTAAAAATTAATTTATGTTAATTATTATTAACTTGACAAATAATATATATTGAATGAGTTAGCATTAAGTATATTGAATTATTTAACAAAATTTTAAACTTAGTAGTGTCAAATGAATATCTAAATCCAATCTTCCTTTTTTTATATTTTTAATTGATTATATATGCATATATGTCAAAAAATTATTTAACACTTTAAATTGATTACAAAAATTAATAGTTTACATTTATCAACACTTAATACTTTATATCAACATTTTAAATTCATCAAATCATTAATTCATAGATTTCCTCAATTACATGTCAGGTAAATATCAAGCCAGGTCAATATCAGTTCAGGTCAATAACAGGTTGGGTTCAAAACAAGTCGGGTCAATTAATAGGCCGGGTTCAAAACAGGTTGGGTAAAATCGTATCTCGGGCCGATTCAGCTGGGTAATATCGGTTATCTGCCAGGTTAGTCTCAAGTTCAAGTTCGTTTCAGTCGGGTGCAGGTCGGGTTTTGGGTCTACAGTAATAGGTTCAATTCGGGTTTGGGTCATCCTCGGTCAGATGCAGGTCAGGTTCGGTTACTATAGTAACAGGTCCGACTCGGGTTCGGGTCAACAACAGTCGGTTACAGATCAGTTTTGGGTCATCGCATCCTCCGGTCAAACCAGGTTCTAACTCGAGCAAGTTTCAATCGAGTTTTCAGGTCGGGTCAGCTTTTTACATCACTATAAACACCATGCATTTGCTATTGTGGTTGCCCCAGACAATGACGGAGCCACCTTATAGGTAGGAGGGGTGATCCCCTAAATTTGATGGGTTAATTGTATTTTAGGCCCTAAGAGTTTTAAAATCATTGCAATTAAACCCTTGTCCCCCCCAAAATTTTATGGTTTATTGTTTTTATTACCCTATAAATTGAAATTAATAAAATTAAACATCGATCCCTCATTTTTTTAGTTCAATTATTTTTTAGATCTTTCAATTTTAAAATTTGTAAAATTAAACCAAAATTCTCTTAATTTTTATAATTTAATTATTTTTTAAAACTTATTTGTCATAACCCATTTTTGCTCTGGGTAACTGTAATCACTCATTTTTATCTGGTCTGTAAATACATATTAGTATAATTATTAGTATATTAGCGTTGCATGTATACATGTATTATATTATTATACTATATGTTTATTATGTGCATGAGTGTTATTAATATACGTAAAGTGTGTGTAATGTGTGCATGTATATTATAAACTATGTATGTATACGTATTAATAAGTAATACAGTGTATGTGTGTCACGCATGTATCTACATTTAGTACGAGCATATTGTTTTTACGAATAATGTGTGTTGATGTTTATGTTAATTATGTGTATGATTATATATGCAAGTATGCTATATTAATTAATGTTTGCATGTGTGTTGTACGTATGTGTGTGCATAGGTACGTACATATATATTATCGTATGTGTATTATTATTATTATTATTGTTGTTGTTATTACTAATATTAATGTTATTATTATTAGACTAATATAAGATGAAATCCAAAAAAACATATTAAACCCCAAAATGAATAATTACCAGTTCAAGTCCATTACATATTACAGGGCCTGAAAATATTAATATTATTACAAGGCCTGATCGGCCCAAACCCAAATCCCATATCCAAAAACCCTATCATCTAGCCCTAATTCTTTTCTCTTTCTTCTTGCGCAGCCCAATCTGGACCGCTAGATCAAAAGCTGGATCAGATTTTGTTCCAACGGCTCTAGATCAATCATGACGACCCATCTGGCCGTGAGTGTGATGCACGCGCTGACTGGTTGTATTCCACGTGCCACGTGGCTTCATCACGAATCTCCGCGTCACCCTTCCTAAGCCATCGGGGCCGTTCATCTCCAAGGGATCTTGGTCATTGGATCAGATCTGATCCAACGGCCCAAAACAGATCTGGCTAAAATGATTTGTTTTCACATGCTCACTAGTAGCTACTGTACGTTCTGATCCATAGCCTGCCAACCAGCCAGGAGCGCCATTCCGCCGTACCGCCAACTCCTCAACCATTGACAGTTGCTTATTTGTGTAAACAAAAAACTGGATATAAAAGAAAGCATGTAATCAGATCTAAAAAAAGGAGGGAGATTTTGGAAGATATCAAAATAAAAACCCAAAAAGTTTCAAGTGGTAATTTCTTTCTCTTCTTTTTTTCCTATATGCATGTCTTTCGAATACGGGAATAAAGCATAAAAAGTACAATAAAGGGGGTTAAGGGGTCTACCTTCGCCGTAGTCACTATCCGGTGATAAGCCCCACAGGTTCTTTAGAACTGTGTAGGGTGAATCTGACGGTTACGTTTTTAAAGGTGGGGTTATTTATGAAAAAACAGTTTCGATTTCCCTAAATCTAAGGCAAAGGGTGTTTGTTTTTTGAAATCTAGGTTGGTCTTCGATTTCTAGAAGTGAATACGCTTCGTTTGCGGGTTTTTGGGATGGTGGCCGGTGGTGGTGTGCGGCGATCAGAGTGGTCAACCACCATTGTGTTTGGGAAATGGTTGAGTGTCTGGGGGCTTTGGGTTTCGAAATATAGAGTGTTTGGGGAAAGTTTATAATCGGTTTGAAAAAAATGAAAAAGGGTCCAAGGGTTGGATGAAAGGTGTGTTTTATAGTGTTTTGTTTTTTTTAATTTGGTAAAATTACATAATAAGGACCCCCGCGTTATTGGATTTTTCAAAACGGGCTTGCCCCTTGGTCCAATTGCAACTCCAATCCCTCGCCCCTTTTAAAATCTCTCATTTTAGTCACTAAATTAAACCTGAATCAGTTTTTAAATGGTGAAATTACCTCATCAGTCCCATCGCGTTTTTTAAATTTTCACTCCGAGCTTGCCCCTTGGTCCAATTACATGTTTAGTCCTTTTAAGTTTCGTATGAATTGCAGTTTCGTCCCTAAATCATAGTTTATTACCTTTTAATTTCTGTTTCCTGTTTTCATTATTTATCATTTCAGTCCTTTTTTCGTATCTAAATATTCATGTTTATTTATTATGATTTTATATGTTGATGTGGCCCTTTTTGTGTTCTCATGTGTTTCATTTATATATTTCTTATTCTCGTGTTTATATATATGTGTTTAGTTTATGATGATTATATCTTTTTACATGTTTGTTCGCTCGTTCGTATCATACATGTTCGATTCATGTTTTTAGTTGGCTCGTATACGACATGTCTTGATATTTTAGCATATATTGTATGTTCTCTTTGCTTTTAGGTTATGCATTAGTGTGTTTTCTTTTGTCATGTATAATACCGTGTTTCTATTTTTCGTATGCAAATTATGTCGTATGATATGTGCTAGGTATTAGTTTCTTTGTTAGTACGTCGTTTTGATTTGTGAAATTAATATCATAATACATTCACGTCATGCATATGTTACATTGTATGTATTCTTGAAGTATGGGTTCTTTATTTACTACACGTTTTATCCATGCTTCATTATTATTATTACTATTATGATCTGCCATATTTGTATTTTTATCATATTTGTTTAGTTTTGTGATATCCATGACTTTATTATTTATTTTGCCCTTTACCATATGAATGTAAGTGTATGTTTTTGAATTATTTCTTTAAGATTGCATGTCGAGATATATAAACTGTCAATGCGGTGCCCTTTTTTTATCCGAGCGTAAACGGGGCCAGTATCAGGCGTAGTGATAGTGGTTGGGCGTTTACTCTCGGATAACGGGGCCTTTAAAATCCACTCGCACTTATAACCGAATCTTAACTTAATCGTCACTTTAATTCGGAAAATCTAATATTAATAAAGCGGTAATTATTAAAGTACCAATTTTGGGCGGTGTAGGGGTGCTAATCCTTCCCCATCCGTAACCGACTCCCGAACCCAAAGTTTTTGAATCTCTGGTTTTATGGTGTCCGGCCTACCTAAGTGGCCGGTGGTGACTCCAATTTCTAAATAAAACGTGGTTTTTAAAACCCCCACGGAATGAATATTTTAATACCCAAAAAACCACAAATGCTTCGAAAACTCGTTTTTAGAGAAAATGGGACATCGCTACAGATGGCGACTCCGCTGGGGACAAATTTTGTTTTTCAAAAATAAAGAGAGTCAAGCTTTTTAAATGATTACCGCTTTAATAATTTTAGAAGTTCCGGATTAAAGTGACTATTAAATTAATATTCGGTTGTAATTGCGCGTTTATTTTAACGCATTTAAAATTTGGGCATATAAACCCGTTTTTAAGTGGGGGAAAACGCTAATGCTTTCGTAGAGATATTGTTATCCCGTGTAGGCCTAGCAAGTACCTTCGGGGCTCGAGTACCTTATGCTTTCGTAAAGATATCGGTCCTTCATGTAGGCATAAGCGAATGGGTCCCCCTGAATTAAACCCAGTTGAAAGGAGCCTATAATGGGTGATGATCGGGGGCCTTGCTACCCTTAGTAGGGGACAACAAGGACAATTTTGGTACCTCCTGCACCAACACTGCATGTAGAGAACATAGAAACCCACCCTATTAGAGCCATACGGATAACCTTAGTGTTTTAGATGGATAAATAGGGTTGTTTTGTCTGTTTACCTTATTTAATTCGTCTTTTTATTTATGTATTTATTAATTCTATCCGGTACCGACTTGTCTTCTTTTGCTCTGGTTTTTTTTCATTCATTATTACATTTGCATTACATAAAGGTACTGGATCAAGTGGTTTGCCCGATCAGAAAGTCTTTCACCATGGAAAAAAGGTGTCTTAGGAAAGAAGAGCTTAACTTGTCAGTCAGACATTGGTTAGAGGTCAACCAGAAGGCCCAAGGGGACAGTTCACCAAGCGAGCGCGTAATAGCAGGGTACACCTACGTGAGTCTTCAACAGAACAACTTATGGGATCTCCAAAGTATCTGGGAAGGATAGGACTAGAGATTACAAGACATGTTCTGTGATAGTTATGGCGACATTGCATGATTGTTATACGTTCGGGTCAACCAGCCCCTACTCCGAGCCATTTTTCAGTTCTGGAATCCTGCCTTTTGCTGCTTCACCTTCAATGGAAGGACATGAGGCCTACAGTAGAAGAATATACCGTCTTACTTAATTAGAAAAACGTTCAGGAAGATTGGATTTACGCAAAACCTCTGAGGAATCAGAATTACACTTCAAAGCTCAAAACCTTTACCGGAATGAGTGACGATTGGGTTAATGGTTTGATCCGACTTCGAGGAGACAGTACAGTATTTGCATGGGAGAACATTCGAGACATCCTACCTGCACATCCAGATGAGGAGAAAAAGATAGACATGCTTGTCTTGGGAATATATGGGTTGGTGATCTTTTCGAGAACTCTAGGAAACATTGATATAGCCATTCTAGATCTGTTCGAGCGTATGAAACGGCAGGCAAATCCAGTACCAGCAATCTTGGCCGAGACCTTTATTTCCTTAAATGCCAGTCGAAAGCATGAAGAAGGATGTTTCAGGGGGTGTACACAGCTGTTACAGGTATGGGTTCAGAGCCACATGTGGAACACGCCGACAAGGGTCCTACCAGGGATATCCTTCCAAGGTTTTTTGCCCTTACGGGAGTACTTAGCAAAAGAGTGTCGAGAGAACTTGAAAACAAAAAAATGGTCTAGTTTCTTCAGGAATATTCAAGATGAATACATAGTATGGAGGGTCCCATGGCTCGGTAGAGTTAATTACTTTTTATACAGTTGCGGTGATTTTGACTGGCTGATGATGTTGGGACTGCATGGAGGGATTGCTTGTGCTCCGCTTTTGGTGTCCCGACAATTCAGATCATGACAGTTCATTCCCAATACCGCCGGGTTAAGCCGAACTGAATTTCCTTTCAAAGGTGAGTTTAAAGAAAAAGTCCAGACTATCATGAGGGCTTGGGACCATTGTTACCGGATCAGGGTGGAAGGAGACACCGAGCACATGACCACTCCAGACTACGATCTTTGGAGACGTTTGAGGGTTAATGATGTGATTCCTGAATCCGATCAAGGACCGGTTGTGTCACTTGAGGAGCTTACAAGGGTGTTACCGTCTGAAACTGATATCTTACGGAATGAACTCGAAGAAATTAAGAGGAAAATGGACACCCAACAGACTCAACATGCGAGTGAGCTCTATAAAGTAAGCTTAGAGGTTGACGAACAGGATGGGATCATTAGACAGTTGAAGAAATTAAATGCGGATTTGAGCGAGAAGAATGCTCTTTACAAAAGGATACCCTCCTACTCCAAGCAAAGATACAGAAGGCTGGCCGAAGTCAGTTCATAGTCATGGAAAAGGAAAGAATGAATGGTATCCGTTTGGTGGAAGAAGAACGAGAAATCAGCAAGAGAGCAATCGAGAAGGAGATAGAAAGCTGCTGGTTGGCTATTGAGGAAGAAAGGTAGTCCTTCAAGAAGGCCATTGACCAAGAAAAGGAAAGAACTAGGCAAAAAATTAGCAAAGGAAAACAAGCAGTCAACTACGAGAGAGAAAACGTCGTCGCTTGGAAAAGAAGGTCCATGAGTAGCCGGAATAGACTGTTAGAGATGCAAAGGTTGTACGACGACACTATCCAAAGTCTGGATCAGAGCCGAAGTCAAAATGTCGAGTTGGGAGAAAATGTAGCAGAAGTAGAACATTCTTTTCAAACCTACTTGTTGCGCGTAATAAGTGCTACGCAAATGTGCAAGTATACACGTCGCAAGTTATAGTATAAAAGATATCGTCTCCACAGGGATTGGTGCCACTTCAAGAATCTAGTCTCTTGCACTGTAAAAAGTAAAAACACAAGTAAAGGATTATAGAAGTTTTAACTAATAACTAATCTAGAAAGCAATTAAGTAAAAGAAAAGATGAATTCAATTGAGAGAGATAGGCTAGGTTATCGTGAGTTGAGGTGTGATAGCCGATTGGATTGTCTTGGTAAAGAGTGCACGGGCAACTTTCGGTTGCCGTGGCGACTTGCACAACGGGGTTGCCTTGGCAACTAATTGATGGTTGCTTGGGCGACTAGTTGGGCAACTACTTGGGCGATCTGGGCAGCAACTTCAAGGTTGGCGGAGCGTTCTTCAATGGTTTCTTCTTATCCCTAAGTCGAAACTCTAGCTACTTGTGCATGCCTTGATAATACATCCCTGCGTGAATCAAGGGTGAACAACAACCAATCTTGCGCTCCTCTTAGCCGTTGAAATCCTTAACTTATTCCTAAGCCGGATTAATCTTCACCATCATTGGATTGAATAAAGATCATATTCATTCGTTTCTTGAATCTAACTCTCCCGATATTAGATAAATGGATGAAATCACGAGATCCTCTCCCAATTCACTGCAAAACAATAATAAGAATCAAGAATGAATAAACCTTGAAATAGAAAAGTGCAAACTCTTATTACCTAAACAAAAACCAATAGTTTCTCACAACCACAAAACACAATAACCATAGCCAAGTAAATTTAGTTCATGGCTAGGTTCCAAAGAAACACAAGATAAACAATCCCTAGCATGAACCCAATCGAACAAGGAAGAAAAGATGAAGCTTGTCGAAAATTCCTTGCCCTAGATGCTTGCCGAAAATTCCCCTTGCTTCCTCTCTTGGAGTTGTCGAAATTCCCTCTTGCTCTCCCTCCTTGATCTTGTCGAAATCTCCTTGGTATTTATAGGGCTAGGCCAAAGTCCTTCTTTGAGGAGGAGTTTGAGTTGGAATTAAATTATCTTTAAAGAATATAATTCTTTATTATAATTTTATTCCTATTAGAACTTCTCCTATCCTCTTGGAATTTAATTCTTCTTTAATCTCTGCATGGCAATCAAATTCCTTTGGGCTTGGGCCTTGCTCCATGTCATCTTGGGCTTGTAAAGTCATGAATTTCGACATCCATATTGCTTTTAGTCTTTGTCGACAAATGCCATGGCAACCGGCTCTGCGTCTCCTTCATGCACCGCCGGCAACTAGCTCGGCATTGCTTTGGCAAGTGATCCCTGCACATACACACACAAAAACACACCAAAGCAGCATCTATTTCCACAAAAATCACCAAGGTATGTAATCAAGTTCAACGTTTGAAGGAAACATGGATTAATGCATGAATGGCTAACTATGCGACTAATATGAGCCTAAGTCTAACAATAATATGAGTAAAAAGGGTAAGAAAAATAGTACTTTTGAACACTTATCACACCCCAAACTCGAACTATTGCTTGTCCTCAAGCAATGCAAACTCATAATTACCCGCCAAGACTTCAAATTTTCACAAACTTAGCTTTGAGCTTGATTTCAATTCTCGAACCGGGGCACAAAGTATGATTGGCTTTTTATTTTTCGGAAAACGAGGAGTTACTCGGAATCAAACTATAATGCTTGTGCGTGTGTGCGGAGTTGTGTGCAAGTTGATTTTTCGGATTCTATGCAAATGAGAGGTTTTCAAATTACTTCATTGGGTTCTTTTTAACTTGTTTTAACTAGAGCCAATTTGGGCACCTCTAGTGTTTTATTTTTAGTTTTCTTAAGTTAATTTAATCGACTAGAGCGGTTTGGGCACCTCTAGTAAAAAAAAAAATTAACGCCTCCTAGAGCCGATTCGGGCACCTCTAGTGATCAATTTTTTTAGCATATGCTAGAGCCAATTTCGGGCACCTCTAGCATTCATCCAATTTTATTCTAATCCCCCAATTAGTTAATTATCAACCTAAGTTTACTAGAACTCCTTAAATCAATCAAACCACAACAGTGTTTCATCAAATTTAGCATCATAGTAAAATTCTAAGTTTTTCATGGTTATCCTAGAATAAAAATTCTATCAATTAAGTGCATTGGTAAAGTCATCATTGAATAAAAATTTTAACGCCTCCTAGAGCCAGTTTGGGCACCTCTAGTGATCAATTTTTTTAGCATATGCTAGAGCCAATTTCGGGCACCTCTAGCATTCATCCAATTTTTATTCTAATCCCCCAATTAGTTAATTATCAACCTAAGTTTACTAGAACTCCTTAAATCAATCAAACCACAACAGTGTTTCATCAAATTTAGCATCATAGTAAAATTCTAAGTTTTTCATGGTTATCCTAGAATAAAAATTCTATCAATTAAGTGCATTGGTAAAGTCATCATTGAATATTCATCAAATCTAAGCAATTCTTGTTCCAATTAAAGGCATGGCAAGCAATTTATGTATCCTAAATGTAATGCTTAAGATTAATGTAACTAAACATGGTAATTACTAGTAACAATCCCCCCCAAACTCGAGTGAGGCATTGTCCTCAATGCATGCATAAAAATAACGAAAAATAACAATAAAAATAAAAATGCATACGAGGACTTACTCCGAGAGTTCGTCATCGTAGATGATTAGTTTCCTTCTAGTTGGCATCTTGACTTTCTTGCTTGAATGCAATGGTTGTTTTCTTGTTGTCGGGATGTCTTCAGCTTTGGTTGCCGTGGCATCTTCATCATTGGTTGCCGGGGCAAGGATCTTGGCAGTAAATTTCCTTAGCATAGTAGTTGTGAGTCTTGTTGTGAAAAAGAAAATAAAGAAAACCTGAAAACTAAAGATAATGAAGAAAAAAATAAAATATCTCCTAAAAATAAAAAGAAAAATAAAAAGAAAAAGGAAATACTGAGAGGAGAGCATGCTCATGCATCTCCTAAGTTGACCACTTCCTTGTTACGTTCCACATGGGCACCATTGTAGTGCTTCAATCTTTGTCCATTAACTTTGAATTCATGGTTGTCGAGATGGACTTGATTATCACAGCACCATGGGAGAATGGTTTGACGACTTCAAATGGTCCCGACCATCTTGATTTCAGACTTTCCCGGAAAAGTTTTAGCCTAGAATTGAATAGGAGAACTAGTTGCCCTGGCGTGAATTGCCGTGGCAATAGTTTCTTGTCGTGCCATCGCTTTGTTTTCTCCTTGTAGATTCGTGCATTGTTATAGGCGAGTGCACGAAATTCTTCTATCTCATTGAGATCCATCAAGCGCTTTTGTCCGCACTTTCCCAATCCATATTCACGGTCTTGATTGCCAAAGACGCCTTGTGCTCGATTTCCACCGGTAGATGACATGTTTTACCATAGACAAGCGGAAGGGGACATACCTAATGGTGTTTTGAATGCAGTGCGCGATATGCCCAAAGTCGTCATCTAGTCTTAATGACCAATCCTTCCTTGAGGGATTTACAACTTTTCGAGTATTCCCTTCAACTCCCGGTTGGAAATTTCTGCTTGCCCGTTGGTTTGTGGGTGATATGTCGTGGCGATCTTGTGTGATATGTCAAGCATTGCAACATCTTGGCAATTAGTCTGTTGTCAAAATGCTTTGCCCCGTCGCTGATAATTGCTCTCGGCATCCCAAACCGTGTAAATATGTTTTTTTCGCAGGAATCGTTGCACGGTCTTGGAATCGTCGTTGGGAACTGCAGCTGCCTCTACCCATTTAGACACATAGTCAACGGCGAGTAAGATGTAGAGGTTGCCGAATGAAGATGGGAAAGGTCCCATAAAATCGATCCCCATACATCGAACAGTTCCACCTCGATGATGTTTCGAGTGGCATCTCATGTCGTCTAGAGATATTGCCCATCCTCCGCAACGATCACATTGCTTGTAAAAGTCCCGGGCATCTTTGTACAATGTTGGCCAATACAAACCGGATTGCAAGACTTTGGCCGCATGTACGAGTTCCTCCAAAATGTCCTCCATAGGGTGAAGAATGGCATTGCCGAGTACATTCTGTTGCTCTTCTTCGTGGGACACATCGTATAACCCCGATCTCGCACATTGTTTAAACAAAAGAGGCTCGTCCCAAAAGTAATGCTTAGCATCATGGCGGAACCGCTTCTTCCCTTGGTGAGTAATGCCATACGGAAAAATACCACAAACAAGGAAGTTAACTAAATCTGCGTATCGGTATTGCCGAGGCATGTCTTTGCCGTAGTGTCGCTCCCAAAATTGCCGAGGCGTGTGCTTCCATGGTTGCCGAGGCGTCATGGGCTGTCGAGGCGTCAAGGGTTGCCGAGGCTATTAGAATTTGTTCATCCAGAATGCATCGCATATCTCTAGATCCGCATCCTCTTCCCTATTGCGTTCCAAACGTGATAAGTGATCGCCACTTGATTTTATGTTCCTTTCTCGTCCTTAATTTCAATATCAAATTCTTGTAAAAGTAATATCCAACGAATCAAACGAGGTTTAGCATCCTTTTTAGCAAATAAGTATTTGATTGCCGAATGGTCCGTATGAACAATTACCTTTGTACCAATTAAATAGGATCGAACTTGTCAAATGCGAAAACTACAGCTAGTAACTCTTTCTCCGTTGTTGTGTAATTCACTTGAGCATCATTAAGAGTTTTACTAGCGTAGTATATCACATGGAAGGTCTTACGTGCGTTGGCCTAGGACTGCTCCTACCGCGAAATCACTTGCATCACACATGAGCTCAAAAGGTAGCGCCCAACTGGGTGGAACGACAATGGGTGCCGAGGCAAGCTTTTTCTTTAGGGTTTCAATGCTTGAGTGCAAGAATCATCAAAATCGAAGACTTTATCCTGTTCAAGCAGATTACACAAAGGTTTAGTGATTTTAGAAAAATTATGAATGAACCTCCTGTAAAAACCTCGCATGTCCGAGAAAACTTGAATTCCTTTAACCGAATTTGGTGGGGTAATCTCTCGATCACGTCCACCTTGGCTTTGTCTACTTCAATTCCCTTGGATGAAATCTTATGGCGAGCACTATTCCTTCATCTACCATAAAGTGGCATTTCTCCCAATTGAGGACTAAATCTGTTTCTTCGCATCTTGCCAACACCCTCTCTAAATTGCCGAGACAGCCGTCGAAGTCATTACCAAAAACCGAAAAATCATCCATGAAGATCTCAAGGAAGTCTTCGACCATGTCCGAAAAGAGCGCCATCATGCATCTTTGGAAGGTTGCCGGGGCGTTACATAATCCGAACGGCATCCTTCGGAAGGCATAAGTACCGTATGGGCATGTGAAGGTTGTCTTTTCTTGATCTTACGGTGCTATGACAATCTGATTGTAACCTGAATAACCATCAAGAAAACAAGAAAAGGTTTACGCAAGACGGTCCAGCATTTGATCAATAAAGGGTAATGGGAAGTGATCTTTCCTAGTGGCTTTGTTTAGCTTTCGATAGTCCATACAAACCCTCCAACCGGTCTGATCCTGGTTGGGATAAGTTCATTATTTTCATTGCTTACCACTGTTATACCTCCCTTTTTTCGGCACACATTGTACCGGACTTACCCACGTACTATATCGAGATAGGGTATATAATGCCGGCGTCAAGCCACTTGATGATTTCTTTCATTACAACCCCTTTCATGGCATGATTCAGTCTCCTCGGGCCTCAATTGAAGGTTTGTGATCATCTTCCAACAAGATCTTGTGCATGCACACCGCGGGGCTAATTCCCTTCAAGTCGGCAATTGTCCACCCTATTGCCTTTTGTGTAGCTTCAACATGTTGATCAGCTTCTTTTTCTGCTCAGGCTGTAACTTAGAAGAAATAATTACAGGTAATGTATTATCGGTCCCTAAGTATACATATTTGATTTGCTCGCAATTGTTTCAACTCAAGAATTGGTGGATTTTCGATAGAGGGTTTTTCGATCTTACCTTCCTTTACCCGAGTAGTCCGGTGGTTCAAAGTATGTACCGGGTCGATTGACTAGCCAATTTGCCTCTTCTGGTTGTTCCTCATCGACCGGCTCTTCATACTCCTCAGGTTCCTCTTGATCGGCAATGTAGTTGCCGAGGCAACTAAATTCCTCATCGAAGTTAAACTCTGCCGTGGCATGAAGTAGTTGGCATTCTTCTGGATCATCGGCATGCCTTAGTGTTTGGAACACATTTAGTTTTACCTGCTGGTCATTCACCCTCATTGTGAGTTCTCCTTTTTCAACATCAATCAAAGTTCTCCCTGTCGCTAGGAATGGTCTTCCGAGAATGATAGGTGCATGCTCATCTGCTTCACAATCCAAAACAATAAAGTCAGCGGGAAAAATGAATTTATCAACTTTTACCAGTATGTCCTCGATTTTTCCCTCTGGATGCACATAGGATCTGTCGGCTAGCTGCAGCATAACTGTTGTAGGTCTTGCCTTCCCGATTCCTAGTTTCTGGAAAACCGATTTAGGCATCAAGTTTATGCTAGCCCCTAGGTCGCATAGTGCTTTCCCAACATAGTGATTTCCAATAGAACAGGGTATTGTGAAACTTCCGGGATCCTTCAACTTGGGCGGCATACGATTGTGCAACATTGCCATGCATCCCTCTGTTGCGGCAATTGTTTCAAACTCTCCTAGCCTTGTTCTCTTGGACACAATGTCTTTAAGAAACTTGGCATAGTTTGGCATTTGTTCAATTGCTTCCACCAATGGCAAGTTGATGTGGACTTGCTTTAGGATATCAAGAAACTTCTTGAATTGGTATTCTTGCTTTTGTCGCTTCAACCTTTGTGGGAATGGTGGTGGAAGTCGGATATCTTCGATCTTTTCATTGGTTTGAAACCTGATTGACGGCATTACGGGGACATCCGGAGTTGCCGATGTGTTACCAACCCAGGGTTGCCGAGGCGTGCTTTATCGCAAGTTGCCGAGGCGTCATCGTTGCCGAGGCATGCTTATTGCGGTTGCCGCAGCAATTCTCGGTTCAGCATCCGAGACTTTGCCGCTAGGTTCGTCTTGATCTTATTGTGGAGTTTTGTTTGACGAGCGGGTTTGAACCTCTCTAAGTTGTTGGCCACTTCTGGTGGTGATTGCCTTACATTGCTCATGGCAGTTCCTCTTGCGACTTGATATCGCTAGGTAAACCTCCTTGTGGTCTAGTGTTGATTTTGAGCAAACTGTCCGACTTGATTTTCCAATGATTTGATTGCCGCCTCTTGGTTTTGCAATCTCATCTCGGTCTGTTAATAAAAGCATCAGTTCTTTTTATGAAATTACTATTCTCAGCCATATAAGATTCAGTTTTCATCATAAAAGCATTTAGAGAATTTTCCAAAGAACTAGATGTCGTCGGTTGTTGTTTTGCGGCATCATTGTCGTGGCATATTCTCTTTGGAATCCCGATGCTTGTGTATTACGATTGTTACGGTTTAGAGCATTGTTGGGATTACTCCATGAAAAATTCGGGTGCTTCTTCCAAGCTGGATTGTATGTATTTGACATCATGTTGTTGCCCGATTGTAATTCCCACATAGAAGCTAGATTCCGGATTCGCATACATTCGGAAGAATTATGGTTATCACCACATAACTCACAAAAAGAATCCATTACCTTGACTTCATGTGTGTTGTTTGGTTTTTGCATGTTCTGGACCATCTTGGTTAAAGCGGCCAATTGTGCGAAATTGAATCGATGATCCTAGTTCATGTATTGTGGCTTGGCGTCTAACTCCTCCTCTTCTAGTAGATGGGAATTGATAATCATTCTTGGCCACTGTTTAAAATTTGCATTGCTTCTTCCGGTGACTTATCTAGGAGTATGCCGTTTGCCGAGGCGTCTAGCATCATCCTTGTTGGTGTATTCACGGCATTGTAAAACATTGTCACTTGAGTCCACACGGGAATCCGTGTAGAGGGCATATGTGTAGAAGTTCTCTATATCGCTCCCAAGCCTCGTACATGGATTCATCATCCGCCTGCCGAAAAGAAGTAATGTCGTTACGAAGCTTATCGATTAAATTTGTAGGATTAAATCTAGCAAGGAAATCACGACAAAGATCAGTCCAAGACGCTATGGATCCGGCAGAATACTATTTAGCCATGCTTTCGCCCTATCCCTCGGTGAATAGGGAATAATCTTAATCGTAAGACATCGGGGTGACTCCGTGTATCTTGAACGAGTTGCAAATCTCGAGGAAAGATTTCAGATGTTGTCGTGCATCTTGATTCTTTGAGCCGCCAAATTGACCTATTGTGTTGATCATATTAAACATTACCGGCTTCAACTCAAAGTGGTCGGCTTCAATTTCGGGTGCGACAACTCTGGGTTAAGTCCATCAAGATCTTCTTCAAGATAGTCTCGAATAGTTCATTTCGTGCAAGAATCACTCCTCCTCCGCTCGAACATCTTGATTAATATTGCCGTCTTGATTTGCCATTGCTTCTCTTATCCTTCGTCTAAGTCTTTGTAAGGTTCGTTCGATTTACGGATCAAAGGGATATTACGGTGAAGTCGGTCTCGCCTGGTCATATACCAATGCAAAACCAAAGTTTGTTAGCCCTTTGAATTTTAAACAAGAAAAATAAAAAGAAAGTGCAAGAAAGTAAAAACAAAGTCGCTATTGCCAATCCCCGCAACGGCGCCAAAAAACTTGTTGCGCGTAATAAGTGCTACGCAAATGTGCAAGTATACACGTCGCAAGTTATAGTATAAAAGATATCGTCTCCACAGGATTGGTGCCACTTCAAGAATCTAGTCTTTTGCAATTGTAAAAAGTAAAAACACAAGTAAAGGATTATAGAAGTTTTAACTAATAACTAATCTAGAAAGCAATTAAGTAAAAGAAAAGATGAATTCAATTGAGAGAGATAGGCTAGGTTATCGTGAGTTGAGGTGTGATAGCCGATTGGATTGTCTTGGTAAAAAAGAGTGCACGGCAACTCGATTTGCCGTGGCGACTTGCACAACACAACGGGTTGCCTTGGCAACTAATTGATGGTTGCTTGGGCGACTAGTTGGGCAACTACTTGGGCGGATGGGCAGCAACTTCAAGGTTCGGGCGGAGCATTCTTCAATGGTTTCTTCTTATCCCTAAGTCGAAACTCTAGCTACTTGTGCATGCCTTGATAATACATCCTGCGTGAATCAAGGGTGAACAACAACCAATCTTGCGCTCCTCTTAGCCGTTGAAATCCTTAACTTATTCCTAAGCCGGATTAATCTTCACCATCATTGGATTGAATAAAGATCATATTCATTCGTTTCTTGAATCTAACTCTCCCGATATTAGATAAATGGATGAAATCACGAGATCCTCTCCCAATTCACTCGCAAACAATAATAAGAATCAAGAATGAATAAACCTTGAAATAGAAAAGTGCAAACTCTTATTACCTAAACAAAAACCAATAGTTTCTCACAACCACAAAACACAATAACCATAGCCAAGTAAATTTAGTTCATGGCTAGGTTCCAAAGAAACACAAGATAAACATCCCTAGCATGAACCCAATCGAACAAGGAAGAAAAGATGAAGCTTGTCGAAAATTCCTTGCCCTAGATGCTTGCCGAAAATTCCCCTTGCTTCCTCTCTTGGAGTTGTCGAAATTCCCTCTTGCTCTCCCTCCTTGATCTTGTCGAAATCTCCTTGGTATTTATAGGGCTAGGCCAAAGTCCTTCTTTGAGGAGGAGTTTGAGTTGGAATTAAATTATCTTTAAAGAATATAATTCTTTATTATAATTTTATTCCTATTAGAACTTCTCCTATCCTCTTGGAATTTAATTCTTCTTTAATCTCTGCATGGCAATCAAATTCCTTTGGGCTTGGGCCTTGCTCCATGTCATCTTGGGCTTGTAAAGTCATGAATTTCGACATCCATATTGCTTTTAGTCTTTGTCGACAAATGCCATGGCAACTGGCTCGGCGTCTCCTTCATGCACTACCCTGGCAACTAGCTCGGCATTGCTTTGGCAAGTGATCCTGCACATACACACACAAAAACACACCAAAGCAGCATCTATTTCCACAAAAATCACCAAGTTATGTAATCAAGTTCAACGTTTGAAAGAAACATGGATTAATGCATGAATGGCTAACTATGCGACTAATATGAGCCTAAGTCTAACAATAATATGAGTAAAAAGGGTAAGAAAAATAGTACTTTTGAACACTTATCACTACTGTCAGAGGAATGGCTTCATTGAGCTACAAGAAAGAGAGCGCGAAGTAGGCACGTTACGAACCCGAATTGAGTCCCTTGAATAAAACCGTTGAGGATTATAAGGAAAGAATCAGTGTATTCGAAGAGGCTACAGCCCGAGGGGACATTTATTGGCAAAGGAGACTGCGTGACGCTGTCCGGATGGTGCAGGATAGGGACCAATATTACGCAAACCTGATGGTGGACATACAGCGAGTCGTCAGGCATGTGAACGATTTGGCCATCGAGGCTGAAACACTCTGACCTTTTGTAGTCCCAGAAATGGAAGAAGCTCCCAGGTTCATCAAGCTGCTCAGGGCTATTGGAAAATTAGGAGATAGAGCTAGGGCTTATTTGTAGGGTTCTGTATCGTAATTAGCACTCTTTTGTATTAGGGACCTTCATTTTGTAATATGAACTCTATTGTAATTTAGACCATTTAATTCCCGTGGAAGTAGTTCAAAAGGGTGATTACCAGTGGAATCAGTACCTTTATCTGCATACATTCTTGCATTGCATCATGACATTCACATCATTATACACGCATTTATTTTCCTTGCAACCATATTAATGTTATAAATATTGTGGCAGTGTGAAAATATAAGTTAAGCCGCAATCATTCATCATCCATATCTTACCCGATTACAAAGCAAGCTCATGGAAGACAGGATAATCAGTCTAGAAAAGGGACAAAGAGAGCTCGAGGCAAGATTTGATGAGGCTCAAAGAAGCCTCAGTGACCAGATTGCTCAGTCACAAGCATCGATAGTATCCGACATGACCGTATTGTTGGCTAAGAGTCTCGGAAAGAGAGTTGAAGGAGAAACCGCTCAAGAACTGTAAGGTACCCTGGTTCACAATAAGGTTCAACTGGCTGCGCCAAATCTGACTAGAAGGGTATATACGACCCTGCGGGGATGCTGGCTAATCTTCAGGTAGGGGCATCTGAGACTCAACCCCTTGACACTGAAGCACTCTATGAAGAGGAGGTGCCAGACCTGAATATGGTCGAAAGGATCAGGACAGAGGTAGAAAAAAAGTGGGAAGAGAGGTTTCGCCTCATGGAGGAAAGATTTAAAACTTTGCAAACCATGGAAGAATCAGGAAATGATGCTAGTGACTTGAGTCTGGTATCCGACCTTGTCCTACCACCAATATTTAAAACGCCAGAGTTCGACAAGTACGATGGAACCACGTCTCCTTCCGCGCATGTAACAATGTACTCCCGGAAGATGGCGGCCTACCTTAAGGATGAGAAACTATTGATTCACTGTTTCCAAGATAGCCTAACTGGGGTGGCATTGCGGTGGTACACCCAGTTGAGCAGGGTAAATGTTAAAACATGGAAAGATCTTTCAAGAGCATTCATCGAGCAATATAAGCACGTAACAGATATGACCTCCAGTAGAATTATATTGGAAAATATGGGGTAGAAGTCCAACGAAAGTCTACGACAGTATGCTCAAAGGTGGCGGGAAGTGGCCGCCCAAATTCAGCCACCCCTCCCGGAACATGAAATTACGCCATTATTCGTTAATACTTTGAAGGGGGCATTGTTCGATCGCCTCATTAATAACACGACACAGAGTTTTGCTGATTTGATTAGGACTAGGGAGTCCCTTGAATTGGCAATTAAGAGCGGTAGAATTGATAGCGGGGAAGGATCTCGAAAGTACAGCAAGAAGAATGAAGTAAACGCTGCCAGTACTTACGCTGCCCAGAAGAATTTTACAGTCTCACAGCCACAAGCGCCTGTTGGGAAAGCGCAAAACTCGAATCAAAGAGAGGAGAGAACCCCGAGAAAAGAGAAAGAGAGGCAAACTTTTACTCCACTACCCGTTCTGTACTCGGAGCTTTACTCTCATTTGTATGAAGTAGACCTGGTCCGTCCATATTATGTTACTCTGTTCAAACCGCCGTTCCCGTCCTGGTATAACCCGAACGCGCATTGTGACTATCACGGTGATGCCCCTGGTCATCCCACCGAGAACTGCCTTGCTTTCAAAAAACTTGTGCAGAACTTAATTGATTATGGAATATTGAAGTTTAAAGAACCAAGTGTAGCTACTAACCCATTGCCTAATCATGGGAACAGGGGAGTAAATGTTATTGAGGAATGCTTTACCAGGAAGATTAAGGATGATGTGTCGGAAATCAAATCTCCTTTGCGGTGGGTATTTCAGCAATTGTGCATGGCCCATGTGATCGACAAAGGCAAGAGAGTAATACAGAAGGGATGTGAAGTGTATTGCGAATTCCATCAAGACAAAGGACACGACATCCAAAAGTACGATGAGTTTAAGAGATTGGTACAACAATTGATGAATGAAAAGCAAATAGAATTCTTCGAAGAGCCCACAGGAAAGAAGGGGTCAGACGTACATATGACGGACGGCCTCAACGTTAATTACAGGAGAGATAGACCTCTTATCATCTCCTCCAGGCCGGGGAGTGCAGGTGTCTCCCAAGGAGAAACCACTAAGATAAATCTCAAAATCATCATCTCAGCACCATCCCCGTTCCCATTCAAGGATATGCGGCAAACTCCCTAGAACTATGCTGTAAATGTGACCACGCCAGAAAAGCCAGAATCTGGTGAGGTAAAAGAGCTTACACCGAAAAATGAGCAAGGCAAGAGTGATGTGAATGTCGGTGAGGTGGGCCATTTCACGAGGAGCGGCAGATGTTACTCCTCTGAGACCTTGAGGGCTGCTGAAACGGCCAAAGATAAAGGAAATGATACATCGGTTACCCCTGCGCAGATATTCGGTGAAGAACCTCTTCCAAAGATAAATGAGCCAGTAACTGAAGCTCAGGCCAAACAATTTCTAAAGTTCCTAAGACATAGTGAGTACAGCGTAGTGGAACAACTACGAAAGCAACCGGCTAGGATCACAGTGCTGGAGCTACTCTAGAGTTCAGAAAGACACCGTGAGACACTATTAAAATTACTAAACCAGACTTTTGTGCCCAGGACATTTTTGTTGTAAAACTGGACAGGATAGTGGGACATATCACTGCCTATAACCATATAACATTCAGTGACGATGAGATCCCCGAGGGTGGAATGAGGTCCACCAAAGCTCTTAACATCACAACCCACTGCAAAGGGTATGTGGTACCGGGGGTACTGATTGACAACGGGTCAGCACTGAACGTGCTGTCTATGGTGACCTCGCAGAAGCTACCAATAGATGGTTTTCACCTAAAGCCCTGCCATAACTCCGTGAGAGCCTTTGACAGCACACAAAGAGGAACAATGGGAAAAATTGAGGTGCCTCTATTGATCGGGCCGACTGAGTACGTGATTGATTTTGTGGTAATGGACATAAAACCATCTTACAGCTGCTTATTAGGAAGGCCATGGATCCACTCCGCAGGAGTTGTCCCCTCATCATTACATCAGAAATTAAAATTCATAATCGAAGGCAAATTGGTCACAGTAGAGGCCGAGCAGGAAATTATTGCTTCAGTGACATTAGATGCCCCGTACATTCAAAATGACGAGGATGCTGCAGAATGCTCTTTTCGAGTATTAGAGCTAGTGAATGCCACATTCGTCGTGGAGGGAAGTCAGATCCTCTATCCCAGGTTATCTAATTGTACCAAGATGACCGTTGCTGAAACTTTGGGCCGAGGAGCCAAAGCAGGAAGAGGGCTAGGGAAAAGATTGCAAGGGAGCCTATGAGCCAAAAGTATGATAACCAAGAATGACCGTTTTGGGCTGGGTTACAAACCAAGTGTCCAACAAAGAAAAGAAGAATACAAGAGAAAAGAAGAGCAAAGAAAATCCATATTTAAGGGAGAAGACATTCCATGGAGACCAATGTCCTTCCCTAGTTTGAAAACCACTTTTGTCTCTAGAGGATTCTACCAACCAGGGCAAGAGGTTGAAGAGTCAATTAAGGAAAATGACGTACTCAACAAAGAGGAAATATTTAATGAATCACTTGAGGGGATGTCCATCAACATGATAGCTGGAAAGGGCCGAGTCAGCAATATGTTGACCAACATCCGCCCCTGCCATCCCGCGGAAACTCTTGATAATTGGAGCCACATTGATCTACATGTGGTTTTTAGGACTAGATCAGAGTAATGCTCCGAATCAACCTTTTTGTTTTTGCCCATAAACAATGGGAATCTCTTGTATAGGGCACCTATGTTAACTTTTTGTTGAAATGAAAATATTTTCCCCGTTTTCTTAAATGGCAAACATTTCATTTATTTCATTCATTCATTCTTCATGTTCATCCACTTCATATAAAGCCATTCTCTTCCCAATACATTCATTCTCATTTAATGCAGGTCTCCCATGATTGGCTGTATGAATGATGCCGGATCCAATCCCGGGGTGAATTTTGAATGCCCCGAGATCTCAGAAAGAATTGGGGAAGAAGATGATGAGATAGAATGTGGGGTCCCTGTAGAGCTAAGGAGAATGGTGGCCAATAAAGAAAGGCAAATCATGCCCCACCAAGAAGAAACATAAGTTGTAAACTTGGGGAATGAAGAAGAGAGAAAAGAAGAAAAAATAGGGACGACGTTTTCCTCAAAAACCAGGTACGAACTGATAACCCTACTTCAGGAATTCAAGGATGTTTTCGCCTAGACTTATCAAGATATGCCAGGCTTGAATACTGACATAGTGGTGCACAAACTGCCAATGAAACCGGAATGCAAACCAATACAGCAAAAACTCCGGAGAATGAGACCAGACATGTTGTTAAAGATCAGAGAAGAGGTAAAAAACAGTTTGATGCCGGTTTCTTGGAGGTGGCCAAATACCCCGAATGGGTTGCAAACATCGTACCAGTACCGAAGAAGGACGGAAAGGTCCATATGCGTGTAGATTATAGGGATCTCAACCGAGCCAGCCCTAAAGACAACTTCCCCCTGCCACATATTGACACGCTGGTTGACAACACCGCGGGACACTCATGGTTTTCATTCATGGACAGCTTTTCAGGGTGCAACCAGATAAAGATGGACTCTAACGACATGGAGAAAACTACATTCATAACCATGTGGGGCACCTTTTGTTACCAGGTGATGCCTTTTGGGCTCAAGAACGCAGGGGCAACTTACCAAAGAGCAATGGTGACTCTTTTCCATGACATGATGCACAAAGAAATAGAAGTATATGTGGACGATATGATCGCCAAGTCCCGAACAGAAGAGGAGCACCTACAGAACTTAAAAAAACTATTCCAAAGACTACGAAAATACCAGCTGAGGTTTAACCCTGCCAAATGCACATTCGTCGTTACTTCTGGAAAACTCTTGGGGTTTGTGGTGAGCAGAAGAGAGATTGAGATCGATCCAGATAAAGTGAAAGCCATCCAGGATCTCTCACCACCCCACACTCAGAAGGAGGTCCGTGGTTTCCTGGGGAGGTTAAATTATATCTCTCGTTTCATTTCCCAATTAACTGATCAGTGTGACCCAGTTTTCAGACTTCTTAGAAAGAATAATCGCGGTGTGTGGGATGAGGAATGTCAAGAAGCCCTAGAAAAGATCAAAAGGTACCTGACAAATGCTCCAATTTTAGTCGCGCTAGTACCAAACAGGCCTTTAATCCTCTACCTGACAGTCTTTGAGAATTCAATGGGGTATGTATTGGGGCAACACGATGAGTCAGGGAAAAGAGAGCAAGCCATCTATTACCTAAGCAGAAAGTTCAATGATTGCGAAGCGCGGTACCCGCTAGTTCAGAAGCTGTGTTGTGCTTTAGTTTGGGCTACCAAGCGACTTAGGCAGTATATGTTGTACCATACTACTTGGTTGATATCCAAGCTAGACCCCTTGAAGTTCCTAATGGAAGCACCAGCACTAACGGGAAGGATGACACGCTGGCAGATGCTCTTATCCAAATTCGAAATTGTGTATGTAAGCCAAAAAGCCGTAAAGGGAAGCGTCGTAGCGGATTTCCTAGCTAGTCGCACCTCGGACGATTATGAGGCGTTGAACTTTAATTTCCCGGATGAAGACTTGATGTGCATTACAACCGAGGAAGAGGTTTCAGATGATAACTCATGGAAGCTTTATTTTGATGGAGCCTCTAATGCCCTCGGACACGGGATATGGGCCGTGCTAATTTCCCCCGAGAATGTCTATTATCCCTTCACTAGCAGACTATAATTCTTCTGCACCAACAATATAGTTGAATATGAAGCCTGAGTCATGGGACTGAACTCAGCTATTGAAAGAAAGATTAAGGAACTTCGAGTATTCGGAGATTCATCCTTAGTGATTTACCAGTTGCGTGGGGAATGGGAAGCCAAGGACTCGAAGTTGGTCAAATATTATTAATTAATTCAAGAGCTCGCCAAGGAGTTTGAAAAGATCAGCTTCAATTACCTTCTCAGAGAAGAAAATCAGATGGCAGACGCCTTGGCAACCTTGGCTTCAATGTTCAAAACGAACACGGGGGCAGAAATGAATCCCATTAAGATGCAGACTTTTGAAAGGCCTGCTCATTGTTGTAATGTGCAGGAAGAGATTGATGGCAACCCATGGTACTATGACATCTTGCAATATGTCAAGCTTCAAAAGTATCCGAAGGGGAAAATGATAATGACAGAAAAACACTCAGAAAAATGGCAACAAGATATGTCCTGGATGGGGAGATCCTATATAAAAGAGGCCATGATCAGACATTGTTGAGATGTGTGGATGCCCGGGAGGCGAAGGAGATTTTAGTCGAGGTACATGACGGTCTATGTGGGACGCATGCCAACGGGCTGTCTATAGCCCGAAAAATTATGAGGTATTGCTATTTCTAGTCGACCATGGAGGGAGATTGTATCGATTACGCTAGGAAATGCCACAAATGCCAAATTTATGCTGACAAGATTTACGCTCCCTCATCACCTTTACACACCATGAATTCTCAGTGGCCTTTTGCAGCGTGGGGCATGGACGTCACCGAGCAGATTCACCCAAAGGCTTCCAACGTACACCGTTTTATTTTGGTCGATATAGACTATTTCACTAAATGGGTGGAGGCAGCGTCTTACGCCAACATCACAAGGACTACAGTATGTAAATTCCTAAAGAAGGAGATCATTTGTCGATACGGCTTGCCAGAAAGGGTCATCACCGATAACGCTTCCAATCTGAATAACAAAATGATGACGGACGTATGCAACCAATTCAAGATAACACACCATAATTCCACGATCTATCATCCTAAAATGAATGGGGCGGTGGAAGCAGCAAACAAGAACATAAAGAGGATCATAGCAAAGACGACGGATACCTACAGGGATTGGCACGAAAAGCTGCCATTTGCACTTTTCGCCTATAGGACGTCCATTTGTACATCGACAGGGGCAACACCCTACTCCTTAGTGTATGGTACCGAAGCAGTACTCCCTATAGAGGTGGAGATTCCGTCGCTCTGGGTCTTAAATAAAGTAAAGCTGGAAGAATCTAAATGGGTGCAAGCCAAACTCGACCAGCTAAATCTCATTGAAGAGAAGAGACTAAAGGCCATTTGCCATGGTCAAATGTACCAAAAACGAATGATGCAGGCATACAACAAAAAGGTGCACCCAAGAGAACTCAAAAAGAGGGATCTGGTGCTCAAGAAGATCCTCCCGATTCAGAAAGATTCTCGAGGGAAGTGGATGCCCAACTGGGAAGGGCCATACGTGGTAAAAAGGCTTTCTCAGGAGGAGCCTTAATCTTAACCGAAATGGATGGGGACGAATTGAAAGGCCCTGTAAATTCTGATGCTGTTAAGAAATACTATGTTTGAAAAAAAAGGAAAGAAAAGAGAAAAAGAAAAAAAAGAAAGAAAAAACAAGAAACCTCTAAAGCGAAAACCTAAAAGGGCACTTTAGAACCCCGAATCAAAAATTCAGAAAAAAGAAATGTTGGAATGGTTGAACATGACAGTGAAATGAGGTATCGCCGCTAGAAGAAAAAAGGAGAAAGCAAGCAACGTAAGGTCGAGATTGACTGAGGACTAAAGCAGGCCCACCAAGATATTGACACTCATGCATCATGAATAGTTAGACATCCCTAGGATTAGGAGCATGTTAATTCATTTGTCATAGCATTTTGTCTTATTCTAAACAGGTATTTACAGATTCAAAGAAACATCGGTAGCCATCCTGGTGTGAATCCAAAATGTGAAGATGAAGGTTCTATATAGGAAGGGCCTATATTTCCAAGCGCTTGCAGTGAGAGGTTCTATATAGGAAAAATCCCCCGCTCCGGGGCTCTAGGAGCTGAAAGTTTTGTATAGGAAGGGCTCGCAGCTCCAGGGTGAAGACTAGCAGTTTTATATAGGAAGAACTTCCAGCCGGAGGAATTCACCCATGACACACAAGGTTTTATATAGGGAAAACATGTTGTGTTGAAAGCGAAGAGTCCAATATAGAAAGGGCTCCGAGCTTTATTGTCTTAGAGTGAGAGGTTTTATATAGGAAGAACTCATAGCTCCGAGATTTTAGAAGATAAAAGTTTTATATAGGAAGGACTGGCGGCTCCCGGGTATGAAGACTATCAGTTCTATACAAGAGGAACTCCCAGTCGGAAGAACCCATCTGTGGCGCAGAAGGTTTTATGTAGGAAAAACCAGCCGCGTTGAAGGCAAAGAGTTCTATATAGGAATGACTCCAAGCCTTACCGTCTCAGAGTGAAAAGTTCTATATAGGAGGGACTCATAACTTGAGGCTTCAGAGTGAAGGGTTCTATATAGGAAGAGCCTGTAGCTCCAAGATCGGAAGGGGAAGAAGTTATATATAGGGAGGACTTACGAGCCCAAAGATTCAGCTGAGGAAAAACGGAGAGTTCCAGAAGAACACGTGTTTCCAAAGCTACAAACAGGGAAGTCAGATAAAAATGAGTGCTTATGAATCTTTGCTTTGTTCCCATTCCACGAGAACAAGCAAAGAAGGGGCAACTGTAATCACTCATTTTTATCTGGTCTATAAATACATATTAGTATAATTATTAGTATATTAGCGTTGCATGTATACATGTATTATATTATTATACTATATGTTTATTATGTGCATGAGTGTTATTAATATACGTAAAGAGTGTGTAATGTGTGCATGTATATTATAAACTATGTATGTATACGTATTAATAAGTAATACGGTGTATGTGTGTCGCGCATGTATCTACATTTAGTACAAGCGTATTGTTTTTACGAATAATGTGTGTAGATGTTTATGTTAATTATGTGTATAATTATATATGCATGTATGCTAGTATGTTATATTAATTAATGTTTGCATGTGTGTTGTACGTATGTGTGTGCATAGGTACGTACGTATGTATTATCGTATGTGTATTATTATTATTGTTGTTGTTATTACTAATATTAATGTTATTATTATTAGACTAATATAAGATGAAATCCAAAAAAACATATTAAACCCCAAAGTGAATAATTACCAGTCCAAGTCTATTACATATTACAGGGCCTAAAAATATTAATATTATTACAAGGCCTAATCGGCCTAAACCCAAATCCCATATCCAAAAACCCTATCATCTAACCCTATTTTTTTCTCTTTCTTCTTGCGCAGCCCAATCTGGACCGCTGGATTAGATTTTGATCCAACGGCTCCAGATCAATCATGACGACCCATCTGGCCGTAAGTGTGATGCACGCGTTGACTGGTTGTATTCCACGTGCCACGTGGCTTCATCACGAATCTCCATGTCACCCTTCCTAAGCCACCGGGGCCGTTCATCTCCAAGGGATCGTGGTCGTTGGATCAAATCTAGTCCAACGGCCCAAAACAGATCTGGCTAAAATGATTTGTTTTCACATGCTCACTGGTAGCCATTGTATGTTCTGATCCATAGCCTGTCGACCGGCCAAGAGCGTCATTCTGCCGTACCGCCAACTCCTCAACCACCAAGTATGCGCAAAGAGCAAAGCAAAATCTAAAGACAAAGGAAAAGACATCAGTCTGCCATTACCAACAAGACAACCATTGACAATTGCTTATTTGTGTAAACAAAAAATTGGATATAAAAGAAAGCATGTAATCATATCTAAAAAAAAGGAGGGAGATTTTGGAAGATATCAAAATAAAAACCCAAAAAGTTTCAAGTGGTAATTTCTTTCTCTTCTTCTTTTCCTATATGCATGTCTTTCGAATAACAAATAAAGCATAAAAAATACAAAAAAGGGGGTTAAGGGGTCTACCTTCACCGTAGTCACTGTCCGGTGATAATCCCCCCAGGTTCTTTAGAACCGTGTAGGGTGAATCTGACGGTGACGTTTTTAAAGGTGGGGTTATTTATGAAAAAATAGTTCCAGTTTCCCTAGATCTAAGGCAAAGGGTGTTTGTTTTTTGAAATCTAGGTTGGTCTTCGATTTCTAGAAGTGAATACGCTTCGTTTGCGGGTTTTTGGGATGGTGGCCGGTGGTGGTGTGCGTCGGTAGGAGTGGCCAACCACCATTGTGTTTGGGAAATGGTTGAGTGTCTGGGGGCTTTGGGTTTCGAAATACAGAGTGTTTGGGGAAAGTTTATAATCGGTTTGAAAAAAATGAAAAAGGGTCCAAGGGTTGGATGAAATGTGTGTTTTATAGTGTTTTGTTTTTTTTAAATTTGGTAAAATTACATAATAAGGACCCCCGCATTATTGGATTTTTCAAAACGGGCTTGCCCCTTGGTCCAATTGCAACTCCAATCCCTCGCCCCTTTTAAAATCTCTCATTTTAGTCACTAAATTAAACCTGAATCAGTTTTTAAATGGTGAAATTACCTCATCAGTCCCACCGCGTTTTTGAAATTTTCACTCCGAGCTTGCCCCTTGGTCCAATTACATGTTTAGTCCTTTTAAGTTTCGTATGAATTGCAATTTCGTCCTTAAATCGTAGTTTATTACCTTTTAATTTATGTTTCCTATTTTCATTAATTTTCATTTTAGTCCTTTTTTCGTATCTAAATATTCATGTTTATTTATTATGATTTTATATGTTGATGTGGCCCTTTTTGTGTTCTCATGTGTTTCATTTATATATTTTTTATTCTCGTGTTTATATATATGTGTTTAGTTTATGATGATTATATCTTTTTACATGTTTGTTCGCTCGTTCGTATCATACATGTTCGATTCATGTTTTTAGTTGGCTCGTATACGACATGTCTTTATATTTTAGCATATATTGTATGTTCTCTTTGCTTTTAGGTTATGCATTAGTGTGTTTTCTTTTGTCATGTATAATACCGTGTTTCTATTTTTCGTATGCAAATTATGTCGTATGATATGTGCTAGGTATCAGTTTCTTTGTTAGTACGTCGTTTTGATTTGTGAAATTAATATCATAATACATTCATGTCATGCATATGTTACATTGTATGTATTCTTGAAGTATGGGTTCTTTATTTACTAAACGTTTTATTCATGCTTCATTATTATTATTACTATTATGATCTGCCATATTTGTATTTTTATCATATTTGTTTAGTTTTGTGATATCTATGTCTTTATTATTTATTTTGCCCTTTACCATATGAATGTAAGTTTATGTTTTTGAATTATTTCTTTAAGATTGCATGTCGAGATATATAAACTGTCAATGCGGTGCCCTTTTTTTATCCGAGCGTAAACGAGGCCAGTATCAGGCGTAGTGATAGTGGTTAGGCGTTTACTCTCGGATAACGGGGCCTTTAAAATCCACTCGCACTTATAACCGAATCTTAACTTAATCGTCACTTTAATCCGAAAAATCTAATATTAATAAAGCGGTAATTATTAAAGTACCAATTTTGGGCGGTGTGGGGGTGCTAATCCTTCCCCATCCGTAACCGACTCCCGAACCCAAAGTTTTTGAATCTCTGGTTTTATGGTGTCCGGCCTACCTAAGTGGCCAGTGGCGCCTCCAATTTCTAAATAAAACGCAGTTTTTGAAACCCCCACGGAATGAATATTTTAATACCCAAAAAACCACAAATGCTTCGAAAACTCGTTTTTAGAGAAAATGGGACATCGCTACAGTAACCGACCAAGATCCAAGCTCAAAATAAACCCGGCCCAAAACCTAATAAACCTATTAACCTAAAATAAGCCCTAACTCTAACTCAACTCTATTGACCAGCTGCCGCCGCTGTCATTCATCCATCGATGTTCGTCTGCAACCGCCGTCACCGGCAAACCACCCGAAAGCCCTAAATAAACCCCTAATCAACCCTAAAAACTAACCCTAATCAACCAAAACCCTGAAATAAAATAAAACCTATTCTACCATATCACCATCTACCTTATCTCTGCCATACCCAATATCCCGAGAAATCCGGCCGTCACCTTTTCCCATCCACTCAGATCTGCAACAACAAATTAAAAAGGGGGTTGTTATTTTTTTAAAGCAAAATTTCGGTTATAAAACCGAAGGGGAAAACAAATGTAAAGGGGCTATTAGATCTAAAAAACAGAGTTGAGGAGAGTTTTAGAGGGAAGATTGAAAAAAGGGAATTTTGTGAAGGATTTCAGATCGAAAAATGTAAGATTTTAAACAATCTCAAAATCAAAAATTTCAAAGTCCATCTTGTTATTTAGAATTAAAAGCAAAGTTTGTTTAGTTTTTTTAAATCGTAATACATTTTCGTTTTCAAAATCAAAACCTTTTTGTTTGTAAAACTCAAAACAAAAAAAAGAGAAAGTCTCGAGGCTTATCGGTGTTGCCGCCATGGATCTGTTGTGAGGCCGTTGTTGCCGATGAACGACGTCGAGCGGAGAAGCGAGCGACCGCCGCTGCTCTGGTTCGAAAAGGTTGAGAGGAAACAATATGGATAGGGTTTGGGTGTTTCTTTTAATCCATTTGAAATAAAGAAACTTTTAATCTTTTAAAACCGCCAAAGCCAAAATGACGCCGCATAGGCTCCAACCCGACGTGGTGACCCGGTAATCTGGGGAGGATCCGCGTCATTTTTAAAATGGGTTAATTCATTCCTTGGTCCTTGTTTTCTCTTCCTGCTTTCATTATGGTTCGAGGGATAATTACATTTTTTATCCTTCCTTTTTTATTCTCTTTTAGTTTCGCTTTCTTTCTTTTAATTCAAGCGTTTAATTTTCATTTCAGCTTGGTTTAGTCACCTGTTCGGGTTTATTTAAATTCCAGTACTTCCATTTATTGTTATTTCCTTTCCAGCCTACGCATTTTACATTTTGTTTTATTTTAGTCCATAATATTTGTCATACATGCCATATAATTTAATATTCATGCATCTTGGTCCTTACTCTTTAATTTTATGATGTTTTATATTAGCTTAATTCATGCATTATTATTACTACTACTACTATTATCATCATCATCATCATCATCATCATCATCATCATCATTATTATTATTATTATTATTATTATTATTATTATTATTATTATTATCATAAAGTAGTTTATTATATATATTACATGTAAGATATATGAACTTCTTGTTTATAGTTTATGTATAAAATTTTTATATATTTATATACCTTTATATATTATAGGTCTTTATATTTATAAAATAAAATATATTATTTTGTTTAATTACAGCATATAAGAAATATAATAATGAACATTCATTTTTGTAAATATGTATATAAAAAACTGCTAACCTAATATATATATATAGTATTTTTATAAGTATAATTATTATATGTATTTTACATTAAATATAACATTTTAGGTATATTTTTTACATGCTACTTTATATTTTGCACCATATACGTTTTAAAAAAATCATCAAAAAATATTTTTTTTAAGAAATTAATTTTAAAATTTTAAAACTTTGAGAAACATGTCCCTGGCGTAAAGGGATGTGATTTCTTCAAATTTTTCAAAAAACGAGAAGCCGTGCCCTGGGCGCAAAGGGATGCGGTTCTCTCAATATTTTCGGTATTTAAGAATCATAATTTAAATTTTAATCAAATTCAGAATTTCCAATCCCAAGAAATTAAATAATCGACTAGGTACCAATTTTGGGCGGTGTGGGGGTGCTAATCATTCCCCATCCGCAACCGACTCCCGGACCCAAATTTTGAATCTCTAGTTTTATTTTGGCGTTCGGTCTACCTTCTTAAAATGATCGGTGGCGACTCCACATTTTTAATCTCCAAACTGGGGGGGCTTTTTTCAAACAACAAAAAATAAAATTTTAAAACCCGAACGTACAAAAACAAAACGAGCGCCGGACGGATTTGGGTGATTACAGCTGGCGACTCCACTGGGGATATTTTTTTAAAAGAGAGTCAAGCCATGAGTTGATTATTTTTTTAGTCTTGGTCGTTGGAAATTGGCGAATTCGATTTTAATTTAAAATATGATTCTGTCTTTTTTAGTAAGATATGCATTTTATTTTTGAAAATATAACTGATTTACTTTTACCGCATTCCAAGAGCTTTCTACCCGAGCTCCATCCTTTTTTAAGTGAAAGTGTGATACCGCCTTCGTGTGGGTTACCACCGTATAAGTTGGTGAATTGTTTTCATGATATATTTCTTATGCTTTCATGTGGGTTACCTCCGTATAGACATAAGGGATGTATCCCCTTGAATTGAACTTGGCCCATTTGAAGCCTATAATGGGTGAGAATCAGGGGCCTTGCTACCTTTAGTAACGGACAGCGAGGACAATTCGGGTACTCTTCCCTAGAACCAGAACCGCATATAGTGAGCCGTAGGAGCCAACATTTTTAGAGCCATGCGAAACTCTGCCCGTTTAGCGGTTACCCTTTTAGGATTTGATGCATTTTTTATGTACAATTTTTTTATCTGTTTTATTTTTACCTTAATTACCATTTAATTTATTCATTCGATTATTTTAGTCTGAACTGACCCATTTTTTCTTTGTGATCATATCATATTAAATTTGTTCATTTTGGCATTAACTACATGACATAACACTTTAATTTTTGCATTTTAACCAGCATGAAATGCTGATTCACGACTGGTACATAATTTGAAAAATTATCACCGGGAGAAAATCTAGTACTCTGGATATCAATGCAATATTCAAAGTTGCAAATGAATTCCGTGAGTTCGGAAGTTGAGCCACGAGAACCATTTTTGAATCAGTACTTTCACATCTAAGACATGTACCTCGCATATATACATTTTGAAAATTTTAAAGTCGGTCCCCGGGGTACCCCATTAGATACAGCAAAGTGGGTCGATCTAGCACCTTACAAAACCTCTACAAGAGTCCGATCTTAGGGCATATCCAAAAGCATTTGCCGCAAGCACCATGCCTCCGACAAGGCTTCAATTTGGGGGCATTCTCCATCAAGTTTCAGAAACAAGCATTCGATAGCTACATATCATCACCGCTCTGTATTGATCCGAAAAGGATGAGCTGTCGTGAATCAACACAGCAAATTTGAACCCAACTTAGGGGAAAAAATGTGCTCCAGAGTTTCAAATTTGCTACAAGAGTAGTCTCATACGATGGCATAAAATGAACAAAATTTTGGGGCATGCACCCAGATGAAAGTTGATTCAAAGAAAGGTGATCGAACCCAGGACGAGGTTGGGGCACCGCCACATACAATAGACCAAGATCCTGACATGACCAATGAGGAGTCAAAGGCATCCCTTTGAGGACCAAAAAATCATATCACATTCATGAATTTAGTTGCATTCATCTTGCATTGAATCGTTTTTGCATACGTCATACATCTAGATTAAGTGCGTACACCAAAGTCACCATGTATTTAGAATAGACAGATGCATTTAGGCATAAAATTAGATGCATTCATTTTTGCTTGTTCATACAAACAGGTTCGAAGAAGAGATCGAACATCCTCAATATGGGGGTAATAACACGATGGAAAACCTTAGTCTTGGAGGAGGCTAAGCACATGTACAAAAAAAGGAGAAGATGATGCTGAAACATCTAAATAAAAGAGGTACCAGTGACAATTTTTTTGAACATTTACTAACAAATGTTTTTTTCCTTTTCAGGATCTCATTCCCCCGATGATGGTGTGGTAGATAACAACATTTTTCCGACTCTCACTCCTGCCAACAGAAATTCTTTTTAGATCCTGCCCTCTGCTGATAGAGTAAAAGAGCAATTTTTTCCAAAGATTGTCTCACTGTCAATGGCACAACAATTCAACATCTTGCAAATCATGCCTCCGTCAGTGGTGGTAGGCCAACTTAGTACAGATCTTGCCTTCGTCGCTGGTCTTGCAGATCAAATTTTCCATCCAGATCCTATCTCCCCGTCGGTAGTGTAGGGGATCTCATATTTTGCTGATCTAGTCTCTCCGTCAGTGGTGTAGCAGATCAAATCTTACCCAGGTCTTGCCTCTTCGACAGTGTTGCAGCTAGACCAAACTTTTTCCTTGGAATTTATGGTAAAAAATTCAAAAAAATAAAAAATCAAAGAAAGAAAAAAGAACGAAAGAAAAAAACAAAAATAAAGACAAAAATAAAAAAGCAAAAAAAGGGAAATTAAAAAAAATCAAAAAGAGAAATCAAGTTGTTGTCATTCGTCAATCTTGCTCCTCCGTTGATGGTGTTGTAAGATCCAAGTTGTTGTTATTCAATCTATCCCTTCTGTTGATGGTAAGGCTAATTCCAAGTTGCTGAAATCCAATCCTGCTCCTCTATTGATTGCGTAGTAGGATTCATATTGTCGTCATTCGATTCTGCTTCTCTGTTGATGATCTAGTGGAGTCCAGGTGCAAAAATTCGATCTTATCCCTCCGTTGATGGTGTGGATAGATCTAACTTGATTGATTTTCGGTTCTACCTCTTCGTCGGTGTTGTAGCTAAACAAAATATTGCCAAATTTTGATCATGCCTCTTCGTCAGAGTCGTAGCTTGATCGCAAAGAAACCAACCCCTTCGATCATGCCTCTTCGTCAGAGTCGTAACTGGATCAAATTTTCAGACCTTACCTATTCATCGGTGTTGTAGCTGAACCTAATTCACTAACTTTTGGTCTTGCCTCTTCGTCGCTGTTGTAGCTAGACCAATTTTGCTAACTCTTGATCCTGCCTCTTTGCCAGTGTCGTAGCTGGATCAACATTACTAACTTTAGGCCTTGCCTCTTCGTTGGTGTTGTAGCTTGGTCAAAATTTACTAACTTTCAAGTTTTATCAATATTGTAAAAAATGAAAAGAAAAATAGAAAAAAGAAAAAATCAAAAAATCAAAAAATCAAAAAAAAAAAAGAAGAAGAAAAAGAAAAAGAAGAGAAAAAGAAAAAAATCAAAAAAGAAGAAAAAATCAAAAGAGCTTTCAATTCTTCGATCCTACATCTTCGTCAGAGTTGTAGTTGGATCAAACATCATAATTTTCATCCATCGATCCTGCCTCTTCGTCAGAGTTGTAGCTGGATCAAATCCTCAGACCTTGCCTCTTCGTCGATGTTGTAGCTTGGTCAAATCTAACTTTTGGTTCTGCCTCTTCGTCGGTGTTGTAGCTGAACCGAACTTACTAACTTTTGGTCTTGCCTCTTCGTCAGTGTTGTAGCTAGACCAAATTTACTAACACTTGATCCTGCCTCTTCGTCGGTGTCGTAGCTGGATCAACATTACTAACCTTAGACCATGCCTCTTCGTCGATGTTGTAGCTTGGTCAAAAGTTACTAACTTTCAAGTTTTATCAATGTTGTATCTAAAAAAGAGAGAAAAGAAAAGCAAAAAAAGAAAAAAAAAGAGAAATTTTTTTTTCAATTTTCTGATCTTTTCTCTTCGTCAGGGTTGTAGCTGGACCAGACATTGGAACTTTCATCTATAGATCCTATCTCTTCGTCAGTGATGCAGCTGGATCGAATTTTGTAGACCATGCCTCTTCGTCGGTGTTGCAGCCGTGTCGAATCTTCTTTAGGTATTAACTCATCATCAATAAATATAGCAAGTCGCACTCATTTTGTTTCCCCAACAAACAACCCCCATTTTGAAGATTTTGCTTCCCCAAGAGTGACAAGGTGGATCAACCAAGATAAAAAAGAATACCTGCGTCAAAGAGAAAGAAGATCTACCGAATAACGAAAACATGTATCAAGAGGAGAAGTTCAGCCGGACCAGACAAAACGGGTCATTTTTAGTCTTTGCTCTATTGCTGTTACACAGCAATGAGCAAAGAGGGGCAGCTATCATAACCCGTTTTGGGTCTGGATAACCGACCCAGATCCAAGCCCAAAATAACCCGGTCCAAAACCTAATCAACCCATTAACCTAAAACTAAGCCCTAACCCTAACTCAACCCTAATGACTAGCCGCCACCACCGTTCATCCACCGTCGTTCGTCTGCCGCTGCCGTCACCAGTAAACCACTCAAAACCCCTAAATGAACCCCTAATCAACCCTAAAAACTAACCCTAAGTCAACCAAAACCCTGAAATAAAATAAAACCTAATCTACCATATCACCATCTACCCTATCTCTGCCATGCCCAATATCCCGAGAAAACGGCCATCACATTTTCCCATCCACTCAGATCTACAACAACAAATTAAAAGAGGGGGTTGTTATTTTTTTAAAGCAAAATTTCAGTTATAAAACCGAAGGGAAAAACAAATGTAAAGAGGGCTTTAGATCTAAAAAACAGAGCTGGGGAGAGTTTTAGAGGGAAGATCGAAAAAAGGGAATTTTGTGAAGGATTTCAGATCGAAAAGTGTAAGATTTTAAGCAATCTCAAAATCAAAAAAATTTAGAGTCCATCTTGTTATTTAGAATTAAAAGCAAAGTTTGTTTAGTTTTTTTAAATCGTAATACATTTTCATTTTCAAAATAAAAACCTTTTTGTTTGTAAAACTCAAAACAAAAAAAGAGAAAGTCTCGAGGCTTACCGGTGTTGCCGCCATGCATCCGCCGTGAGGCCGTTGTTGCCGATGAACGGCGTCGAGCGGAGAAGCGAGTGGTCGCCGCTACTCTGGTTCGAAAAGGTTGAGAGGAAAAAATATGGCTAGCGTTTGGGTGTTTCTTTTAGTCCATTCGAAATAAAAAAACTTTTAATCTTTTAAACCCGCCAAAGCCAAAACGACGCTGTATAGGCTCCAACCCGACGCGGTGACCCGGTAACCCAGGGATGATCCACGTCCTTTTTAAAATGGTTTAATTCCTTCCTTGGTCCTTGTTTTCTCTTCCCGCTTTTATTATGGTTCGAGGGATAATTACATTTTTAATCCTTCCTTTTTTATTCTCTTTTAATTTAGCTTTTTTTTCTTTTAATTCAAGCGTTTAATTTTCATTTCAGCTTGGTTTAGTCACCTGTTCGGGTTTATTTAAATTCCAGTACTTCCATTTATTGTTATTTCCTTTCCAGTCTATGCATTTTACGTTTTGTTTCATTTTAGTCCATAATATTTGTCATACATGCCATATAATTTAATATTCATGCATCTTGGTCCTTACTCTTTAATTTTATGATGTTTTATATTAGCTACTACTACTACTACTACTACTACTACTACTACTACTACTACTACTACTACTACTACTACTACTACTACTACTACTACTACTACTACTCCTCCTCCTCACTGCGCTTGCTCACTTCTTCTTTATTCTTCTTCCATCTCTTTGCTACTACTATTATTATTATAAAGTAGTTTATTATATATATTACATGTAAGATATATGAACTCGTTGTTTATAGTTTATGTATAAAATTTTCATATATTTCTCTACCTTTATATATTATAGGGTTTTACATTTATAAAATAAAATATATTATTTTGTTTAATTACAACATATAAGAAATATAATAATGAACATTCATTTTTGTAAATATGTATATAAAAAAACTACTAACCTAATATATATATATATAGTTTTTTTATATAAGTATAATTATTAAGTGTATTTTACATTAAATATAACATTTTAGGTATATATTTTTACATGCTACTTCATATTTTGCACCGTATATGTTTAAAAAAATCATCAAAATATATATATATATTTTAAGAAATTAATTTTAAAATTTTAAAACTTCGAGAAACGTGTCTCGGGCATAAAGGGATGTGATTTCTTCAAACTTTTCAAAAAAGAGAAGCCGTGCCCCGGGCGCAAAGGGATGCGGTTCTCTCAATATTTTCAGTATTTAAGAATCGTATTTTAAATTTTAATCGAATTCGGAATTTCCAATCCCAAGACATTAAATAATCGACTAGGTACCAATTTTGAGCGGTGTGGGGTGTTAATCCTTCCCCATCCGTAATCGACTCCCGGACCCAAATTTTGAATCTCTGGTTTTATTTTGGTGTCCGATCTACCTTCTTAAAATGATCGGTGGCGACTCCACATTTTTAATCTCCAAACCGGGTGGGCTTTTTTCAAACAACAAAAAAAAAATTTTAAAACCCGAACGTACAAAAACAAAATGAGCGTCGGGCAGATTTGGATGATTACATATTCATTTTAAAGTTAATCAGTATGCTCCTCGTAGTTCAATCCTGGATTCGTCCTGACCCCAGACAATGTATCTATATGTCTACGAACCCGGAGTCGGAGGGTACTTTTGAGGCGAAGAATTATGATGCAATCATGACCGAAGAAACGAATGACGAACTGTTGGTAAAATTGTATAACACAAAGTAGTCTTTTTTTGGGTGAAAAGTATGATTTCATAGCAACGGAATCATACATGGGGTGTTACCACAAGCCTCATTAAAAGTCTTCCTAATCCTAAATAGAGGAAAATAGTACAAACGGTAACACAAGCTAACAAAACATACTGAATCATAAACAACCCGTCGTAAGCGAACGAACCTAAAAAAATCTGCATAACCTCTACTGTGATCCAACCAAAGTCTCACCTTGCACCAGCTGACCAACTGAACCCAGCGGAGAATCAAAGAACACAACCTCAAAGCTCCCAAAATTGGCTAACTTTGCACAAGCATTCGCAACCTGAATGCCTTCGCGTCGAATATGCTCAACCTGAAGCGTCCAGGGACGGTCCCAAAGTTCCAATAAATGGTCGCGTAATCCATGCAGGTATGTATACTCGCGTTTAATAATTCAGATAGCCTCAATACTATAAGCTTGCACAGAAGTAGTCTTTATTTTGGTAAAATTAATTCTTACCACCTTTTTGGTAATATTGAATGAATGGAGAAATTGATTTTTTTTCTTTAAAAAAAATCTTTCATATTATTTCTTACATTTTACAAAATCTTCCATTTTTTTATTTTCGACCAAATATGTGTGCTATTAATGAGAGAGTTATTTAGGGAATACTTTTTATATTTAATTGTGGATTTTTTTAGGGGATTCACTTTATTTTGGACAGTTCTTTCTGAACTAAGAGACGAGGCACAATTGAACAAGAGGTTAAATAGATTTTCATTCTCGATTCCTTAACATCCCGTAGCTTATTAAATAATTCAAGAATTCGTTTCTCATGCGAGTTGGGTTTGAAGAGATTTTTTTAATACTAGTTGAAACCCAATTCTATGAGAAACAGATTTTTTAGTTATATTATGGGGTGTTAACGAATAGACATAAAAAAATCTATTTCATTTTCTTCTTCAAGAAATGGAATTAGAATAATGGTCGAACAGTTTTAGAGCATCTATTTATTTTTTTGAATAGAACCAACAACCTAGGTGAGACAAAATGGTCGTCCTAGATATTGAACCTAGGACCTAAAAAGGAGGAGGAAGAGGTTCCAACATTTGTTGACTCGGTCTATATTTATAACATGAAAGCAAATGAAAAACAAGTATGGAGCTGCCTTTTTTATCTGGTAATATTGCTAATTTTGTCTTGTTATAGTGAGTTGAGCTTGGAAGTTTGAGGGCAAGATCCAGGGTCGGATTCAATGACTTTGGTCAATCAATAATCGCAAAGTGACCAACATGTACGCTCCCAAAGTAATAATTGCAGACATGATCCCTACCCAGTTCCTTCCCCACGTACACTTGATTCTTGTTAGGCTGTTCCCGGTCCCAATGTATCGTATCTTCAAATGAATTTATGACATTTGAGATATATTCTTTTCATATAAAGTATTAAATAAACGTTGTGAACAAAAGAACATTATTATTTTAGTGAAGGATGTATAAATAATTTTTTTGTACAAATACGAAATAAAAAAGCTTCAAATTTTGAAATCAACTCTGAAAATTAAAAAAAAAAAAAACTTGAAACATTGGCAGAGTTGTTACACATGAAAGCACATGGGTACATAGAAGCATATGACTTTTGCCAGCTTCCAAAAATAGAGACTTCATTAGATTTGAAAGGAAAAGTGGAAAAGATAGGAAGAATCTCTTGCAAGAAAAGGCAACAAAAGCATGGCCCACCCAAGCTTCATCAGAAACTGCAATGGGAAAGGGGATTACCCTTCTCCCTGATTAAAAATGAAACACCAGTCTGTGGCTAAAATGAGATGGTATCAGATAACATAATTGCCTGTTCAACCAGTTGATGACAAGTAGCCTTGAACTAAACTCCCATTGTCCCCAAATAGTCCCGCTTCAAGTAGCCTTGAACTAAAATCACAATCACTTTTCTAGTTGGCTAGAAGAATGAAACCAGACTAGGGAGGGAGGATCCTTCCATCAACAAAATATACTCGCTTTCGTCGGACTTTCGGATGGAGTGGAAAAGGACATTCTATCCTGTCTCTATTTACAATATCTCAAATAGGTCTAGTTCTAGGAGGGGTGCCCGGTGTTTGAACTTTTGGTAGTGAAGTTTGAAGCCAGGGATCCTGAGTGTATTTTGGATTTGGTCTCGAAGCATTTGCAGAGAAATCACTCAATTTGTAACTGCTCTGTCCTACAAACTGATAAGCCGGATGAGGAGGAGAAAGAAAACAACTCTTGTGGGCCATACCATGTCTTAATGGACTTGAACAAGGAGACACGGGCAAAGATGTGATTGCTCTTGCATTATCTCTGTGCATATGAATACGTGACAGGCAAGTTTACTTTAGAACTTCATGCCATATATTTTGAGTGCAGAAATGAAAGAAGAATCTTTAGTACCTTGGACTCCTTAAAGCTCTTGAAGTTGTAGTCATTCCCCTTGTCTCATAATCTCCATCAAATGAGAGGATATTATTTCTACTGGACTGCATTTCTAGTATGGGCTGCTCAGAAAGTTAAAATTAACAATAGAGATTAGCTTAAATTCAGCTTGTGTTACTGATAAGTAAACTTCAAGCACATACATTCATTAATATATGTAAGCTTAAATAGTGCAAAACAAGATAAAGGTATGGCTGCAACAATCAAAGAGGCTAAAACTGGCAAAGAAAATACATTGAACATTGACGTATGTTTTAGAACCATTACATAAAAAGCGATTGGTTGATGTACTAATCAGTTCAGGATGTACAGAAGATAAAGTACATACAATCAGAGTAATAAAGTCCATCAGAAAAGGAAAAAAAAGAGAAACAAGCATCTTAAGAATATATACCGGAGTGCGGCTTCCATCAAAAGTGTAAGGAAATGCATCATTTGTTATGCTGATGTTAGCGACTCTTGTTGTTGCTTGGTCTCGAATGAAAGGGTGATCTAGCAGTTGAAAGGCTGTAGGACGCGCTGATGGTTCCCTTTGCAAGCAAAGCCTTATGAAACTTTTGGCTTTACTAGAAAGGTGATCAGGAATCTCTGGCATATCTTTACTGTTTCCTATTTTAAATATTGTGGCCACCTGTTGAATTCAGAAATAACAGAAGGATTAATCCAAATTCCTAAACAGTTCAGAGCTTGACAGAAAAATACATTATTTGAGTAATGTTAAGAGATAATATGTCGTACCCCTTCATACCGATGCCATGGAGGTTTTGATGTTGCCATTTCAAGTATAGTGCAGCCCAAACTCCAGATATCCACTGCAAGGTTGTAGCCGTTTGTATTCATTACAACCTGAAATCAAAAAATATACACATAAGTGGCCATACCTTGGAGAACTGGAGTAACTAAATGGGAAAAGCAATTAGCAATTAAATAAAGATTAAATAGTTTATAACGAGAAAAAAAGGGGGTGATTCTGTGATCATATAATTGAACGGGAGAGGAAAAGCAATACCTCAGGTGCCATCCAGTAAGGACTTCCCTTCAACGAAAGCATTGTACCACAAACTGTTATCTGGTTCAGAAAGAAAAATAACAATAAGTGGCCTGCTTTTCCATTTGACTAGGGATAAACTACAGTAGGGAGACAATATCACTGGCCATTGTCTTATTAGGTTTCGATTTGTTAATTTATGTCAGTCTTCACATACGTTTTCAGTATTCATTCATAGGATTCTCATGTGTTAGATTTACATCACAGTCTAGATTTTCCGTCTCGAGACTAGTCAATTCTGTAAAGGCAAGAATGCTCAAGTGATTGCGTAAAGGATGATATATTCAAAATGATAGTTACATTTTAATCTCTGTTTTCTTTACAACCAAAACCAGCATCGCATTAATATGTCATTTAATAGATATTAATCTTGGTCACCACCTATTTTCCAGAGATACTTAAGCTTCAGTATTCTAGAATTAAACCAATCAACCCCAACATGAGATACGGTAACATACATGTTTTGCCATGCCAAAGTCTGCCAACTTGATTTCACAAGTAGGATCTACTAATATGTTTGCCCCTTTTATGTCCCTGAAACACAAAATCCGCAGGTTTAAAACAAAAGAAAGTTGATGCCAAATTTTCACACCACAGACAACTAATTATCCAAGTACCTGTGCACTGTATTTCTTCCATGCAAGTAAGCAAGCCCAGAAAGAATTTGTCTTGTATAGTTCTGAATAACAGGTTCCTTGAAGGCACCATACTCTTGAAGCAATTTGTGGATTGAACCACCAGAGACATATTCCAAGTAAACTGAGAGTGCTTCTTCACCCTGAAAAATGGAAATTAGATTTATTATGAAGCAAGGTACAATTAACTGGGATTTGGAGAAGGATTCCAATTGTCATTCTCCACTCCCCTTTCTTTTCCACATAATGCAATTGATCATTTGCTTGTCATGTCTTGTTAAGCAAAGTAAAAAAAAAACATACAAGTTCACTTCCATAGTATTGAACAATGTTTGGATGAGATAGCTGATTCAGCAAATTAATCTCCTGTTGATATTAAAAAGAATTAGAAAAACCAGGCTCTTAAATGTGGCAACTTGTAAATGATCTCAATATCAACTGGTAATAAAAAAACAGAATGTGAAATCTGAATGGAGATTATGTATCATTAATCAGTGAGAATCAGACAAAACTATTACCTGGTTCAGTTGCTTTAGGCTTTCTTTTGATGTCTGATCATCAGAGACAAGCCTGACTTCTTTTATTGCACACATCTGTCCACTTTCACTGTTGAACGTAGATGCGCAATACTTAGAGAAACACAATGCGAAAAACTAAAAGCATACCCACGATCTTGCATGCTAGCAGATGAATGCATCACAACAGCTAATTTCCATGACTAGTAAATCTAAACTAATTTATGACTCACAGCGTGTGATGATTAACCGATACAGGAAGCAAGTCCTACCTATTAAATCCAAGGTAAACGTGTCCAAAAGTTTCCCTCCCTAAGAGTCTACCTCTTCTTCATTTTGATAGAGTACAAGGTGTATTTTCAGTCACTCCACAAGCTCTTCTGCTGCTACTGATAGGCAATGAAGAAGAGGGACTAGTGGGAGAACCTGGTGGAAGAGGCAACTTATGACACACAGATTTTCCATCTTCCTTTCTCCCTGTAGGAGACTCGATACTCCCTGCGGACAATTGATGATGAAGAGGTGATGTTGGGCTGGTCGGCCTTCTCGACCCAGGACCGGGGCTTTTTGACCTCATGTTCATTCTAAATTCACCTTGGCCTCTGGGATCAATATTTGACCTGGACTTCAGTTAATGTCAGCTCTCTGAATATCATTACAGAAAATGCTTCATTTGAGTGTGAATAACCCAATACCATACGACAATTTTGAATATTTAGCTCATTACATACAAATGGTATGTTACTTATAGATGTAAGAATCCAGTACTATGTCAATCAAGAATTACATGCAATGCTGATTCATTATAAGTGTTAAAGTTTTACCCTTTGGCGAACATTGTTTTAATAGTCATCAAAGTCAGCGAAATATAAACATTAAAATTAAACAGATTTATAACCCAAATCTGTTTTCTAACTGTAAAGTAAACAAGTATCTGACAGCCAAAAATAAGAGGAATTTTCAGTTCCAAAAGCTGAAAAGTGAAAAGTATTAGCACACAGCAGGCCCAAATGGATATATTGATAAAAATAATTAAAAGAAGGAAGACGAAAGAAGTCAAATACTGACAGCCAAGAAAAGACAGAGAAAAATATTTTTTTATTAAATTAATTAATCAACAACTGCTTTATATACCAGAAAAAATGAGTAACTACCCCAATATTAATTCAGAAATTTTAATATAAATGAAATTAATCTTTCAAAATTCGGATTCCAATGCATGTTGGGGAAAATAAGAACCTGTATGCGATGAATTGAATCGGATCATTTGCAATCTGATTATCGTCAGAAGAGCAATCACTTGAAACCGAAGGCGGCCCAGATCCTAACCCGACAACAAGATCACTTTGCATCGACGAGACAGTTGGTGTAGGCAAAGGAATCCCTATTTTTCCCCTGAATCCGAATCGAAACCCGAAAACCCAGATGACACACCAACAACGCTGAAGTCCTTGCTGGCACGTGGCGAATTACCGGTGGTTAAAACAAGGCCTCCTCCACTATCAAAGCTCTTAGGGGAGTAGTTGTTGCTGTGGTTCTTGTCATCGGCGTCGGCTGCTGCTTTAATTTTACCGGCAGAGCCGCCGGCGGAAGAAACGCTAGAAGCGGCAGCATCTGTTTTGGTACCCCGTGGACTTCAATTTTGACTCTCTTCTTTGCTCTTACTCGACTTTTTACCCCACCAAGCAGGCATTTTAAAAAAAAACGAAATTGTTTCTTCGCTAAGTTGACGATGACGATGAACAAGAAGAAGGAAAAATTTGTGATTTGTGAAAAAAAAAAAAAAAGAGAACAGATTTTATATTGTGAAGAGGAAACCGATAGGAAATGAAGAGAAAGACCTCAGAGTTCAGACAGAGAAAGATAGTTTTTTTATCAATTTACTTTTTTTAATGTCTACTTGTTTTATTATTAAAAATAATACTATAGATTTATATTGTAATGAAAATGCTAATAATAAATTGGAATCTTGATTTATTAATTTCCGAAATTATTTTATGCAAAAAGAAATTAATCATTAGTTTTTAGAATCTACGGTAAATTTTACAGTGCAAGGAGAAGTCGCCACCTGCAGATGGCGACTTGGGGGAAAACGCATCTGCAAGTGACGACTCTCCCTGATTTTGTTTTGAACCGACAAAGAAAATATTAAACTATTACAAGTCAAGGGGAAGTCGCCATCTGCAGGTGGCGACTTCCCCCTGCACTGTAGAATTTGTCGTAGATTCCAAAATATCTCCTAAAGTGCCCTATTTTCCAAATATTTAATCCATTTGGATTATTTCCCCAAAGCTGCATTCTTATTTAAATTTAATTTCTTAACCCAAGTAGGGAGTCTAACGTACATCAGAACAATTAAGGATTAGGGATGGTAATGAATTAGAGTATGTAGAGTACAAGTTCAAATCCGATTACAATTAGTCTTGGATATTCTTTTCGAATTTAGATTCGAATTTTTTAATCGGATTTGGATCGGAATTTTTTTATCGGATTTTTTTGGATCATAATCAAATTAAATTGTCATCCCTAGTGTTGAACCGAATTCGAGGAGGAAGTCCTTAAATTTTAGCGTCTTTAGGGTATATTGTGTTTCGTTCCTGTAATATTTTTATTTTAAAGCAAATCAATCCATAATTTTGTGTATTTAATGTAACACCCTCGACCCGAATGTCACATTTGGGCCTCAAGCCAAACTCAAAACTATAAAATTTCTCAACTTGATTTATCCCAATAAAATGTTTCTAAAAAAATATTGAAAACCCACACTTGGAAATATAAATATAAATAAATGGATAAATCGTTACAAATGAGCTCTAATTTAACTTAAACCATTTGAACATTTAAATACAAATCCAAAAATAAGGATTACAGACTCCAACACGTAAGGTCCTATGAATACATAGCCCACTAAACACAAGTACCGTACTTTGGAGATCACCACATGCTAGAATCTCGTAACAATAGTGATCATCGATCCCACGATCCAACGATCAACCTACGCATGGAAACAACGATTTTGAGCATTGAGCTTACAAAGTTCAGTGGTACACATATACTATACTATACTTCATGCTAATCATAAACTTAAGCATGCAATCTAGTGTGAGCAATAAGGAGAGATACATAACACGAGGCGCTACCACTAGTCGCCTAAACACATGCTCTCATCATAGCAATCATCATACGCGACACACAAGGCCCAACCATACTTATAACATGGCAATATAACATCATATAAATGTGGCGCTACCTCTAGCCGCCTAACCATATAACGTAGCAAGAAAGCATAAGCTTCTCATAGCATGTAAACATTATACCACAATATAGGAGCGTGGCTCGATCCCACTAAGCATCGGGATCATACACTCTAAGTGAGGCCTTGTTCCACTAAACATCAGGATCATACACTCTTTGGGGTGAGGCCCGGTACCACTAAGCGTCGGGATCATACCCCTATGCTCAAAACCTTTCATCAAGCATCTTCGAATGAGGCCCGGTACCACCAAGTGTCGAGATCATACATTCGACAAATTTTAACCATTGTGTTGCAACATATTCTTTCTCTCACTAGGTATTATGATCCTATCAATCAAAGATGACTCAACTATTTAGGGGTCCATATCAGCACATAGCAAGGACACGTCTACCACACAACACACATTACATGATCCACCAAGAATCCCTACAGTTGCTATTGCCATCAAGATATCCAACGTTTACCAAGTTATTAATTATTATAGAAGTGTACATTAATCATCCTCATTAATTATCTCTATTAATTCATATTACCTTATTAATATTCCACGTCTATTTCCATCTTTTTGTTAGCCTTTAGATTATTTCGTTCAGTGGGTACCTGTACTTGAACACGAGTATCGCTACAGTACCCTTTGGTCTTAACTCAAACATACCAAGTCTCGAAATATTCCTAAACACCTCATGCATCTCATACAAGTCTCGAAATATTCCGAAACTCCTCATGCATCTCATACATACCAAGTCTCATAATATCGGTCTTAACACATGATTATCTATCACCAACCTATTTTGCAACCACTAACAAGCAATGCAATTACACTTATGATGCCATGAAGTATTTTTTGAGTTCGGGGTATACTAACCTTAAGCACTAGCGATAAATCCTCACCCGAGCTTCCCGATACACCACTTGGTCTGATATTGATCTTAAATAATCCTCATATAAAAATTAATATGAAAATACATTAATTTTATGCATCCCACATTCAATTTATAAGGTCAAACACGTAAAAACAGCTTACCAGGTTTGAATTTGGCAAAATAGACTGCGCCAACGGACTCAAAACATCAAGAAACCCCTGGGTAGGGTCCTCCAGAACAAGTCAATGGCCGGTCAATGCCGGTCAAAGCCTGGCCAATGACTGGTCAAGCTCCAGCGATCTAGTATGGTGCAGGTGCACGAGATCTATGGTGCACCCTAGGAGCAAGATCCAATGCGTACAGGTGTATAAAGACTGTGGTGCACCCTAGGGAGCCAGATCCAGTGCGACGCAGTGTATACAAGCCTGCATGCACCCACCCTTTGTTGTTGCGCTTGCCCACGCGAAGGTTGCGGCGCGTGTGGCGGCTTTCGGTGGCTGTAAGTAGCCAACAAGCTCCAGTCTAGCATTTTGTCACCTTCCAAGCACGATGGTGATGACGGTTTACGGTGGAAGACAACAGATAGTGGCGATTTGCAACTTTCAAAACTTTACGAGCTCTACCCTGGCGAGTGACAGCAACGGCGGTGACTCAGTGACCATCATTCGACTTGTCTCAACGGCCCAGAGATGATGGTAGTGGCGATGTAACCCACGATGGCTCTGATGATGGCAAAACGAGGTTCAAAACTCATTCCCCTTACTTTTTCTCTTATTCACCATTTCTTTCTCTCTCTAATAACGTCTTCTCTCTTTTTTCACCCACCCACCAACCTCTTTTTAAAATTCAAAAACCATTATCCCAACTTTTGGATAAAATAAATAAATAAACACATATTTTCCTTTTGTCACGAAGGGCCCAATTTAATTATTCTTAACTTAGACTTCCTGGCAAAGGTCTATAACCCAAGCCCGAGACCTGATTCACTAATTGAGTCATTACAACTCTCTCCTCCTTAAAAAAATTGAGTAATCAAAATTTGTACCCATAAATTAAGGAAAAAGCTAAAACTTTTATAACTCTTCAGCATCCTCAAATATTTCCCACTGTGCTACTCTTTTCAAAGATGGCCCTTGTCTTCTAACAGTACAAACTCAATTCAACTGACTATTCTTTTTAAATACATCTATCACTATTTGGTGCATAACCTAAACCATGGAACAAACCTAATGGTATCTTGACAGAAACGTCACACAAATACGTCATCAAAAAACTTAACTTATGTTGTAGAACCCAAAAGATTGAGGCACAACAAAATCCTTTCACAAGTTCGTATGATCTAAAAGAATATGAGGTTAAACAGACGTTACAACCAAACAAAACTATTTCTTTCTTGGCGACTCTAATGGCATCCTTTATCAAAATCATTGCTTGCCCGGTGCAACTCTTCAGAAAAATAATGGCATCTCAACTTGCCTCAAGCACTTGCTTTAAACTCGACATGATAACTCATATCGGCAACTAAGCAACTCTTAAAAACTCGGTTCATGCAAGAGTCTTACGCTCTAAACCATAACGTGTTCAAAAAACATGTCATCTATACCCCTACTCGGATCTTTCATCGTAGAAAATCCCATCAATGATAAGTCTCCATTCACAAACCTCGAATCCCATGTCAACAGGTAGCATGTACACACCACAATGTTGTACAACCCAACCCATAACCAAACTAGGCAGACTTTCTATATGGATCTCACATTTGCCGAATTAACAAACGGTACCTACCAAGAAATATCATTACTCAACGAAATTCTACCAAAATTGTGCACTTACCAATCTTTTACAAGATTTATGGTCCTCCATTTAATCTTCATTAAAGAATATCAAGCATCACAATAACTCTGAAGAACTCGATGTTAGACTCTCAACTGATGGCAAGTCAACCACTTATCGCTATCTCAAACACACGACTCCACACTGTCTCCCAAAACCCACGAGGAAAGCTTGGTACAAACTATCACTCTTAAAATTCACCATATACTGACCACAATACTATATAAGAAGAATCTTCTACATCGATACATCATTCTCTAAAGTACACTCAAGAAGATCTCGAGGTCAACAAAATCCATCTAACTTACATATAATCATAACATTGTATCATCTTAATTACAACTAGATGCTACTTCTCGCAGTTTTCTAAGCAAATCGATCCTTAACTCTTCTCGTATGTTATCGCTTGACATCATTGGTTGGTTCACATGAATATCATGATACTCTAACTCGAAATGAACTTCGTGTAGTCCCTCACTCATTAAGCTCATTTCAGTTATATGGGGGCCAATCATGCATCCAAAGGTTCTCAATTACTTCAACTCACGTCATTGTCCCAAATCTCAAATTCCTTAGCGAAAAGGTACTTAAAATTTCACACTATTGAGGTGAACAGAACATTCCCTCTTCTAGCACAAAAATAATGCCCTGACAAAACATCCTCGATGATCTTAAAATCTTACTCGACTTTAATCAAATCAGCACAACTGTCACAACAAAATGGTCCCACATAGCTCGAATCTCTACCAATGTTCCTTGAATCATCCGAAGGAAACTGTGATACAAATCAAAAACATTTACGAAATCTCAAACCCTTGAACCTTTAACTCTTTACACGGTAACTAATCTTTCCCTCACACAAGGTCATTAAGGTAATTATCTTGCCAACTATCATCTTTTCATATTCTTTATATATTCACACGTGTTACGCAAAGCATCAAACTTATATTCGAGAGATAAAATGATGGCCCCTTATCATCATTGAAACATCGCAAACGTCACTGCAAACATCAACCTTTACTACGACACGTCTTAGAGAGAGAAACCTTATTCTGAAATTTATTTTAAAATTACTAGCCTTCAACACACCATAAACATCTCATTCTCGATTCAATACTGAGAAAACAAACATGTACTTCACAATCGGTTAAACGAGTCATCCACCTTAGGAAACAAGCAACGATCTTTCTCTATCAATTAACAAGCTATTGCTGGTTTAAGTATCACCTCAATGAACCAACTTCTTACTAGCAACAAGCTTGGTTCTCCCTTGAGCGAAATACTCAGAAAAAAGAAATCTCATTCAAGTTGTGCCTTCGCAACTGAATCTCTGACTCTCCCAACTAGGTTGGTGTCTTTTAACAAGGGCGATAGACATCGATGTCCAACTAGGTCTTACCTCAACATCTACTCATGTTCTTGACAGGGAGGAAGTCCTAACTCATCCTCTAATAACAAACACTTTGACAGTCTGAAAGCTCTCAAGCATCAAACTACACACACTGGCACCTGTCAAACGGTCAAACATGTCTTATAACCCCTGTGTGCTATTCTCTAAACAACCACAATGAAAATTACGCTAGAAGAACAACGATTTAACATTCTCATTACTAAATGTTGGGTTCCCTAAAAGTCTCAAAGCCTTGAGCACAACTCTCGATATTACAGGCTAGCGTCGCGCTTGATTAACCAAATCAATTTCCAAGTTGCAACAACTCCCAATAAGGTAGCTTTATCAAACCTGTAGAACGTCTAATTTCAGTCACAATCTAACGAACTAATGGATCCCGAATCCACTATTTCTAAGAAATGCCCTTGAGAAGGGCGATGATACTTCCCAAGTATCAACAAGACTATTTTTTTAAGCGAACAAAGGGTCCTCTAACCAATGTGTATCCACTAATTAATTTAGAAAGTAGGTTATTCGTACCCGCATCACAAACGATATTCCCACATAATGATGAAAATTCTTTGCCACAAACTCTCATAAAATATTAGAAGGCTTTGGGACAACTATAACACAATAACGAAGACACCATTCAGGTAGCGGGAGAATAATTCATTCTCGACTTTAGTATCATTCAACTAACTCGCATCTTAACAGCCCAGATGACCTTGCCCCCAAAATCGCTCCCATGAGTAGCTCAACAATTAACTTAGCCCTCTTGGCCTCAATCGTAACCATCTTAGAGTCGCAACATTGGACGCACCATCAGGATTCTACTCTTAAAGAGTACGAACTTAATTTAAGGACTTGTATTCACTAAGCACCTTACTAAAACACCTATACCACCCCGGGGTTTCCTAAAACTGGCTAAACCTAAGCTCTAATACCACTAAATATAACACCCTCGACCCAGATGTAACATTTGGGTCTCAAGCCCAACTTAAAACCTTAAAATTTCTCAACTCAATTTAGCCCAATAAAATATTTCCAAAAAAAAATTAAAAACCAACACTTGGAAATATAAATAAATAAATTATTACAAAAAGCTCCAATTTAACTTAAAACATTTGAACACTCGACTTGATAAATACAAATCCAAAAATAAGGATTACAGACTCTAACACATAAGGTCATATGAGTACATAGCCCACTAAACACAAGTAATGTACTCTGAAGATCACCATACGCTAGAATCCCATAATAATAATACTCATCAATCCTACGATTCCAACGATCAACCTACGCACAAAAACAACAATTTCGAGCGCACACATATACTCTACTATACTTCATGCTAGTCATAAACATAAACATGAAAGCTAGTACGAGCAATAAGGAGAGATAAATAACACGTGGCGCTACCACTAGTCACCTAAACACATGCTCTCATTATAGCAATCATCATACGTGGTGCACAAGGCCCAACTATACGTATAACATGGCAATATAACATCATATAAATGTGGTGCTACCTCTAGCCGCCTAACCATATAGCATAGTAAGAAAGCATAAGCTTCTCATAGCATATAATCATTATACCACAATATAGGAGTGAGGCCTAGTCCAACTAAGCATTGAGATCATACACTCTTTGGGGTTGAGGCCTGGTACCATTAAGCGTCGGGATTATACACCCATGCTCAGAATCTCTCATCAAGCATCTTCGAATGAGGCCCGATACCACTAAGCATCAGGATCATATATTCAACAATCTTTAACCATTGTGTTGCAATACATTCTTTCTCTTACTAGGTATTTTGATCATGTCAATCAAAGATGACTCAACTATCAAAGTGTCCATATCAACACATAGCAAGGATACGACTACCACACAACACACAACATTACATGACCCACCAAAGATCCCTACGGTTGCTATTACCATCAAGACATCCAACGTTTACCAAGTTATTAATTATTATGGAAGTGTACATTAATCATTCTCATTAATTATCTATATTATTTTATATTGCCTTATTAATATTCCATGTCCATTTCTATCTTTTTATTATCCTTCAAATTTTTCCGTTCAGTAGGTGCCGGTACTCGAACACGAGTATCTCTACGGTACCCTTTTGTACTAGTACTCACATGCATACCGATGCTGATATTACTTATTAGAAATTCTAGATTTCCACAAGTACCAATACGGGTCGACCCGTACCAATACAACCCCAAATTGTATACTAGTACAGCTGAAGCTCGTATCGATACCCTATTCACGGGTTCATGCACTCTTATTGAATTACGATATTTACTATACTTCATTCGATCCCTAAAGCTTATGAAAGACATTAGGGTTTGTTTGCTAGCGCATTTAATCAATTATTATTAATTATCAGCTTTATAATCATTTATTCGAATATTACCAATTATTAGTTCATTTAATATAATCTTCATCGAACATGCCAGTTCATATCTCAAGCAATCAAGCAACACAACATGCAAATCAACCAATCAAATAATTATACGAATATTGAAACGACCCTACAAGGTCTCTAAAGCTCATACAAGTCTCGAAATATTCCCAAACTCCTCATGCATCTCATACATACCAAGTCTCATAATATCGGTCTTAACACATAATTATCTATCATCAACCTATTTTGCAACCACTAACAAGCAAGTCAATTACACTTATGATGCTCATAAATTATTTTGGAGTTCGAGGTGTACTAACCTCAAGCACTAGCGATAAATCCTTATCCGAGTTTCCTAATATACTACTTGGTCCGATACCCGATCTCGAATAATCCTCATATAAAAATGAATACGAAAATACATTAATTTTATGCTTCCTCTATTCAATTCACAAGGTTAAACACATAAAAACAACTTATCGGGTTCGAATTTAGCAAAACAAACTGCTCCAACAGACTCAGAATGTTGAGAAACCTCTAGGTAAGATCCCTTAGAAAAAGTCAACGTTCGGTCAATGGCCAATCAACGTCAGTGAAAGCTTGGTCAACGATTGGTCAAGGTCCAGCGATCAAGTGCGGTACATGTGCACGAGAGCTATGGTGCACCCTAGGAGTGAGATCCAATGCATACATGTGTATAAAGGCTGCAATGTACTCCAGAGAGCCGAATCCAGTGCGGCACAGTCTATACAAGCCTTCATGCACCCGCCCTTTGCTACTGTGTGCGCCCACGCGCCAGTGGTGGTGCGTATGGCAGCCTCTGGTGGCGGTAAACAGCATTCGAGCTCTAGTTTAGCATTTTGGCACCTTCCGAGCATGATGGTGATGAGATTTACGGTAGAAGACAATGGATTGTGGCAGTTTGCAACTTCTGAAATTTTACGAGCTCCACCCTAGCGAGTGACGACGGCAACGGCGATGCGGTAACCATCGGTCAACTTGTCTCTATGGCCCAAAGATGATAACGGTGTCAATGTAACCCATGACGATTCTGATGACAGTAAAACGAGGTCCAAAGCTCATCCCCTTACTTTTTTTCTCATTCGCCATTTCTTTCTCCCTCTCCAATCATGTCTTCCCCTTTTTCAAACCACACACCAATCCCTTTTAAAATTCAAAAACCATTATCCCAACTTTTGGATAAAATAAATTAATAAACTCGTATTTTCCTTTTGTCGCAAAGGGCCCAATTTAATTATTCTTAACTTAGACTTCCTAGCAAAGGCCCATAACTCGGGACTGAGACCCGATTCACTAACCTAAAAATTGGGTCGTTACATTTAATTTATTGTGTTTTTAATTTATGTCTTTTTAATTATGAATTTATTCATTTTCGCCCCTTGTTTGTTTACTACATTTAAATTTTTTTGTTTATTATTTATGTTTTTAATTTGCTTCCGATTTTAATTCATAATTTTAGACTAATATATCTTAACTTTATCTTGCAATTTTACATCATTTACTATTTTATTCACTAATTTCCTTAATTTTCAGTAATTTATTAATATTTATATTTATTTATTTCTCCATTATATTTTTTTCTTGTTGTTTGTCTACGATTTTATCTTACATTTATTTCTCTTTTCATATCTATGTATATATGTATAATTGCATATGATACACGTAGATATATTACACTATATTGAGTTTAGTTCATAGATATAAATCATAGTAAATAATATTATTATTTAACTTGTATTTATATATATATATATATATATATATATATATATATGCAAGTTAATTTTGTTTTTACCATTATTCCAAGTTACCTAATATACATTTATGTTTCTTTTAATATATTTAGGTTAATTTTTTTTACTTTATATATGTTGTCTTATTATTTTAATGTAAATATTATAAATATTATTTTATTTTAAAGAATTAAAAGTCATAAATATTTTGATTCGAACTCAAACTCGGATCAGATTCGAATCGGACATGAACTTGGATAGGATTTGGATCGGATTATGACAATATCCATATTTGATCTGCCTCCTATTAGGACTCAGACCTTTTTCCATATTCAAATTCAGATTCAGATTCAGACTTTTTTCCAATTGAATTTGGATTAATTTTTTTTAAATTCAGACTAAATTGTCATCTCTAATAATTAAGAAAAAAAAAATCTTAAGTAGGGCAGGGCTACAGTAAGAACTAAGAACAGTTAAAGAGGGCGGCCGCAGGTGGTTGGATAAAGGGGAGGATGAAGTGGCTTCTCTTTTCATTTTATTAATATTAAATTTAAAAAAATGATAAAATGTGTCGGTATGTCTTATTATTAAAGGGAATAAAATCCAAACAAAGTAAAAGAGAAACAATAAAGACTGTAATACTTGAATTTTATTCGGGTATATCAATATATATTATATTTTCTCTATAAATAAAACTAAAAATAAATAATAAATATAATAAATTCCCTAAATAAATAATAACAGTCCAAAAATTTCATAATATTCATGTCCAAATGTCCAAATACATTCAAATGTCCAAAGCCGATTTTAAATATAAAGCTCAATTTCCTTACAGCTCATTTACACCCTTTATAATAATCTAGCCCAACAAACACAATTTGACCCAAATTTTTTTTTCCCGCCCAAATTTCAATCCGAAAGGATATGTGGCATGCATTGATTAGCCCAAACCGGTTCTACAAAAATCTGTGTTTCTTATCTCATAGCTGGATACGGCTGGTATGACGTCATCCCTATGACATCAACAACGACATCATGGGTCTGACTACCTATAAATAAAATGAGAGAGAGAAAGTCAAAGTTAATTACATCCATTAAAAAAGTATAATTACAATAATAAAGGAGGAGAGAGAAGACCTTTCAGGAGCCAAACCATTCGAAGACATGGTGTCAAAGGAGGAGTTAGACCGTTGGAGGAGGAGTCTGACCGAAGCCAAATCACCATTATCACAGCTGTAGTGACATTTTTTTGAAATCCTTAAATCGAAAAGTCGAAGTGATCGCTAAAAAAGGAGTAATAGGTTTCCTTTCGTTATTTTGGAAAACATTTGAAAAATGGAAAATTCTTTAAAAATTCGTGTTTTTGAAACTATGGTAAACCGGGCACTATAAAATCAGAGATTCGTTTGAAAGCCAGTTCGGGAGTCATTTACGGATGGGAGAATTTTGGCACCCCACACCGCCTAAAAATTGGTACCGTAAAAAAATTACCGCTTTATTAATATTAAACTTTTTAAATTAAAGTGATGATCAAATTAAAATCCGGTTATACATGCGAATAAATTTTAAGGGCACCGTTATTCGAGAATAAATTGTAAAACTACCACCACTACGTTTGGTACTAGCTACGTTTACTCCCGGATAAAAAAACATCGCATTAACATATTTTAATATTGAATGCAACATAGCATGACTTATACGCACAAAAGAGACAAAAATATAAATATAAAATAATCACGAATATAAAAAACAAGGGTGTAATAATAAAATAAAAAGGAAACATACATATACCTATAGATACATGAAAGGCCTAACGGTATGGAAAACAATAAAATATACATATGCATTAAATGTATGAAAACAAATTTGGCTTACGAAATATATACAGTTTTGTGAAACTAATAATATAATCATATAGATAATCTTTATAAAATCTAATAATATGCATACTATATGTATAAAATAAACCACATAATATAAACATAGTTTACTACCGTTTAGTTTAACACATATATACGTATAGTTCCTTTTTTAAAACCTAATATATATATATATATGTAATATTTACAAAAAAACATATACACATGTCGTAAAATCAACTATAATATATGGTATTATATTTATATTACAACAATACATGTAATATAATATATACAAGCATAAACTATGTGTACCACACAAAACAAACAATAAATATGCACCATCACACATAAATCATACGCATATATCGTCAAAACAAAAAAGAATATACATTCAAACATAAAATAAGAGGACTGAAATATAAAGAAAAAGAAAAATACAAGGTTAAAATTAAACATGCAATGCAGGGACTAAAATAAAAGCTAAAAAAAAAACTAAAATGGGATCAAAAAGGGTTTTAACACTGAAAAATTGACCAAAATGCAATAAAACCAAAGCTTCCAGTATCAAAAGGAGTTAAACCATTGGGAAGTCGGATTTAATTAAAGAGTGAGACGAAATTGCAAGACAGTGCAAAGTATTGAGGACCGCAGGCTTAATTAAGAAACGTGGAAGGGCCAAAGAGATGTTGCAAAAACACGGAAGGACTCAAAGCAGATAAAACCATTTTAAAAGCTTAATCCGAATGAAATAGGGGGTGAGATTGTGAGGTTTCGAAAATTTGCAAGGACGGGGGTTGTGATTTTGAAAGGCGAAGGTCCTTCGGTTGTGAAGAGGGGAGCGCAGAGGGATTCATAGTGCGAATAAACCATTTTTAAAATTAAAAAAGAATAAAAGGTCTCTTTGGCTGAAATGTGTCTCTTTTGGCAAAAAAAAAACAAATGAACCGAGCTATACTCCTAACCCCCTTATTTCATCTGGCTAGGGTTTGATAACCCAGGATAACACCTAGCCAGCCACCGTCAGACGGCGAAGAAATTGAAAAAAACAACAAAAAATCTTTCTCTTTTGAAAACTCTCCCTCCTCCGGAACAAAAATTTAAACCCGATTGTCCAAAAACTGAAGGCGATTTCTTTTTTTTAAAAAAACAGAAACCCCAAATCCCCTTTTAATTAAAGACAAGCCTTTTTATTTCAAAACCAAAAGGAAATCCCACTCCTTCAGTTCACCTTTGAAGGCTCGGACGCCACGGGATTGTCACCGGAGAAGGAGCTCAGAGACGACCGCGACTCGCCTCAGGTAAAAAAACCTCGAACCCTCATTTATCTTCTTTCTATGCATGCAAATAGAAAAAGATATACCTCGAAATGCTCTCTGAAATTCCCTTTTTCTCTTTGTATTGATATTGTGAAAACATCTCCTCTTTTATATTGCTAGGGCTTTGATTTATATCTCTCATATTACACGTTTTTAGAAAAACAAAATAAAACAGAGAAATGCACTATTGGTTGCCTCTCTGGACTTCTCCTGGCATTTGCTCTTTGTTTGTATTCATGCTCGGTTTTGCCAATTTCGGTTTGTTAGGGAGGACTGTTCTAACATCATTGCTCTCTTTTTTTGCGTTGCATGTGGCTTGGCTGGAGGTGAACGACCAAATAGAAGGTCTGGTGAGGTAGCTAGAGCACATGAACTATGGCTTGGGGCTGTTGAAAGGTCACGATCAAGCACGTGGGCTTCACGCGTGCCTGGAGCAGCCTTAAAGCCGCACGTTAGAGCGTGATACGAGTTGAAGAGCTGGCGGTGGGCTGCACGCGCAAATTGGAGCAGATGAAGGGCCTCTGCTTCTTTTCATCTGGACCGTCGGATTTGTTCCAGATCTGACGGTGGAGAATGGACTACACAGATGAGAATGAATAGATTAGGGTTTTTGATGAGCTCTAAATGGGCTAATGTGTATATAATTTTTGTTTTGGGTTTTTTTAATTATAGTTGTAAATGGACTTTAATATTATAAATATTGGGCTTTTGTTATTTAATAATTAATTTTTTGGGTTTTGATTTTGTTTTATAATACTAACAATAATGCTTAATAACTATAATAATAATAAATATACTCTGAATTAATAATAATTAATAATAAAATAAAATAAATAAGAAATGATAATAAAAACAAACAATGATAACCGGACATACTAGTATTATATACAAATATAATATATACTGCTAATACGTAATAACAAAAACATAAGACTTGAAAACTAATAATACTTAATTGTGATAAAAAGAAATAACGCTAGTGATCTTTTTTGTTTTTTTTGATGATAACATAGTCACATATAATAAGAGAGTCCTAAGATAAGATGAATAAAAAAAGCCCTTTATTGTAGATATTAACAAAAAATAAAAACAGTTAACACTCCGGATAAAATTAGTGATTACAACTGCCCCTCTTTGCTTATCATTGTGGAACAAAGATAAAGCAAAGACCATAAACACTAATTTTATCCGATTTTCCTGTCTAAAGATTCTGAGCTACGAGTTCCTCCTATATAGAACTATTCACCCTTCCTCTTCATGAAATCCTAATGTTGCGGGTTTGAAACTCTTCGCCTAAAATCCATGAGCTATGAAAACATCCTTAAGAAAGGATAAAACTGGGGAATCTAAGTTTTAATGAAAAAATCCTTAAGAAAGGGATAAATCAGGGAATTTGAGTTTTAAGAAAAACATCCTTAAGAAAGGATCGAGTTAAGAAATTCATTTTTTAGGAAAAACATCCTTCAGAAAGGATCGAATTAAGAAATTCGTTGTTTTAAGAAAAGCATCTTTAAGAAAGGATCAAATTAAGAAATTCGGTGTTCTAGGAAAAATATTATTAAGAAAGGATCGAATTAAGAAATTCGTTTTTTTAGGAAAAACATCCTTAAGAAAGGATCGAATTAAGAAAATCATTTTTAGGAAAAACATCCTTAAGAAAGGATCGAATTAAGAAATTCATTTTTTAGGAAAAATATCCTTAAGAAAGGATCGAATTAAGAAATTCATTGTTTTAAGAAAAACATCCTTAAGAAAGAATCAAATTGGGAAATCTGCGTTTTAATATAAAATGGTATCTCGCTTTGATACTATCGAAATACCTTGACTGAAAGTGGTGTCTCACTGGGAGACTACCAAGATACCTCGACTGAATGCTCAAACTTCGAATTGTCTTGGCATAAAAAGATGATCTTCGCTCCCAAATAACCGAAGATTAGAAGACCTTTAGAAATCATAATCATAAAAGTCAAAGGACTCTTGATTTTTTGTTGAGATCTACTCTCCTCTCGTGAAGTTGTAGATAAAATCTTTTATCGATCTTCGAATGTCTATTTAAAATAAACAAAAGGCTATGATGGTATGAGTTAGCATGCTCCTAACATAAGGACGTCTAACTACAAATGATACATGGGTGGAGTTATTTTTAGAATTGTTGGGAAAAAACCTTTGCTTTTCGGTCGGTCGCCCTTAGCTTCCATGGGCCCTTTATCTTTGCAGAATCTTCATCTTTTGTACCTTCTTTAAAGGGTGTTGCTAACTTGAATTGGTCGAAACACAATCTATCATTTCCTGAAGTTCAACTCTGGATCATTTCCCCCACTTCAATTAGGCTTAAATGTTGTCTCTTCAATGGGTCTTCATGATGAGTCTTCTTCATTCTCAACATTATGGCGAACACATGCCCCCCAAAACCTCAAATTTTCCTTACTTTCAATAAGGTCCGGAATCTTCATTATTTTGAGCCATACGACACATTATGGTAGAAATTTACAATAAATCTTTGAACCATCTAACATATGAAACCATGCTATTAAATACAATCACTGATGAATTGGTCGTCATGCTAGGTCGACCATGTAGACCTAAAACTTTATCCCTGAAGCCATACAATGATGCATTCTTCTATTTATTGATCTTAGTATCACCTCATCTCGCCTTTGGGTTTGACTATTATTTTGCCCTTGACCCATCGATGCGGTCTTCCTTCTATTTCAATGTCGGGTTGAAAACATGCCCCCTAAATTTCCAAACTTTCATTTCTTCAATAAAACTCAATCTTCATTTCGTTGATCCAACCAATACATTATGGCAGACATTCATTTTGAGTCACTGTACCGTGTAGCATACTAAGACTTGCCATTATTCTCTTCAGGATCACTAACAGGTTTTGGTGTTAGGTCGATCATATACATCTCTGACCCATAATTCTAAATTTTATTTATTGAAACAACACAAAGAAACCATATTCTTCCTATTTCTTTTTCTTTTTTCTTTTCTTTTATTTTTCTTTCATTTTTCTTTCTCTTATTTTTTCTTTCTTTTTTCTTTCTTTGTCCGTGTGTGTCAGTTTGTCGATTAACATTTCAACAAAGGATGCTTTTTGGGTTAATACGCTAAATTAAAAAAGAATACAATGCCCCATATATCAGATGCAAGAGCGTCTTAGATTCAATCCTCCGGTGATCAACAACTTGCCTTTGAATGTTGTGGCGATATTTGAAGATGTAAAATTCCTCACAGATTGCTCGGTTCATTCTCATGATTATGGTATTTTCATGACCCGTTGGAAAACTACCTCTTCTAGTTCTCATTGTTTTTCTCTGAAATATGTTCAAGCTTTCCGAATTTGTTTAACACATGGAGTGTAGAAAATATCATTCTGAGAACTCTTAGTACCAATGTATACTTTCGATTAATATATGTAAAAAATAAAAGTCATCGCTAAAAAGGTTCGTAATTCGGTTTTATTTCGTCTTTTTGAAAATATTTGAAAATGTAGGAAAGTCATTTAAAAAATTTGTATTTCTGAAAACAAAAAGACTTGGAGTCGCCACCGGCCACTAAGGTAGGCCGGACACCATAAAATAAGAGATTCACTCGAAAAAAGGGTTCGTTTAATTTGATGGAAATTACTGAAATTTAAATTGTATTTAATTAAATTGTTCGTAATTGAAAATAAGCTTTAATTAGACGGGCTTTGTCAAATTGATGGATTTGGATTAATTAAACGTTTAATTATTAAGGGTGACAAAACCTCGAACTATAGATTAAACCGACATCAAATAAGCTTGACTGTCGTGTTAATTTATGGTTCAAACCTCGTTCATCACCTTTATGCATGATGCAAGCATTTAAACATGATGGTATGACTTGTCAAAATTTTAATTTGAATTATATTTACCTTTAGACGATAAGAATTAATTCGAATATTTGGTCAACATCCAGTGAGCCAGAACTGTTACGACACAAATATCGGAATTAATAAATATCTCCGTTCTATAATTTAAATTGATTAATTACATGTAATTAAAATATTATAGGTCTAATGAATGACAATTATAATGTATGGCAAAGAAAAACATAAAATAAAACCTAGGCCCACTAAAGTCCTAACCTAAAAGGCCCAAATTATTGAAAATCCAATTAGTGGTTTAATTATTAACTAAGTTAGACTAAATATTAACCCTAAATTAATTTCATCCTAAAAACTAAAAAACCTAACATTTTATTGGTTATCTTGAACCACAATAATCAATTCGATTAATTTTGAACTAGAATCCCAATGAGTCAAGGAAACTATCCAAAATCAATCGAGTTAATTAGTCATGATTTTGAATTAGGTGATCTACATGAAAATTCAATTTATCCCTAAAATAATTAAGAATGGTTCAACCAATTTAATACATTTAACATTTATCCCAATGAGCCAAGGGTGAATTTAAATGGATTAAATTGGTTCGAGCCTATAGTCTAAATAAGGCTCTAAACTTAACCTAAATTTAATTTAATTAATTTAAAGCCTATGCCCCAATAAAACGAGCACATAGTTTAGATTAATTAAATTAAAATTTTTAACCCTAAAGGGCCTAAACTAGAAAAATAACAAACTCTAAAAACTAAACTATCCTAAACACATATAACCAAACACTAAACCACAATCAACAAACATAATAAAACAAATATCTCAAACAAATAAACTAAACAAGAACAAATAAGAAAGTAACTTAAATAAATAAAGAGGGTCATCAACCAATCTCATATTTTCATTAAATCATAAGAATGATTACACATAAGTAAAAAGGAAAGAAGATACCAAAACCCAAAGTATATGCTCGATCGATCAATCCACGGATCATTGTTGTTGGGCTGAAAAAACTTGATTTAAGGGTTTTTTATGTTTCGAATGGTGTGTTTTTTAAGCTTCGAGGTTAGAAGGATGGGATGGTGCGGCTTTGGAATTTGATTGGTTGGGAAGTAGTGGCAGGGGATTGCTTCGTTTTTGTGTCTTTGTTTTGAAGGGAGCTTGGGCAAAATTGGTGAAGTGATTGGAGAGGGTGAGCCCTTTTTTGTGGCTTAATGGTGCGGTAGGATTGGGAAAATGGATCAGGGAAATGAGAAAAATGGAATGTAGGTGGGAATTCGGAAAATGGAGGTAATGTGTAGTGTAAAATCAATGATGCCGTCCTTTTGTGTAGGAATAATATATTATTATTATTTTTATCCCATAAAATATAACCAATGAGGTTAAAGAACTTATTCACTAAGTAGTTGTTCATCTAATGATTCAAACATCCATCAACCAATGGGAGTAAAACCTTAATGAGGAAGGAGTTGATATTTTATTTTATTTTTGTTTTTTTTTTTTATATGATTTTTATTATGTAAAATTATATGATGTGAATGATCTTATGTAATTTTAGGGACAAAATTTTGTCTCTGACTTCCCCTCTTTGCTCATTGCCGTGAAACAAGAATAAAGCAAAGACTAAAGATATAAATTTTGGGTATTAAAATGGGTGAAAATCCTTTAAGAAAGGAGAAAGAATTAAGAAATTCGTTTTTTAAGAAAAACAATCCTTTAAAAAAGGATCAAATTAAGAAATTCATTGTTTTAAGAAAAACAATCCTTTAAGAAAGGATCGAATTAAGAAATTCGTTTTTTTAAGAAAAACAATCCTTTAAAAAAGGATCAAATTAAGAAATTCATTGTTTTAAGAAAAACAATCCTTTAAGAAAGGATCGAATTAAGAAATTCGTGTTTTAAGAAAAATAATCCTTTAAGAAAGGATCAAATTAAGAATTTCATTTTGAGAAAAATAATCCTTTAAGAAATGATCGAATTAAGAAATTTGTGTTTTAAGAAAAACAATCCTTTAAGAAAGGATCGAATTAAGAAATTCATTGTTTTAAGAAAAACATCCTTAAGGAGGGATAAAATTAAGAAATTTGAATTTTGAGAAAAACATCATTTTGGAAGGGCTAAAATTGAGAGATTTGAATTTTGAAAAAAAAGTCATTTTGGAAGGGATAGAATTGAGAAATTTGAATGTTAAAAAACGTCCTTTTGGAAGGGATAGAATTGAGAAATTTGAATTTTTAGAAAAACGTCCTTTTAGAAGGGACAAAATTGAGAAATCTGGATTTTAAGAAAAACGTCTTTTTGAAAGGTATAGAATTGAGAAATTTGGATTTTTAGAAAAACGTCCTTTTGGAAGGGATAGAATTGAGAAATTTGGATTTTAAGAAAAATGTCTTTTTGGAAGAGATAGAATTGATAAATTTGGATTTTAAGAAAAATGTCTTTTTGAAAGGGATAGAATTGAGAAATATGAATTTTAAGAAAAACGTCCTTTTAGAAGGGATAGAAACTAGGGATTATAAGACCTTTAGAAATCCTAATTATGCAAGTCAAAGGACTCTTGGTTCTATGAGATTTATTTCTCCTCTCGTGAAGCTGTAGATCCATCCTTTTATCAATCTTCAAATGCCTGTTTAAAATAAACAAAAGGCTATGATGGTATGAGTTAGCATAGTCCTAACATAAGGACGTCTAACTACATATGATGAATGGATGAATGAATGAATGAATGAATGAATTGAGGACCACTTGGGCGAGTCATATTCTTCAAGGAAATTGATTGGGAAATTCGTGTCTTTTTTCTTCAATGCGACTCCAATGTGGCTGGAATACTCCATCTCACACTCGGGCTTAGCCTTTCCAAGTGTATTTTGCTCAATTGGTTAGTTGGAGATATTTTTTGTCATTAAACCGATCGGGCATCTTATTGCCCCCAAAAAACTTTTTGCCCCAAAAAACTTGTTGCTCACTCTTGTACTTTTGTTGCTGACAAAATTTTGAAATCTTTATAAAAAACACATGTTCAAATTTCAATGTGAGATGCTTATTGAGAAAACTATTTTTTCTTTTCAAATTGTAAATATATTAGGCTACACTGAATGCCCCGAATATCAAGTGCACGAACAACACTGACAAAAGCTTACTGAGGATTGACCCAAACAAATCATGTGTCTAGGAGACCTCAAAAGCTGAATTGATGTTTGAAGATGTGAAGTGCATTTTAAGTCTACTTCGATATTTAACCGATTTACCTCTGAGCAAGTTCATTTTTGTTTGGGGAATTCAACTCATCATATTCTTTTGGCTCAAAAAAATGATGGAGAAAATAACAAATTCCCTAGCTACTCGGCATTGTCATGATTTTGAAAATATTACCATCACTCATGAAGCGAAGAGTTTCAATGGGCTTCAGCGGAGTGCCCAAAAAATTCCACACTCTGTGCCAAAAAATGACTATTACCAGGTTTCTAACATTAGAGTGCTTTTTGATTAAATTTTAAAAAGAATGCCTATTACCAGGCTTTGAAGATCTTTATGATTAATGTCTATTACCAGGCTCTGAAAGTTAAGTCCATTTGCCTTGTCTTAAAAATGCCTATTACCAGGCTTTGAGCATTAATTTGTACCAATTTGTTATTATGTGTGGTCATTAAGGTGGAATGCAAGTCACACATTCGTAATCTCCACAGACTAGGATTTCAAATAGACACAGGTTACTCAGAATCAACCTTTGGGTCAAAGACAATGTCCCTCATACAATTGATATACGGGTACCCAATAAGTAAATATATTTACAAAATGAAGAGATTCGAAAAAAAGATTGCATCTTTTTATTAAAACTTTGAATATGTTACAAAAGAATGACATCACATTCGGGTTTCTGTTTTTAAATGTAAACTTATCGAGGGGGTGTTCGGGTGCCCCCCAATGCAGAATCACTTGCACTTGTCTGAAGTGCAAATGTGGGTCGTGAAGCATGTCCCTTTTTTCGCTAATCGGGGCATCATCCTTGTCAAACATGATGAATTCTTTATTTCTAACCGATGTGATAATGAATGAGGAAATGCATGTCTCTAAATACAATATCAATGTGCAGATGTTGATGCAAGTAACTAGCATGTTGAGATGATGTGATGCAACTACAATGCAAGTGAATGTGATTGTAGTGCAAATGAGGTCATTGCTGAATGCTTGTATGATGCAAATATCAGGGAAATGAATGAGATTAATGCCAATGTGATGCAACTATTGTGTAAATGAATGAAATTAGTGAATGATGCAATTGTAGTGCAAATTAATGTATGAGGCAATTACAAAATTATTGAATGCCAATGTGATGCACTTACTCTAGAATGAGTAAGGAAAAAGAATTGATAATGTACGGATGAATGTAAAAAGTATTGATCGACGAACATTTTCGTTGAACAAATTTTTGTAATGAAGATTGTCCTATTTCAACGAAAAAGAGGGCTATCATATAATATTGATCTGGACTAGTCCTCGTCTCACTTTTTGGTTGGTCTCTGGCCTCAGGACTCTTTCTCGATGACATGAACTCTTTCTTCCATTACAAAGCCTCCAATTTTGAACTGTTCTCCAATCAACACTTCAAATGAATATGCCATGAATATGCACAAAAGAAGCACCAAAATTCTTACACATGAAATCTTGTAATTAATTTCAATAATCTTATAATTTTTGCAGATAAATGCGATATAATATAAACATGCATGAATGCAAAGAAGGACACTGATTTGGCAAATATCCTTGTTAAACAACTTGTATTAATGGAGATAATGAAAGAAAACTGCTGGACATACGATCCACACTAAGATGGCCTTTGTTCCTTTTTCGACTCTTCCTTTGCGTATTTTTGAAGTATGATAGCATCACATGCTAGAAACTGGAGCCATTGGGTAATTCCTCGTCTTGAGCCATCAAGTTTGTCGTCTCTTGTTCTTGCCCCTGAATATTCCAAGCGGCATCTCGGATCGTTTCATCATCGGTATCTGATATTCTTATATTGCCCCTTTACGGCTTGCGACTTGGTCCTTGAGCTTCTGAACCTCAGTTTCTCATTCTTTGGATCTACCTTTCGGCCAATCTCTTTTTTGTGGGAATTCCTTAGAATTCTTCTCATTGTTGTTATGTTCCAAATCTCCCATTAATCAAGCTTTTAATTTCAGACTATTTCCAAATCAGTATCTTTCTTTATGATATGACAAGATTAAAAAAAGAAAACAAAGAAGAAACTGGTTAGTAATGGACAAAACAAATAAATCAACCAAGTGAAAAAAAGCAAAGCGAAGTAACCAGCAAAGAAAAGCGAAAACCTAACCGCATGAATTCTAATTTGCTATGATTGTCTGCATGGCTCTAATTGGGGTGGGCTTCTTAGATTCTCACACACGTGGGTTCGGTTCTAAAAAGGGTTCTCGAACCTATCTTGCCGCCTACTAAAACAACAAGAGCCCCAATTCTGGCCCATTACAGGCTTGCAAATTGGATTCGGTTCAAGAGAATGCACAACCTAGTGACATAGAGGGCTGCTCACTTGTCAAAAGGTGTTGACCCCGGAAGTGAATTACCGACCCGTGGAGGGCTACTCACTTGGGTATGTGGCATTTCACTCTCACTCAAAGGACAAAGCTCGGGTATAGAGCTTGATGATCATGATGCAACACATATCGGTGATTCCTTAGAAATTAGATGAACAATTAATTCAAAACCACCAATTATCGAAGCCCTTGCAATCAAAGTCGTATTTTCAAGAATGAACAAATTAATTGAAGTCAATTTAAATTTCAAAATTTCCAACATTAAAAGCAACAAAGATTTTCTTAGCTTAACTCTCTTTTTGTTAAAAACAAAAAATTTCCCCAGCGGAGTCGCCAGCTGTAGCGACCTAAAAAATTAAAGTCATCGCTAAAAAGGTTTGTAATTCGGTTTTATTTCGTATTTTGGAAAATATTTGAAAATGTAGGAAAGTCCTTTAAAAAATTCGTATTTCTGAAAACAAAAAGACTTGGAGTCACCACCGGACACTAAGGTAGGTTGGACACCATAAAACCAGAGATTTGCTCGAAAAAGGGTTCGGGAGTTGGTTACGCGTGGGGAAGGATTAGCACCCCCATAGTGCCCAGAAATCGGTACCAAAATATATGTTGCTTTTAATTTGATAGAAATTACTGAAATTTAAATTGAATTTAATTAAATTGTTCGTAATTGAAAACAACCTTTAATTAGACGGGCTTTGTCAAATTGATGGATTCAGATTAATTAAACGTTTAATTAATAAGGGTGACGAAACCTCGGACCATAGATTAAACCGACATTGAATAAGCCTGTCTGTCGTGTTAATTTATGGTTCGAACATCGTTCATCACCTTTATGCATGATGCAAGCATTTAAACATGATGGTATGACTTGTCAAAATTTTAATTTGAATTATATTTACCTTTAGACGATAAGAATTAATTCGAATATTTGGTCAACATACAGTGAGCCAGGACTGTTACGACACAAATATCAGAATTAATAAATATCTCCGCTCTATAATTTAAATTGATTAATTACATGTAATTAAAATATTACAGGTCTAATGAATGACAATTATAATGTATGGCAAAGAAAAACATAAAATAAAACCTAGGTCCACTAAAGTCCTAACCTAAAAGGCTCAAATTATTGAAAATCCAATTAGTGGTCTAATTATTAAAGTTAGACTAAATATTAACCTTAAATTAATTTCATCCTAAAAACTAAAAAAACCTAACATTTTATTGGTTATCTTGAACCACAATAATCAGTTCGATTAATTTTGAATTAGAATCCCAATGAGCCAAGGAAACTACCAAAATCAATCGAGTTAATTAGTCACGATTTTGAATTAGGTGATCTACATGAAAATTCAATTTATCCCTAAAATAATTAAGAATGGTTCAACCAATTTAATACATTTAACATTTACCCCAATGAGCCAAGGGCGAATTTAAATGGATTAAATTGATTCGAACCTATAGTCTAACTAAGGCTCTAAACTTAACCTAAATTTAATTTAATTAATTTAAAGCCTATGCCCCAATAAAACAAGCACATAGTTTAGATTAATTAAATTAAAATTTTAACTCTAAACTAACCTTAAAAGGCCTAAACTAGAAAAACAACAAACTCTAAAAACTAAACTATCCCAAACACATATAACCAAACACTAAACCACAACCAACAAACATAATAAAACAAATATCTCAAACAAATAAACTAAACAAGAACAAATAAGAAAGTAAAATAAATAAAGAGGGTCATCAACAAATCTCATATTTTCATTAAATCATAAGAATGATTACACATAAGTAAAAAGGAAAAAATATACCAAAACCCAAAGTATATGCTCGATCGATCAATTTACGAATCATTGTTGTTGGGCTGAAAAAACTTGATTTAAGGGTTTTTTATGGTTGGAATGGTGTGTTTTTTTAAGCTTCGAGGTTAGAAGGATGGGATGGTGCAGCTTTGGAAGTTGATTGGTTGGGAAGTAGTGGGAGGGGATTGATTAGTTTTTGTGTCTTTGTCTTGAAAGGAGCTTGGGCAGAATTGGTGAAGTGATTGGAGAGGGTGAGCCCCTTTTTGTGGCTTAATGGTGCGTTAGGATTGGGAAAATGGATCAGAGAAATGAGAAAAATGGAATGTAGGTGGGAATTCGGAAAATGGAGGTAATGTGTAGTGTAAAATCAATGATGCCGTCCTTTTGTGTAGGAATAATATATTCTTATTATTTTTTTATCCCATAAAATATAACCAATGAGGTTCAAGAACTTACACACTAAGTAGTTGTTCATCCAATAGGATTCAAGCATCTATCGACCAATGGAGTAAAGCCTTAATAAGGTAGGAGTTGTGATTTTATTTTATTTTTGTTTTTTTATTATGTAAAATTATATATGATGGGCCATGTAATTTTGGGTTTGGGGTATAAGGTTTTGGGTTTTAAAATGGGTGATGTAGATTGATCTTATTTCGAGTATTTTTAATTTAAACCCAGGCAAAATTTAGTGTCTACAATATAGTGTTAGTGTCTTCAAGGATTCATCTTTGACGCTAGGGTATTGAACATGTGAAGCATAGCTCCTTATTAGATTTGTTCTCCCCCCACTGCTCTATCAGGATGCTTTGAGTCTTATTTGATAGTTCATTCATTTTTTAATTTTTCTCTTTCTTCTCGGGAATTTAACTCGGAATAGTCATGATTTGGAAACTTACACATATAGCCAAGGCTTTCTACTCAATTAGAGTAATTGGAGCAAAGCATCCTTATTTATCCTTTTTGCTATAGCAGGGTACCCTTCTAGTTTTTTTACGTTAAAAGAATTCTCACATTCAAGCAACTCCGTTGGGCTTTTCTAAGAGATTTTCTTACCATCAAACATTATCGGAAGACTAGTAATCTTTCGTCTCACGCTTTACCGACCAGAGTGGGCTGAGCTGAAAATCATACTTTATCGTGATCACAACATTCGATTGATCTTTTTATTAGAATCAATGCCACATCATGCACGTGATATTCGGGGATCTACGAGGGCAAGAGAAAGAATATACTTATATTTTTACTTAGAAGATGCATCCTTTCGTTGAAATGAAAAATGTAAGCATAACATATGCCCTTATAAAAGGTATTTGTGACTTTCGGGTAAACAGTAGCAAAGTTAATTTCACTCATTACTTGAAAGGAAAATGCAAAATGCAAAGGAATGTAAATAGACTTCTATAAAGGAAAATTGGGAAATCTGCACCTCCCAAAAGTCATGTTCACGATTCTTTCTTATTAAAATTTCAAAAGGTCGGCCTAAATCAGACTTTGAACCTTATTTTTTAGGGCTCTACAATCCTCCGTAGTATGGCCCGTACTTCTCACGTGGTAGTCACATATGGCATTAACATCGTAACCCTAGAGATAGGAATGATCTTTCAGTTTGGATAGAATCGAGGTCAGGAGCTTTCTTTCAACAAGCGTCGGGAGCAAATCAGTGTACGAGATCGTCTCTAGATGGAGAACCTTTGAAGGCTTTGCAGACCATGACGATTGATTACAGTAGTGGCCTTTAGGCTTATTGGTTGAGTGAAAACCCACCATATGAACGTGGGATTCATCTCTTTTCTGAGGGGTTGTACTGTAGGGGTTGCTTATATTTTTTTCTTTTATAGCATCCTCGAGGCGCTCTCTAGTCATGACCAAATTCGTAAGGCTAGCGACATGGTGGTTTATCAAGCGATCATACAACACCTCCTTTAGAGTATCCACAAACATATGAGTGATTTCTCTTCCTTAAATTGGGGGTTAAACCTGAGCTGTCATATCTCGCCATCGTTGAGCGTATTGACGAAAACTCTCATCTAGCGCATGTTCCAAACTTTGCAGTAGGAATCGATTCGGGATCATCTCTGTTATATGTTTGCACTGTTCTGTGAAGGCTTTGGCTAAATCTTTTCAAGACTTGATCTGGGCCTGTGTTAACTGATTATACCACCTTATAGAAGACCCTATCAAACTGTCTTGGAAATAGTAGATTAGCAACTTCTCATTGTCAATAAACCCCGCAATTTATGGGAAAACATGGTTATATGGGAAGTAGGGCAAGTTGTCCCATCGAACTTCTCAAATTCTGTGGTCTTGAACTTGTACGAGATTTCCACATTAGGGGACCAAGCTGAGGTTCTAGCATTCAGCCCATAAGAACCGTCCTCATCGTCCTTTACCTGGAATTTTTCTTCAAGATCTTTCCTGGTTTCTTCCAATTGATTTGAGAATTTTGCCTTTAATTGGTTCAATTTTTTTCCAATTCATCAAAGTCTGGGATGCTATCTCTGACATTTTGAGTACTTCCAAAGGTCGTGCCCAGTTGAGCTGGAGTGGAAGTGCCAGCCTGGTGGGATGAAGATACCCCTTGCGGAGGTTTTGGGTAGTGTTGATAAAGATCAGGGAGTGTGGAAGATCTCCCACGTTTTGAGTGGGATTTTCAGCAGTACTTTGTCCATTCAGGTTCTCATTTCGCTTGAGCTCTAATAGTTGAGACAACTCCTTCATCATATCTTGTTGGGATTTGGCTATAGTATCTTTCAATTCTAACTGAGCCCGCTCTAATTGCCCCCTTAGATCAACTTCTATCTTGGCAAAACTTTCTTCCATTTGCCTTTTCTATGGTCGGGTGAAGTATGAATGTAGAATCTTTAATTACTGTCACAAAATCCCCTGCAATTAATCTTATTGTTTAATTATTTAATGCATGATACATGCTTTATGCAATGCATAGAACAAATAAAATGCATGGATGTATGCAAATAAAGTCGTTGATTCCTTAGGTGGTCACCCTAAAGCAACTCTCATTGGCTTGAAAAAGGTTCTTGATGCAAAGGAGACACCAATAAGTCTCGACCCTAACTTCTAATTATTCATTAGCTCTGAGTAGTCGAACGAATATTGATGTCTCCTCCATCCCCGGGTCCATAAAAGAAATAAAGTGCTCCAACTTCCGCTTTTGATGTTTCCACATGCTGGCTACCTCTTGCACCCGAACTATCAAAAATAGGTTGTACCGGTCTAGGTCTTAAATAAATCGGCTAGCATCACGAAGACGCGTGAATAACTTTGAACTACAACTTTAAGTCTCAATCGGAACTTGAAATATCTCATTCTAATGGTGACTGTCCTGAGGCTCAAGGAATCCATTCTAATTGTGACACTCTTGGAAAGAATGACCGGCTCTTCTGCACCTTTTTTTGAATCCACAAAGGTCATTTTGCTAGGGGCTGCCTGGGTATACTCCGTTATTATGCGCTTACCTAGTAAGCTGTCTCCTTGAACCTTTTGGTTAATATTGGGCCACTGCCGCACTGTTGAACTGGTATCCTCCTTCTTGAGATACCTCTTATCCATAATGAAAGATATTAAATTGGGCAAACCACTCGAATCTACACCTTTATGTCATGCAATGTAGATGCAAGAGTATGCAAAACAAAATAAGACACAAAAAGAAACAAGCAAGTACCGGATAAAATCAGCGAATATAAAAACAAAGCGGGAAATTAAATCAAGCATCAAACAAAGCAATCTTATTTACATCCATTCAAAAAACCTAGGTTTAACCGCATGACTCTAAAGGGGTGGGCTTTCTATGTTCTCTATATGTAGTTTTGGTGTTAAAAGGTACCAAAACTGTCCTCGTTGTCCCCTCCTAAGGGTAGCAAGGCCCCCGATCATCACCCATTATAGGCTCTTCTGAACTGAGTTCAATTCAGTGGGACCCATTCACTATGTCTGTACGGGGAAATAATAGTTCCCAAAAAAACATAGGGTACTCGAGCCCCGAAGGTACTTACTAGATCCATACGGAGGACAATATCCACACGAAAGCACTAGCATTTCCTCCCACTTAAAAGGATGGGTTTAAGTGCCAAATTTTAAATGCGTTGAAATAAACTCGCATTTATAAACAAATATTAATTTAATCGTCACTTTAATTCACAACTTCTGATATTAATAAAACGTTAATTATATTTTTCTTTTTCTTGAAAAATGGCCTGACTCACTTTAGTTTTAAAAATCAAAACCGGTCCCCAATGGAGTCGCCACCTGTAGCGACCTCTTTTTTGAAATCCTTAAATCGTGTTTTCTTTCGTTTCGTTATTTCAGAAAACATTTAGAAAATAGAAAATTCTTTAAAAATTCGCGTTTTTGAAAAACAATAAAACTTGGAGTCGCCACTGGCCACTAGGGTAGGCCGGACACCATAAAACCAGAGATTCGTTTGAAAGCCAGTTCGGGAGTTGGATACAGATGGGAGAATTTTGGCACCCCACACTGCCCAAAAATTGGTACCGTAAAAAAATTACCTCTTTATTAATATTAATCTTTCTAAATTAAAGTGACGATCAAATTAAAATCCGGTAATACAAGCGAGTAAATTTGAAGGGCCCCGTTATTCGAGAGTAAACCGAAAAACCACCACCACTACGTTTGGTACTGGCCACGTTTACTCCCGGATAAAAAGGCACCACATTAACAAATTTTAATATTTGATTGCAACCTAGCACGGCATATACGCACAAAAGAGACAAAAATATAAATATAAAATAATCACGAATATAAAAAACGAGGGTGTAATAATAAAATATAAAGGAAACATACATATACCTATAGATACATGAAAGGCCTAACAGTATGGAAAACAATAAAATATACATATGCGTTAAACGTATGAAAACAAATTTGGCTTACGAAATATATACAGTTTTGTGAAAATAATAATATAATCATATAGATAATCTTTATAAAATCTAATAAAATGCATACTATATGTATAAAAAAACCACATAATATAAACATAGTTTACTACCATTTAGTTTAACACATATATACGTATAGTTCCTTTTTAAACCTAATATATACATATATGTAATATTTACAAAAAAAAACCTATACACATGTCGTAAAATCGACTATAATATATGGTATTATATGTATATTACAATAATACATGTAATATGATATATACAAGCATAAACCATGTGTACCACACAAAACAAAAAATAAATATGCACCATCACACATAAATCATACGCATATATCGTCAAAACAAACAAGAAAATACATTCAAACATAAAATAAGAGGACTGAAATATAAAGAAAAATGCAAGGCTAAAATTAAATATGCAATGCAGGGGACCAAAATAAAAGCCAAAAAAAACTAAAAGGGGGTCAAAAAGGGTTTTAACTCTAAAAATAGACCAAAATGCAATAAAAACCAAAGCTTCCAGGACCAAAAGGGAGTTAAACCATTGGGAAGTCGGATTTAATTAAAGAGTGGGACGAAATTGCAAGACAATGCAAAGTATTGAGGGCCGCAAGCATAATTAAGAAACGCGAAGGGCCAAAAAGATGTTGCAAAAACACAGAAGGACTCGAACCAGATAAAACCATTTTAAAAGCTTAATCAGGATGAAATCAGGGGTGAGATTGTGAGGTTTTGAAAACTTACAAGGACGAGGGCCGTGATTTTGAAAGGTATAGGTCCTTCGGTTGTGAAGAGAGGAGCGTGGAGGGATTCATAGTGTGAATAAACTATTTTTAAAATTAAAAAAAATAATAAAAAGGCCACTCTGGCCAAAATGTGTCTCTTTTGGCAAAAAAACAAATGAACCGAGCCATCCTCCCTACCCTCTTCTTTCATCCAACTAGAGTTTGATAACCCAAGATAACACCTAGCCGGCCACCGTCGAACGGTGGTAGAATTCAAAGAAAACAACAAAAAGTCTTTCTCTTTTGAAAACTCTCCCTCCTTCGGAACCAAAATTTAAACTTGATCGTCTGAAAACCGAAGGCGATTTATTTTTTTTTAACAGAAACCCAAAATCCCCCTTTTAATTAAAGGCAAGCCTTTTTTATTTCCAAACCATAAAGAAATCCCACTCCATCGGTTCACCCTTGAAGGCTTAGAAGCTATGGGTTTGTCACCGCAGAAGGAGCGAACAGACGACCGAAGGCCGCGACCTCCTCAGGTAAAAAAAACCAGAACCCTCTCTTATCTTCTTTCTATGCATGCAAATAGAAAAAAAGATATACCTTGAAATACTCTCTAAAATTCCCTTTTCTCTTTGTATTGATATTGTGAAAAACATCCCCTCTTTTACATTGCTAGGGCTTTGATTTATATCTCTCCTATTACACGTTTTTAGAAAAACAAAAGAAAACAGAGAAATGAACTATTGGTTGCCTCTCTGGACTTCTCCTGGCATTTGCTCTTTGTTTGCGTTCATGCTCAGTTCTGCCAATGTCGGTTTGTTAGAGAGGATTGTTCTGACATCCTTGCTCTTTTTTTTGCATTGCATGTGGCTTGGATGGGGGTAGGGGACCATAGAGAATGTCTGGTGAGGCAACTGGAGCACGGAGACCATGGCTTGAGGCTGTTAAAAGCTCAGGATCGAGCACGTGGGCTTTACGCGTGCCTGGAGCAGCTTTAGAGCCGCGCGTTGGCGCGTGATACGATTTCAAGAGCCAGTGATAGGCTACACGCATGGATCAGGGCAGATGAAGGGCCTATGCTTCTTTTCACCTGGACCGAGAATGGTGGGTTGCACAAATGAGAATGAATAGATTAGGGTTTTTTATGGGCTAATGTGTATATAATTTTTGTTTTGGGTTTTTTTAATTATGGTTGTAAGTGGACTTTAATATTATAATCATTGGGCTTTTGTTATTTAATAATTAATTTTTGGGTTTTGATTTTTTTATAATACTAACAATAATGCTTAATAACTATAATAATAATAAATATACTCGAAAATAATAATAACTAATAATAAAATAAAATAAATAAGAAATGATAATAACAATAAACAATGATAACCGAACATACTAGTATTATATAAAAATATAATATATATTGCTAATACGTAATAACAAAAACATAAGACTTGAAAACTAATAATACTTAATTGTGATAAAAAGAAATAATGCTAGTAATATTTTTTTATGATAACAGTCACATATAATAAGAGAGCCCTAAGATAAGATGAATAAAAAAGCCTGTTATTGTAGATATTAACAAAAAATAAAAGCGGTTAACACCCCAGATAAAATTAGTGATTACAACAGTCGAGAAGTTATTTTCCTTCTTATTTCATTTATTCTAAAAAGAAAGAAAAGCATTAATTCATGCAAACATATAAAACTGAAATGAAAAGAAAACATAAATGGTTAAATCGGGGTTTATCTTATTTGGTTGCCGATGAGAGTTTAGGTTCTGGTAGAGTTAAACAGGGGGTTTTGGGTAGCTTTTAGGGGTGAAGATGGGTAGCTCAGACGATTCGGATAGTTTAGGTTGAACTAGATGAAAAAACAATTTTTAAGGCTTTTAAGTTTTCAACAAGGTGGCCGAAAATAGCCTTGCGGCAGAGCATGATGGCTGGAAGTTGTAGTACATCGGTCGAAACAAGGTAGGGTATAGTCAAACCACGATGGCCATTGGTGGCCGGCGTCGCCTACGGCGGCCGAAGAACATATCGGAGAAGGTAAGTGGGGCGGAGATGGATCGAAAGGGAAAGTTAAGAATATGGGATGAGTTTTAGATGAATTTGGGGGTTTGATATGAAAAAACAAGAAAAGGGATATATTTTGTGTTTATATGGATCAAAGAGGGGTTTTGATCGAGTGGAGGGTTAGTTTCTGGGAGATTTGGTGTTTCGAAGAGAGAGATTGAGAGAGTGTTTGAGAGGATATCAGGTAGAGAGAGAAGCAAAATCAAAAAATGAGAAAAAAGTTTGGGTTATCAGATGAGGGGTTTATGGTAATGCCCCAAATTTAGGATTAGGTGTTAGCTGGATTGAGTAGACGGTTCGGGAGAACCGGATTAGGCGATTCGAGCTAGTTTCGAAAATTAATTCTTAATAAATGGTTTTTGGTTAAAATAAAATATGGAAAAATGCTGGAAATTATTTAATTAATATTCTAAAGGTTTTGGAAAGATCAATTTGAAGGATTAAAATCTAATTTTGGGACATTTTGGTCTGGTGACTAAAATGTAAAGTTTAAAAATAGTTTTTGGTGACTAAACCGTAAAAGGGTCAAAACTTAGAATTTTTAAGGAGATGATTTACCAAAGTCTTTCATCAGATTTTCCCCTTAATTTAGGATATTTTAAAATGGTTTTAAAAGGTTATTTAATAAAAATAAAAGAGATTTGATTAAAAAAATTTAATTAACCAATTTCATTTTCTTACGTAACTACTTTTGCTCTCAATTGTCTCAGCAAACAAACTATCAATTTCACTCTAAAATTCTCAGGAAACATTCCTTTTAGATTTCCTTTTGATTTTCTAATTGATTCATTTAATTTCTACATCAAATTCTGATTGCTTTCTTGAAGATTTCATCCTAAACTTGCCAATTAAGGGAGAAATCAGCAATTAGAGGCGATTTTCATTTCTCTCCTCTAATTAAAGGTTCTTTATTGAAGTTCCCAAGTTTTTGATCCTTTACAACTGATTCTTATTATGTTTTTATGATTGAATCATGATTAATTGGTTTTAATTGAGTTTTGATAAGAAATTTGAGAAATCTTGATATGGATATGATTTGTGTTGATTCTAATTGACTTAGATCAATTAAAAGATGTGTGTTAATTTTATAATAAGATATTAATAAAAAGAATCTCGAAACTATATGAATTGCTAATTTTCTAGGTTGAAAATAGTTAGATTTGAGGCGATCTTGGTGTTGTAAGGTTGCTGGAGGTATACGGACGGTATATTGTTGTTTAGTTGGATGTTAATTGATGGTGTTAAGATGTTAAAATCGATAGGTTTTGGCTGGGCTTTGTTTAGATGGAGTTTGGTTATGTTTTCGGTAGTTTTAGAGGAGCGTTTGGTGGTTTTTTATTGAGGCGGAGTTGAGATTAATGGTTGCTGGAAATTTGAGATGCATGGAAGTGCATTAATCCTCTATTTTTGTTTAGGGGAAAATATGGGAGACGTATTATTTTGCTTTTAAAGAGGTTGCATAAGCTTATTTTCACAACGACAAGAAGGCGTTGTGTTGTCGATGAGTGGATACATGGTTTACTGCTTTTAAAAAGTTTGAAGATGATTTTTGGGAGTTGAGATAAAGTCTAAAACACTTGTCTAAGCTCGGAAGTAAGTATTGGATGTTCTCATTTTCATTTTTTGGTTTTGCAAAATATAATCTCATGCACATGTTTATGGTTTTGATTACTTACTGTTATATACATCTTTTAGAAATGAAAGATGCTGCAAATGATCATATATGATAATTATTGAGTATGGCAAATGGTTTATGAAATTGGCAAATGGTTTATGAAATGAGTTTTGAGAATACTTAAATACATGGTTTAATTTATTGGAAATTGGTTGATTTGATGCATATGTAAAATAGTAAGTTAATGTGGTTTTATTGAGTATATTGGCAAGTGGTTGAGATTAAAAGTTATCGGATATAGTTGGCTAGCCATAGGGTTTAAAGTGTACTATAATAAGTCACCTCATGTGTGTCAAGGGGTCAAGAGTGTGCCATGCTCCACCATGAGAACTGTAGTGGTCGGGGGATCAAGAGTGTGCCAATTCTCCCGCTAGTGGATTTATACATCATAACCGTTGAGGGCTGCTCCGGTTCGAGGATGTATGCAAAGTGGTCGAAGGAACTACTTAGGAAATTTGTGTATCCGGTGTGTTTTTGATAAAATAGAATGGAGTTGGTTTTGAGTCACTTGAATGCCAATATATGATATAATGTATCATGAGAAATGGATTATGTTTTGTATAATATGGTTTATACATGTATTGCTCTTTAAGTTTGCTATTTTGAGATTTTAGCATGAGAAAGCTTAAATCGATGTTATTGCTAGAAATCTATGATACATGAGATACAAATGTTTAAAAGTGTATTTTTGGAAAGATTATAGAAGCATGAGATGTTTTGACATGAGCTTGAATACATATTTGAAGACAAAATGGTTTTAAATGCATTGATGGGTGTTTTTGAGATTCCCTCACTAGGCATTACAAGCTTATTCTCATTTCTTATAATGCAGAGAAGTAGGCATTTTGGGCAGCAAGCAATCAAGAGGCAATCCAAGGACAAAGTGATTTCGAGTATGGTTTTATAAGTACTTTGTAGTAATAAGAGGCAATGTGACCAAGTTGTAATTGGAAGGGTTGTTTTGGTTACTCCCTGGTTTGGACAAGTTACATTTGATGTTTTTGGAATTGTATGATGCTTAAAATCTTGCTTTGAGGGGTTGGGATATGTTTTGCATGCTTGGGTAGAGATCATGCCTATAAGACCCTTGATTGAATATGCTATGTTGTGAATGATCCTCTATCATGCTTATATGTTTGTGGAAATGATGCTTGAGAAGTTATTTGATGTTTATAAGATGTTTGAAGTTGTTTGGAATGAGCCAAAGAGTCATATGTTAGACCTAGAGGTCATTCAAGCCTTCACATACCGGTACGAGTACCTGGGGATCGGCACGTAGGGTCTAAAATGGATATGTTTAGAGGGCAAAATGCCCAGGAGTACTAGTACAGTTAGTCGAGTATCGGTACACCCTTTAAAATTTACACATTAGAATCAGTACACAGGTTTGAGTACCAGTACAATCCTTTCATTTTTATAGTGTCGTACCGATACGCAGGGTACCGTATCAGTATGCAATATGGTTACTATAAATTGAGGTTTTGAATGAAAGAAGGGAAGATCAGTACGAGAAGTATATTGTACCGGTATGTGTTGCTTTATGCAGTGTATCAGTACGATGGCTAGTGTATCAGTATGCATAGTAGTTAAATCCATTGGGCCGTATCGATAATGGCTTGCCCATATCGATACGCATTGTTGGTTTCTTGTATATTTGACTGCTGATGTTTGGAAATATGTAATCTAGTCCCTGAATGTTATATATGCAAATTTATGAGTTTAGTTGTTTGTTTTAAGTCGAAATTTAACCAGTATGCATGAAACTTGAATAATTAAGGATTGGTAACTTTAATTTAATGGAGGACCTTCTAATTATCAAAAATTGCAATTTGGTCCTCAAAGTGCAATCGTGATCAATTGGATGTCAATTCGACGTCCGATTGAGTTGTAAATTTCACCGTTACCAGCATGATCACCGTAGGACTTAATTATGCATTTAGTTAAGATAAAATAAAAAAGTAGACCGTTTTCTAAGTAATTTTTTGGGGTTTATCTTGGCAAACCCAATATAGCTCACTCGATTCAGTCTAGCATCTAAGTCGGGTCAAGGGGGTTACATTTGTTGGTATCAGAGCCAGGTTATGATTGTTGGAAGGTGGTTTATAGTTTTTTGGTGTATTGTTGTTGAATGAATCTGTTGAATAGCATGCACAGTGTTGATTTTGTGAGTTTATGATTGATATGTGCTATATTAGGGTAGTAGCTTGAGGAAACATTGCCTTATTACTACAAGTGTGAAATGATTTTTGTTTTAAAATGTGAGCGACTTGGATTCTTGCTTCAAGCTGGCCTAATTATTTTGTTTTATTGCATTATCATGTTTTAGACACATATTTTCGAGAAATGGGACGGAGATAAGAGACGAGAGCTTACATGAGTAGTGTTGTGGATAAACATAATGATGAATTGCCTCCTCCTCCAGCGATTCCTCCTGTTGGTGCTGGAGTTAAGGGTGGTGTGCCTTAGGCACCGCAAGGACCAGTTTTTTGGGATATGACACCGTTTATCCAAGCGATGACTGGAACGTTTCAGACAGCCATAGCTATAGTGCAAGTACCTGCACCGGCACCTGCTATGGCTATTAATACGGGGCTTCCATTAAAGCATTTGCATAGCTTGGGAGGTACCGAGTTTGGGGGTTTAGCTCTAGAGGTGGCTGAGGAGTGGTTCGCCAGTACTGAGAGGATTCTTAGACAGATAGAGTGTACGAATGTTCGTAAGTTAGGCTGTATAGTGTCTTTGCTTTAGAGAGATGTCTAGAGCTGGTGCACGACTTCTATCGTGGGTATGACACCTACAGATGTGACATAGGAGTTCTTTTGTGCCGCTTTCTGAAAGAAGTATCTAGGTTCCCAATACCAAGATGAAAAAAGTGAGAGTTTATGGCGTTGGTCCAGGGTAGCATGTCTGTATCGAAATATAAGGATTAGTTTGTTCGGTTAAGCCAGCATGCTCTTGAGCTGGTTCCTAATGAGCGTCAGTGATGTGATCATTTTGTTATGGGCTGGTTAAGGAGGTAAAGACCTATATGTTGGCTACAGATTACATCGAGTTTCATTTATTGGTTTCTCGAGCTAAGGACATAGAGAAGAATCTGGATTTGTCCTCACGATTGGGGAGTTCTTCTACTGGAAAGAGGATTGCTAAGTCAGATACTGGTAGAGATCGGCACAAGAAGCATCAGGATATGAGGTATCGTCCTGATCAGAGAAGTGGTGTGAGTAGTATTAGGCGTGGACAGCATAACCAGAACACTTTTGTTTGAGCACCTGAGTGTGAGCGTTGTGGTAGGCGACATTCAAGAGAGTGTTGGGTACCATTGGTATATGCTAAAGCTGTGGTTCGTAAGATCACATTAGACGTGATTGTTCATAGTTGGCTAGGGAATGACAGACTCCTACACCTGCTGTTGTACCAGAGAGAGGCTGTGGGCACGGTCGAGGTAATTTTTAGCGTAAAAAAGATGGTCAGAGGATAGTTGCTTATATCATGGTGGTTTAACCCAAGGGTGGTGGACCAGCAAGGGTTTACGCATCGTGTGGGAAAAAATAATACAGATGTGATTGCAGGTACATTTACTTTAAGGTCCATATCATTATTTTCTTTGATAGATTCTAGTTCTATACATTCATACATCTTACGCGAACATGCACGTTTGCTTGATATACCTGTAGAAGTGTTAGAAGTGGGTATGCGTGTAACTAGTTCTTTTAGTGAGACAATAGTCGTTAGGAGGTTGTTTAGGAGATGTCCTTTGATGGTTCAAGGTCATGTGTTTGCGACTATTTTGATGGAGTTGCCTTTTCATGGTTTTAATGTAATCTTGGGGATGGATTGGTTGACCAAGTATAGGGCTATGGTTGATTTTGAGACCAAGCGAGTTTCGTTGAAACTTGCTGAAGATTATAAAGTGGTGGTTGTGGGCGAGAATGTTAAATTCTTGTCCAATGTTGTTTCATCTTTGAAAGCGTGGAAGTTGTTAGAATCTGGGGGTCAAGCATACTTAGCTTATTTTATGAACCCAACGAAGGAGGTGCGAGTCCATGATATCTGCACTATTTGTGATTTTCCAGGGGTATTTCTGGAGGAGTTGCCAGGATTACCATCGGATAGAGAGGTAGAGTTTTACATCGAGATGTATACAAATACGTCTTCGGTCTCGATTGTACCATATCTTATGGCACCAGGGAGTTGAAGGAGTTAAAAATGCAGCTTTAGGAGTTGTTAGATCATGGTTTTATCTGACCTAGTGTGTCACCGTGGGGAGCACTAGTGTTGTTTATGAAAAAGAATAATGGCACGATGAGAATGTCCATTGATTATCGGTAACTGAACAAGTTGACGATTAAGAATAAGTATCCTTTGCTGAGGATTGGTGATTTGTTTGATCAGTTTTAGGGTGTTACGGTGTTTTCCAAGATTGATTTGGGATCTGGGTATTATCAATTGAAGGTGAAAGATAAAGGCATGCCAAAGACAATTTTTCGCACACGTTACGAGCATTACGAGTTCTTAGTGATGTCGTTTGGGATGACTAATACTCTTGCAACTTTTATGGACATGATGAATTGGATATTCCATGAATTATTGGATTAATTTGTGGTAGTGTTCATCGATGACATTCTTGTGTACTCTCATACCGAGGAAGATCACGATTGATACCTACGAATAGTGTTGCAAGTTTTGTTGGATAATAAGCTTTATGCCAAGTTGAGAAAATGTGAGTTTTGGATTAAGCAAGTAGTTTTTATTGGTCATGTTATCTCGGTGAAAGGTATCTGTGTGGATCCGTAGAAGATTGAGGCAGTTGTGAGTTGAAAGCAGCCTAAGTCGGTGATAGATGTTCGTAGTTTTATGGGGTTAGCAGGGTATTATCGTCATTTCATGGATGGTTTCTTGAAGATTGTTGCTTCTTTGATGAATTTGTTGCAAAAAAGATGTGAGTTTTGAATGGACAGATAGTAGACAATAAGCTTTTATAAGTTGAAGGAAGCTTTGACGCAAGCTCCGATCCTGATTCAACTTGAGTAAGGGAAAAAGTTTGTAGTTTATAGCAATGCATCCTATGTTGGGTTGGGGTGCATGTTGATGCAAGAGGGAAGGTTGTGGCTCATACATCTAGGCAGTTGAAGGTGCACGAGCGCAACTATCCTACTCATGATATAGAGCTTGCGGCGGTAGTGTTTGCTTTGAAGATTTAGAGGCATTATCTTTATAGTGAGAAGTGTATTGTGTACACGGATCACAAGAGTTTGAAGTATCTGATGTCGCAAAAGAAGTTGAATCTTAGGAAGCAGAGATGATTAGAGTTTCTCAAGGATTATGATTTGACAATATAGTATCATCCGGGTAAGGCTAATATTTTAGTAGATGCCTTGAGTAGGAAGGTTGCAGTAGATTTGAGGGCGATGTTTGCTCGGTTTAGTGTGACGTGAGATGGTGTTTTGTTCGCTGAGTTACAAGTGATACCAATGTTGTTGCAGTTGATCAAGGAGAAACAACCTTATGATGATTCGTTGGTACCGCATGTTAAGGATATTATGGATGACAATCAGACGGGTTTTCTTTTTTGATGATAATAGTGTTTTGTGTTTCAAGAGTCAAGTGATTGTGACGAAAGATGAGGAGTTAAGGCACACTATTTTGACTGAAGCACATTCGAGTCCTTTTTCCATGCATCTGGGAAGTACAAAGATGTATCAAGATTTGAAGAAATAATATTTCTAGGTTGGTTTGAAGAAGGATGTAGCGGATTTTGTTGTTCGTTACTTGGTGTGTCAGCGTGTTAAAGCTGAGCATCAGTTTTCTTCTAGGTTGTTGCAATCGTTGAAGATTCCAAAATGGAAATGGGAGATAATTACCATGGATTTTGTATCTAAATTGCCTTTGACGCCATCAAAGAAGAATTACCATGCTCGTTGCATGGTGTGTGCGTATTTCTTGGCTGTGCATACTACGTACACTTTGGATAAGTTGGCAGAGTTGTATGTTACGAAGATTATGAGGTTGTATGGCGTGCCTAAGTCTATAGTATCAGATAGGGATCCACGCTTTATAGCTAGGTTTTAGGAGTGTTTGCATAGGGCATTGGGGTACGCGGTTAAATTTTAGTACTTCGTATCATCCTCAAACGGATGGTCAGTCTGAATGCGTTATCCAAGTGTTGGAAGATATGTTGTGGTGTTGCATTATTAAGCTTCAGGGAACATGGGAGAAGACATTAACTTTGGTGGAGTTTTCCTATAAAAATAGTTATCATGCTAGTATTCAAATGACTCTATATGAGGCTTTGTATGGTAGGAGGTGTCGCACGCCACTTTGTTGGGCGGAGGCAGGAGAGAAGTATGTTTCTTTACCTGATGTGCTGAATGACACTAATGAGAAGGTCAAGCTTATTAGCGATCGATTGAAGGCGACTTTAGATTAGCAAAAGTCGTATACTGACTTGAAGTGTCGCGAGATTGAGTTTGTCATTGGGGATAAAGTGTTCCTTAAGGTTTCACCTTGAAATAAGGTAATGAGGTTTGTAAGTAAAGGCAAGTTGAGTCTGAGGTTCATTGGGCCTTATGAGGTGTCGGAACGTATTGGTCCAGTTACTTATAGATTGAAATTTGCATGCGGAGTTGAAAAAGATTCATGATGTTTTCTATGTATCGATGCTACGGAGATATATATCAGATCCTTAGCATGTGATGCCTGTTGAGGAAATTGAGTTAAATTTGAATTTGACCTATGATGAGAAACTAAAGAGAATTATAAATTCTAGCAGCAAGGTTCTCATGGAAAGACCGTTGAGTTGGTAAAGGTGTTATAGCGACATCGTGGTGTCGAGGAAGCTACATGAGAAAGTAAGGAGGACATGAAGCAGCAGTTTGCTTACCTTTTTTGGCCAGGAAAATTTTGAGTATGAAATTTCTTAAGACAAGGAGAGTTGTAACGCCCCAAATTTGGGCTTAGGTGTAAGCTAGATTGAGTAGACGGTTCAGGAGAACCAGATTAGGCGATTCGAGCTAGTTTCGGGAATTAATTCTTAATAAATGGTTTTTGGTTAAAATAAAATATGGAAAAATGATAGAAAATATTTAATTAATATTCTAAGGGTTTTGGAAAGCTCAATTTGAAGTATTAAAATCGTATTTTGGGACATTTTGGTCTGGTGACTAAAATGTAAAGTTTAAAAAACTGTTTTTGGTGACTAAATTGTAGAAAAGGTCAAAACTTATAATCTTTAAGGAGCTAATTTACCAAAGTTTTTCATCAGGTTTTTCCCTTAATTTAGGCTATTTTTAAATGATTTTTAAAATGTTATTTAATAAAAATAAAAGAGATTTCATTAAAAGGATTTTAATTAACCAATTTTATTTTCTTACGTAACTACTTTTGCTCTCAACTTTCTCAGCAGCCAAGCTATCAATTTCACTCAAAAATTCTCAGGAAAAATTCCTTTTAGATTTCCTTTTAATTTCCTAATTGATTCCTTTAATTTCTACATCAAATTCTAATTGTTTTCTTGACGATTTCATCCAAAACTTGCCAATTAAGGGAGAAATCAACAATTAGAGGTGATTTTCGTTTCTTTCCTCTAATCAAAGGTTCTTTATTGAAATTCCCAAGTTCTTGATCCTTTACAACTGATTTTTATTATGTTTTTATGATTGAATCATGATTACTTGGTTTTAATTGAGTTTTGATAAGAAATTTTAGAAATCTTGATATGGATATGATTTGTGTTGATTATAATTGATTTAGATAAATTAAAAGATGTGTTTTAATGTTATAAGAAGAGATTAATAAAAGAAATCCTGAAACTATATGAATTCTAATTTTCTAGGTTGTAAATAGTTAGATTTTGAGGTGATCTTGGTGTTGTAAGGTTGATGGAGGTATAAGGATAGCATATTGTTGTTTAGTTGGATGTTAATTAATGGTGTTATGATGTTAAAATCAATAGGTTTTGGCTGGGCTTTGTTTATATGGAGTTTGGCTGTGTTTTCGGTAGTTTTAGAGAAGTGTTTGGTGGTTTTTAGTGAGGCGAAGTTGAGATTAATGGTTGCTAGAAATTTGAGATGCAAGGAAGTGCACCAATCCTCTATTTTTGTTTGGGGAAAACAAGGGAGATGGATTCTTTGGCTTTTGGTGTGGTTGCGGAAGCTTCAAAAGCTTGATTTTCGCAACGGCAAGAGGGCGTTGTGTTGTCTATGAGTGGATACATGGTTTATTGTTTTTAAAAGGTTTGTAGATATTTTTGTGAGTTTAGATAAAGTATAAAACACATGACTAAGCTCGAAAGTAAGTATTGAATGTTCTCGTTCTCGTTTTCGATTTTGGAAAATACAATCTCATGCACATGTTTATGGTTTTGATTACCTACTGTTATATGCATGTTTTAGAAATGAAAAGATGTTGCAAATGATCATATATGATGATGATTAAGTATGGAAAATGGTTTATGAAATTGGTAAATGGTTTATGAGAATACTTGAATACATGGTTTAATGTATTGGAAATTGGTTCATTTGATGCATATGTAAAACAATAAGTTAATGTGGTTTTATTGAGTATATTGGCAGGTGATTGAGATTAAAAGTTATCGGATATAGTTGGCTAGCCATAGGATTTAAAGTGCATTATAATAAGTCGCCTTATGTGCGTCGAGGGGTCAAGAGTGTGCCATGCTCCACCATAAGAACCGCAGTGGTCGAGGGGTCAAGAGTGTGCCAATTCTCCCGCTGGTGGATTTATACATAATTACCATTGAGGACTACTCCAGTTCGAGGATGTATGTGAAGTGGTCGAAGAAACCACTTGGGAAATTCGTATATCCAATGTGTTTTTGATAAAATAGAATGTAATTGGTTTTGAGTCACTTGGATGACAATATATGATATAATGTATCATGAGAAATGGATTATGATTTGTATAATATGGTTTATACATGTATTGCTCTTTAAGCTTGCTATTTTGATATTTTAGCATGAGAAAGCTTAAATTGAGGTTATTGCTAGAAATCCATGATACATGTTATGCAAATGTTTAAAAGTGCATTTTTGGAAAGATTATAGAAGCATGAGATGTTTTGATATGAGCTTGAATACATATTTGAAGACAAAATGGTTTTAAATGCATTGATGAGTGTTTTTGAGATTTCCCTCACTAGGCATTATAAGCTTACACTCTCCTTTCTCATCAATGCAGAGAAGTAGGCATTTTGGGCAGCGAGCAAGCAAGAGGTGATCCAATGATAAAGTCATTTCGAGTATGGTTTTATAAGTACTTTGTATTAATAAGAGGCAATGTGACCAAGTTGTAATTGGGAGGGTTGTTTTGGTTACTCACTGGTTTGGACAAGTTACATTTGATGTTTTGGAATTGTATGATGCTTAAATTCTTGCTTGAGGGGTTAGAATATGCTATGTTGTAAATGATCCTCTATCGTGCTTATATGTTTGTGGAAATGATGCTTGAGATGTTATATGATGTTTAGGAGATGTTTGAAGTTGTTTGGAATGAGTCAAAGAGTCATATGTTGGACCTAGAGGTCATTACAGGCCTTCGTGTACCGGTACGAGTACCCGGGGATCGATACGTAGGGTCTAAAGCGGCTCTGTCTGGAGAGCAAAATGCCCAGGGGTACCAGTACAGTTAGTCGAGTATCCATACACCCCTTCAAATTTACATATCAAAATCGATACAAGAGCCAAAAATTGAGGTTTTGAATGATAGAAGAGGGATCGGTATGAGAACTATGTTGTACTGGTACAAGTTGCTTTATGCACCATATCGGTATAGTGGCTAGTGTATCAGTACACATAGTAGTTAAATCTGTTAGGCCGTATCGATACGGCCAAGCCCGTGTCAGCACGCATTGTTGGTTTCTTGTATATTTGCCTGCTGAAGTTTGGAAATGTGCCATCTAGTCCCTGAATGTTATATATGCAAATGTATGAGTTTAGTTGTTTGTTTTACATTGAGATTTGACCAGTATGCATGAAAATTGAATAATGAATGATTGAAACTTTAATTTAATGTAGGACCTCCTAATTATCAAAAATTGCAATTTGGTCCCTAAAGTGCAATCATGATCAATTGGATGTCAATTCGACGCCCAATTGAGTTGTAAATTTCACTGTTGCCAGCATGATCACCTTAGGACTTAATTATGCATTTAGTTAAGATAAAATGAAAAAAGTGGACCATTTTATAAGTAATTCTTTTAGGTTTATTTAGGCAAACCCAATATTGCTGACTCGGTTCGGTCTGGCGTCTAGGTCGAGTCAAGGGGGTTGCATTTATATAGTGGCATTGAGACATACCATTTTGGTGTAGGCCAGATCCTAGGATCTGCACCTTTTCATACGGGTTGAACCTAGGATCCGCAGTTTTTTGTCTTAGGATAATTTTGGTTCTGGTCCTCCTAGTGTTGAGATGTAATTCATTTTTGTCCTTTAATTCAATAAAATTAGAATTAAAATTCCAATATGTTCAATTAGTCCTAATTTAATTTAATTGTTTTTAAATTATTTAGTTGATGCATGTTTTAAATTGAGCATATAGTTTTAATTGTTAGACAATTTAATCACCTAAATTTAATTAGTTGTTTAGAGTCTTAGTTTTAGGTTCTATTAGGATTTAAATAATGTAATTAGGAAGATCATTGTAGCAAATTAATGTGTACTAAGTGGGAAACTTTGAGGTTCCAATTTGGAAGATGTTCCATTGCTTGCAATGGGGTGTTATCCAACATGGGCTTTTAAGTAGAATACTTAGTATTCATTAAAATTTAGAAATTGATAAATAATCTAGATAATTAATTAGAGCTTTAATTAGGACTATCACTTTAAATAATTAGAATAACAAATTAATTAATGAATATTATCTAAAATTTGGGGGTTTTAATATGGATGGTGCTCAAGCAATTGGTGTTATCTCGTAAAAGTCTTTAAATTTAATAATATTCATAGTCTAAAACAATTTAATTAATTAGAGCTTTTTTAAATTAGAACTTAAAATGAACAAGACAATAGTAAATCATGCATTATAACTTTTTATGTAGGAAATATATTTTTGAATATGAATGGGGTGCATCGAACATATAAGGGTGCTTTTAATCTCATATTTGGATAGAAATATATTTCCTTATAAAAAATATCTCCATTTGGAATTAAATCCAGTTAATAATTAAGGGTTAAATTAAATTCAAAATATTATTCAAAATGCCAAAAGGCCATGTAAAATTAAAGGTTCCAATGATGGACGTTTGTAGGGGTGCTAATCCTTCCCACACGTAACCGACTCTTGAACCTAATTTTTAAAAGAACGAATCTCTGATTGTATTTATGGTGTCCGACCTATCTCAAAGTGATCGGTGACGACTCCAAAATGATTTTCAAAATCAAATAAAAAAGGCAAAACCCTAATTTTCAAAGAATAATCTTCGAGCTATTTACACCCGCTTTAAAAATGGTCACGACAACTTGGCGACTCCTCTAGGAAAAAACTCGAGAGTCAGACCGGCCTAACGAATTTTACGCGGCATTTTGGCATTTCAGAATGGTAATTTGAATTTAATTTTTCCAATAATTATTGGATGGATTTTTAGAAAGAATGGAGATAGCTTTTTTTGTGTGATATAAACTGACATTCATGCATAAGCCTTCTACCCGTGCTTTATACTTTAAGTGGGAGAGAGACATGATCCTACGTGAGGTATCCATCTATGTGATCGAAATTTTGTCTTTCCTTTAGTATACAAACCTTATACACCGTGAGGTCACGCCTCCACTGTAAGGGGACGTATACTCCCGAATCGATGTCTTGCTGTCGCAGTAGATAGTAACGAAAGTTTAGGTACCCAGAGTCTAGAACAAAAACCACATGATGTAATCTAGAGGCCTACCCCGCTAGAGCCAGACAGGAACCTAAGACAGGGTGTTGCCGATTTAAATATATTTCTCTTGTTCTTATCTCTGCTCAATATAACCTGCTTTACTGTATCAATTTAAATTGTTGCCTTCAATATTATTTCACAAATACTGACACATTTCCTTTATTCTTGTTTTTGTTGCATTTTTGCGTTCATGCATTGCATTGCTTAAACATTGTTTTTTTTAAAAAAAACATCGCATTTTTTCAAATAATATTGTATTTTTTTCAAATAACATTGCATTTTTTTCATATAACATTATATTTTTTCAAATAACATAGCATTTTTTAAAATAATAATATAAAAAAATAATAACATTGTATTTCTTTCAAATAGCATCGCATTATCTGAAAACCAATATTCAAGGAAACATGGGCAATAGGTTTGTTAGGGTTAGGCAATTTCAGAGGTTGTTGAAGACCGCTTGGGTAGCATGGATCAAAGGATTGACCAGTCACAGAACAAGATGGTAACTTGAGCTACCACATTTCTTGGAATCAAGGAGGTTGAGAAAGAAAAGGTTTCAGATGAAAATACTAATATTGTTGATCAAATTGAAAACTTATCTCACACAAAGGTTCAACCCAAAGGATCCAATATGAAGAAGGTTCATACCAGCACAGTCAGGGTATTGGCCAACGATTCAAAGAATTTGGAAACAAGATTTGGAGATAACGTTCTTAACCTTAGTGCACTAACAAAATTTGATAGAGCTAAAATGGATATCATCAAGCAAACAAATACAGAAGGACCGAGTAAAAACCAGAATTTTGATGTTTGTTCCACAATTGTATTGTTCAAGGGTTATGAGACTGTTAAAGAACCAGATGATTCCAACAGAGTCAAAGAGCCGTATATGTTTGCAGAGTCTTCCTCTGAAGTTATGAAAGCCAAAAATTTAGTTGAAGCTGGAAATTTTCCCACATTAGAATTGCCTCCATCAAGGAAAAGGGGAGTAGAAAGCACA